>OZ025290.1:296533038-297137204 GCA_964019185.1 Maratus speculifer
TTCTTAAGATAAAGTGACTGCTATTTTATGTAGCAGACTATTGAGTGTATAATACCAAGTATATTTGAATTATTTGAATAAATAGACTAATTAAGGTAAACAATCTAAAACATGCTTTAAGCACAAATCCACATTAATGATAATGTTAGGAGATTAGGTGCATAATGTTCGAGAAGAAGATATAAATAATTAATAAATTTACAGAATTTTAAGAACATAAAATTCTTTATAGAAAAATTATGAACAATTTCAAGCATGGAGATTTTTTTACATTAACTGATCAATGCATTAAGATGATTGCTTTCAATTTGTAAAGGAATAAATTGATTGCATGTGGAAATAGTTTTGTTTGTATACATAATATTTTAACTAAATTTAATAACTTGAATAATAAAATAAATGAATAATAAAATAAGTCATTGTAAGATAAAAAAAAAAACTGTAATGTTATTAAGAATATTCTAGGAAATTTTGATGCCTAGAACTTTCTATGTAACTTTAAAAAATTGTATATATGCATTACAGCTTCTCGTACACACTGTAAAAAATGTCTGGAAGATAACTGAAATTTTTCTTGGAAACAAGTATTCTTAGAACTGTTTTGTATTTGGAACAAAAAAATAATCATATAGTTATTAAGGTTGTTGATAAAATTTCAGTAAGATTACTGTAGGTTTTATAGGTTCTTTGCGGGTTTCTGTAGTTATTGAAAAAAGTAGTTTTGTAGAATTTATATCTTTATTATGTGCATTGTATAGATAAAAGTTTAGTAAGAATGCAGATATCTGTAACTTGTTTAGTAAAAACTAATTTTGAAAACTTACACTTTTTATTCAGTTTATGTTAAAAGTAAAATTTCAAAGCAAAATAAAAGTATAATATTACCTCCATCCGTGTTTTATAAATATGTATGATAGTCTATCCCGGCAGATTAGTGTTTGTTATGTTATTTTTATTTCTGAAAAAAACACAAAAATATTTTATAAAATGCCCTAAGATTGATCAAAATCCGCGATAACGAGAAAACATTATAATTTTTTACCAATATTTTATTTAATAACGTATTTTTAGCATGTCAAATCTAGTAATACTTGTTTTATTTTGTCGGTATAACTTTCTACTGTCATTTAATAAATAAATTTTACATTTCCGCGATGAAGGAGCTTTTGATGCCACTAGCAACCAGACTACCAGTAAACTATTTAGTATAACGTTCATTCGGATACTAGAAATAACTTTACTACAATTTCTTGTGTTGAACTAACATTCAGATTACGAGCGAATAATTTCCGTATATTTAAATTTCAGTTAATTTTCTCTTTTAATTGTGTTAGATGGACAATTTAAGACTGGAATGCGTTTTCTACTGCACAGAATCCGTACTAGGAATCCTTATATAATCTGCTAGTAATCCCTGCGTAGTTTGAATTCGTAATCTCTAAATAATCTACTAAAAGTAATCCTAAACTAATCTTGCACATCAATTTTAAGAGGATCAGAATTTCACATGCTTTGTACGGCTAGCTTTCGTTTTGAAATGCATCTTTTGTTACATTACATACATTCAGGGTCAATTTAAAGAAGCTTTGAAGAGAGATTGTGGTAAAATTTATTCCATTCAATGCTTAACTTAATTATTTGAAAATTGTTTATATATTCAGACTTTAATTAAACCTATTAGAGTACAAATAGAATATAAAATCCATATCAGAGAATACTTTATGTTACACTTCTAAAAGATGTTCAAACATATTATAAATTACAGGAAATAACAGTAGAAAAGTAAATTTAACATATAAAAATAAAAGTAGAGATACCTAACCTAAGAAAACCTAGAATTTCTGCATTTTAATTTTTTTCTAGAATATGCAAATGCATACACAAATACAATTTTGTGATTATTTTTTATTCAATAATTATGTAAACATGTAACAAAAAACACCTTTTATTAATTATTCTTTCTAATTGCTAAAAAGGTATAATAATAACAACAGGATTTTAAATAACAACAAAATATCTTTAAGTGTTGAAATGTTTCAAATCATTATTGAATCCCTTCAAAACAATTAAAATTAATATTCTAAAGTTCCGCGACCTAAGGTGTATTGAACTGAAATAACACCATTCAATTTTTGAACTGAATTTTGGCATTTTAGTTCAATTCACCTTAGACCGCATAACTTTAGAATATCATTTTTTTTTCGAATATTTGTTTTCATTTAGAACCAATATGTTTAAATAAAAACAATGTTAAAAAATAGTGTGATATATTTTTAAAATGTCTATATTCTTTAATATTTTATGACATATGTTTTATTTTAATATTTTAACTATCGTAACTATCGCAACTTTCGTAATTCTTTTTTATTGCCACATTGAAACTACATTATTTTTATTGCCACGTTGTTTACCACATTGAAATTTCAGTTACATAAAAAATTCCCAACAAAAAGCTGCAGAATGAATTTCTTAAATGAGAATTACTATTAGCACATTGTGAAATCCTTTTTGGCATAAAAATTAATGTTTAATGGCTCATTGGTTACAATTTCCCATTTATTTAAGTACGGTGATTTCTATAATCGTTCTAATGTCATTGCCAATTCAAAATTAGAAATGTGTCCGAAAAAATAAATGGTGGAGCGAAAACGATTTGCGCCATATGTTTTGCCTTTATCGCTCATAAATCACATCCAAAAATCACATTATTTAATTTTTTATATCACCGAAGAGAAATAAGAATGCACTTGGAAAGATGTTTTTTTTCGTTTCCATTTTTATGAAAGCATATGACTTTTTAAAATAATTTTAAATTATTATAAAAATAAAATTAAACTAAATTTATTATATTAATATATTTGTATACTATAAAATATTTATATACTATACTACTATTATAATCAATTATATTACTATAAAAATAACTTTACTAAAAGCAAAAACTGTTTTTCTAAGCAACATATGAATAAAAAAAAACTTTTTCTTTTAATAATTTATAAATTTCATGCAATTAATTTCCATTATAAGTGTTGCCATTATAGCTACAATACTCTGGTAAATACTAATATAATAATAATAATAAAATGCATCAAACATTCCTTGTCCAATTAATATATTTGCTACTTACATGATTTCGGATGGTTAACTATAAGAAATTATTTGCAATAATGTACAGAGCTTTGGTGCTGTCAGCCGAATGAATGCAGTTTAAAATTTGCTGAATAAAAAAATTAAGATCTAGTTGAGGAATATATAATTAATGAATAAATAATTAAATATATAATTGAAGTAATGAATTACAATAGACTTTTGATTCTATTTTACATTTACATAAATGGTTTTAAATGCCACTTAATGTGGACTAAAATTTCTATTCATAGAATATTTTCTTTATTTTTTAATTATTATCCGTTGTTCGCTGATTTATTTTTAATTGTTCTCTTCTTTAAATAACATTACATCTAGTTTGACAATCATTAATTGATCTTTGAACGGCAAATATCCATAAATGGATTTGAAAGTAGTCAAATCCTAGGATTTTCTTACAATTTGTGAAGGATGATATGTTTTATTTTACTTTTTACGTATTTCTGAATTTTATAGTAACTTCAAGTTAAATTATTAAAGTCATTTACCTATACTGGAGAAGGTGTAAAAGATAATATATTTAATACAAAATATTGTAAATAAATATGTATTTAAAAAATTGCACTACTACAGTGGGTTATCATGTTTCCCGGTAAATGAATGTGACTCATATTTTTTAATCCTTTAAAAAATAAGTAACTTATGTTTTATTTAATTATTAGATAATTATTATTATTTTTTAAAATGTGCAAAAAGTACTTTAACTTAATAAATTATGTTTTAATAATGATGTCTCTGTATATTCAAAAACGAAAAAGTTTTAAACATTTTGAAAAAGAATGGAAGGATAACATGGATATAAAGGAAGATGTATAGCTATCGAAATATTTATTATTTACTCATATGAAATTTAAGCTTTCTGCTCATTTTAATAAAGTCTAACAATAGAAAATATTTTTGTTACGTTCAAATTTTTCTCCGAAAAGAATAAAACATCATCCAGATAAGTATTCTTTAGTATTAAGTTACAAATTTATTATATAAAAATCAAACGTATAAATAATTTTAATGTGCCGTGTATTTTTGAAAAGTAGCAAATGCATTCAAAAGGAATTTTAAGTGTAATGGAAGAAATAATACGAATTTAAATATTTCCAACTGAGCAAAAAATTGCCCAGGACGGGAATCAACCCCGGATACTTGGCTTACAAGGCCGATGCATTACCTGTTAAGTTAACCGGGCAATAATCGGCAGGGATTTTTCAATCAGATAACCTTATTGGCCGTAACGTTAAGGTTATCTGAGCGAAAAATCCCAGTCGGTTATCACCCGGTTAGCTTAACGTGTAAAGCATTGGCCTTGTAAGCCAAGTATCCGGGTTCAATTATTGGCCTGGGCAATTCTTCGCTCAGTTGGAAATATTCAAATTCGTATGATAACTTTACCAATCAGTTAGATTGTGTTAAAAAATAATAGAAAGAAATTATAATGTTAAAAAGATTTTAAATAATGGTAGTTAAAATATCTATTTTTATCGATGTATGATGGAATGAACAAAGTAAAAAAGTATTTTAAAAACAAAATATCAGTTCTTGTACCGTTATTTCCTTTTTAAATATTACGATTTGTAGTTTTATAATAAGATGTTATGAAAATATCTAGAAGAATTTTAGAAGTAGGAAACTTAAACAGAAAATTAGATTACGAAAAAAATTCTAAAAAAATGTAGTAATTCACATTAATATTTTCTGTACTTATGTAGGTAATGTATGCTTAATAAACTTTGATATGATATATATATATATATATATATATATATATATATTATAAGATAAGATATTTAGGGTAAGATATTTTTTATGGTATGCTTTATAGTTTTAAATCGATTGAAAGAGATTTGAATTTCCTTTTTGATATCATGAACTAATTGGATATCATCCAATGACTCACAGACACTAAAACATATTTTTCAGTTAATTCTCAATGGGTTGACTTTTATAAAATATTTATTTTCATTTTCAAGTTATATTACTTGCTTTAAATTAAAAAAAAAGAAAAAAAAAACATACGAAATGCCTTTTGAAAGGGAATATGCTAGAAAACTTATAGAAAAAGTGTGACAAATTTTTGGAAAAACACACGCCTTAAATGTAAATTAAAAGCTTTTAGTAGTAAAATTCAGTCTGTTATTTTATAAATTTGCATTACAATACACGATCATTTCTTTTTCACCCTTTTATTAATTTATTTATTTTGTTTCACGCGTAAAGAAAAACGTGTTATGTTAATATAATAGATTATAAAATAATATTTTTTTTTAACTGTAAAAAATCAAAGATGTATTCAAAGTGAAAGTGCATAATACTTTTGGCCAAGTCTGTAGTACTTTACTAAATTATATATATTAGGAGTATCAGAATAAAAATTACCAATGACGTACTATGACGTACTATGCTTTTTGCATCAAAATATTTAAATCGTCAAGAAGAAGGCTCAAGAACTTAAGAAACAGTCTATAATTGTAATTTTTTATAATGAATATAAAAAATATATAAGATATGTAATTGCTCAATACCAAATTTGTTGTTAGTGATATTCTGTTTTGTTTTAAATGCGTTCTTGCAAATGTGCGAAGAATCCCTCATTCCCTTACCTCATTTCAAAATTAAACTTACATCTAAAAGTGGCATTTTGCATTCACAATAAGACGTCGAAAATACAGAAAATGTTTACGAACTATGATACTAGTACATGTTTTAGATTAATTTAAAAAAGAATAATCTAATGTAATTTCGTATGCAGCGATTTTCTGCAGTTCCATATACTGACCATCGAATTATTCTGTTGTGCTGATCAAGAGTATCAGACTAGATAAAGTAATCGTTGAGGTTAATTGGATTAAATAGTCCTCTAGTGCTCGTGTCCGGTATAGCTCAGTTGGTAGAGCATTGGCGGCTTCAGCCAATACATCCCTGGTTCGAATCCTGGCCCGGACTTTTTTCACCCAATATTGAAAAATGGCATAAATTACTCTAATACATGTTTTGATTCTGACTGCCGGTAATTTTGACATTTTTTCACAGGATGATTCATTTTTTTTTCTAAGTTTAATAGAAATACAAGAAAACATCAATGTGTAGGTAACTAAAATAGCCTTTCAAATTTTAAAACATAAATGCATTATTTCACAACTTAAAGTAATGTTTTATAGTTTTAACATTAATAGAGATGTTCTAGAGTTAATTCTAAGAATATTAGGGGTATTTCAGAGAATTATGATAACATGAGACCTTTTTAAAAAAACCGTAATTCAATCACTCTCATTACTGTTAGTCAATAAAGTATTTCGCATATTTAAACGCATCTTCATTCAAACATTCAAATTTCTTTGAATTTAGATTGTGATTATTTGAAGCAATTATTTGGGTGTCATCCAGTGTCACGCAAATCAAGTTAAGAGTCTTAAATTATTCGTTTTTTTATTATTGCAGAAATTATGACAGGAAAACTGTCTTCGATTTTGAGTGATTTCACAATAATTTTCATTCAATAATTATATTATAATTCTGGTCCAATATAAAAGAAAATGCTTTGTTTATAGTGTTACAATTACATAGTTTTACCAATCATTTAAACCATTTTGTAAAAAATAAATAAATAAATAAATAAAACAAAACAATAACCATGAGAATGTTATTTGTTTATTGTATATGTTTTATTTATTTATTTATTTATTTATTTAATTGTAAGACTGAGTTTAGTTTCCAATATGTCCAGAAAATATACAGCGAAAAATTACAAAATGAAAACAAAGAAATTTGCAAGCATCTATAAAGTTTGATAAAATTTTGATTATTTTGGCAAAACGCCAATTAGTAATAAACTGACTTTATGGATTATGTACATAGCTTACCAAAACGATAAACTCACCATGTTTTATAATATAAAAGATGAACATTTATTTTAGTTATAATTTTTACTGTTTAATTTTTGTCTATGTCTCCAATTAGTACTTGCACAGAAAAAAGGTTGTTTGGAAAAGTGAATCTTTTTGACGCCACCTAACATAATAAGAAACTGAAAAGGTAAATAAACATAATTTTATTTCGTAATCCTTGTCTTCTCATTTTTTTCCTTTTCTTGTGAAATTAGTTATTATTTATGTAAAAAAACACCTCATTTACTGGTGTATTTTTAAAAAGTATATAATATCGTAATACTACGGAAATACAGTCAAACTTCGTTAACATGAACCTCAAGGGGAATCAAAATTTTATTCGTGTTACCAGCAACTCACGTTATCAGAATTAATTCTTTGTATTCGTTTTTATAGGGGACTGAAAAAAGAATTCATGTTAAAAGTAATTCATGTTATCGAGTTTTGACTGTATCATCATATTTTCAGAGTATTTTACATTTACCAATTCTTGCAGCAATGCATATTTAGGTATTATTGTAAAGGTTACTATACGTAAGGAATAACTTGTTAATTATTATTTTATTAAAGTATTATTCTTCTGTGTTAGATATTTCGATTAGCTTGCGAGAACAGTGAGTGATGTGGTTGTCAATATAAAAGAAAAAAAATCTCTGAAACTGTGATTGAATCTGCAAATCCATAACTTAAATAAAATAAAAGGTATAATCTAAATATATCATTAGATATTACCGTTACAAAAACTATCCAATGGGTTTATAACAAAAATTAAAAAGAATGATATATCTCTTTTCTCAAAGGGTTAATGGGAATTATTAGTGTACATAATAATTGAAATCTATTCCCAATTATCAAAATTCACTAAAAGTAATTACATTAATACTTTATAAATAGAGTCCGCTATTCTATTTAAAAACAATAATTTATATTTATCTTTTTTACAAAGTTATTTAAGATGACAAGCGACTTAAAAAACATGTTCTAATGATACACTTTGCTTTTTGCTTAAAGCAAATTTATTGATTCAATTACACAGATCGAAACCAGTAATTTGTGAACACACATTGTAGTCGAAATACCATCCTGCACGTCACAGTTTCAAATTCATTCCCGTTCCTTGTAAACATGTACTAACTTGGAAATGAATATGTCTGCTGCCATTGTCCATTGGTTGAAGACCATTCCGATTGAGAGATTGCTGCATTCTTGAAACTAGCGCGGTAACTTAATTTTAATGGTATTAGCGAACTGAAGACCTACATTACGATGTGGCAACCGTTTTATATTGGAAACAACACTGTCGTCGTAATTGATCTTGGTTATGAACCAATATGGAATTATATATATATATATATATATATATATATATATATATATATATATATACATATATATAATTCATTTCCTCCAGAACGAGATATAACTATTTCACCAAGCTTAAAAGCCTCTTTATGACGTTGAGTGCCACGATTGCTGACATTGAACTTTTCGTTTTATCCGTGTCACTTACTATGACTTACAATGTAAAATATCATAAAAAACTAAAAACTTTACATTGTTTTATATAATTATAAAAAATTATTAATAAGTATAATCTTGAAATAAATAAAAGTAAAGCTCATTTTAAATAATTTTTTAGTTATTACTTAAAACAGTAAAATCTTTTCGTTTTAAACATATTTATGATTATCAGTCAATTTTAAGAGACTCAGCCTAAAAGAAATGTTCACTGTCAGTCATTTGTTATTCACGTGGCACTCAATGTGTTAACAAGCTGAAACGATTATAATTGTAAGCTTCCAAAAAGCGCACTCGCTAGAAAACTGCAAATTGATGTGTATACTATCTAATGTGCGATTATGCAAGACCTTTTTTAGAGGACGTACGTGATCTGGAAAGGACAGCTCATTTCATGAAGATGAGGTATGAGTGCTTCACCAGATTCATGAACCTCATTAATAAACTGAAAAGTGAAGAAGAGCCATGAATGCTTTTGTATCATTTCGACAAGAAAATCTTTCTACAATATAAAAATGATCATAAAAAAGATTGTAGGCTGTGTAAAACCATCAAAGAGGTTTTGACCGTCATGGAAAGAACATTTTGAGCCTCACTGACGACCCGATTTTAAGCAACAAATGTGGTTAGATTCGTTAATATACCTTTTTTCTATGGGTCAGATTCACTGTCGTTGCTAAGTTTTAAAGTTGTTTGTTATTTTTATGGCACATGGGAGGCTATTCGTTTTTCATTAAAATTTCTTCACCACACCATACAATCCGTAAAATTCAATAATGGATGGCTAAAATCTTTCATGAACATGTTTTCCTCAATTCGTTGCTCTTAACTCCCCCATATAATTACCCGATAGGCGATCATGTCTTGGACGTGGTTGAGAGGACCTCCAATAGTCTTACACGCAACACTACTGCGCCTGCGGTGCTTATTGCAGCCGTTGTGTATGCAATGACAAACGTTCTCAACATCCATTTGATTCCTCCTTGCCGTCAGTTTTTACAGAATTTAGCGGGCAGTTATAGTGTCTGAAGAAGGTTTTAATGAATGACGTTATTCATTGTGTATGAGGTCCCCTTCACAGAATGTTAAAAAGTAATCATGCTGTATCTCTAGTGTCCTGCTTGAGAACAGGCATTATTTTGCTCGCTTGTTTTGAGCAGGCATTATTTTTGCTCGACCTGTACACACTCTGTATAAATACTTAATAATCATTTGCTTTATTATTTAATTATGATTTCTAAATGAGCAATTTAAAGAGGATGACTTTCAATTGTTATTACGTACTCTAATAACATACTAATTCTATAACATATAATATTTATTCATATATATTATATATATACACATATATATATATTATATGATACGTTACATGATATGTAAACACATAATGTGTACTATGTATTACATGCTTATTCTAGTAATCATCATATTAATAAATCATTTACTACCAATGTATTAAATCCTTTGACGCCGATATACTTACTCAAATCACTGATATAATATCAATTCATAGTTATCATAATTGGATAGATATACCACATGTAATAGATATACAGCAAAATGTTGCAATGACTGGAATTTAAGCAAGCGAAAGATTGTTTACAGTATGATTTGGTTTAGATACAGGATGGTTAATGTATAATTTATATTCGTAAAATTTATTTTATATTAATAATATTTTCAAATATTTACTTGATTTAAAGTTTTTACTACGTTTTAATTTTAATTAATTAATAAATCAATTTATTTTACGGGATTTTTTTTAAAGAGTGCGTTATTATTAAACTATAAAGTTAATTAATGATTAAACTTATGCATAAAATTTAGGTTCAAATTTTGAATGAAACAAAACCGACTATTTTAAAAATAAAATTTAGAGTTCAATCTACTTTGAAGATAAGAATATATAATTTATGCAACTACAGTAATTTGAATGTGGTATAAATGGGTTATTGTTATTATGGTTGTTATGTGGTATAAATAATTTATTTTGTATCATTCTAACAAACTTAAAAAATATAATTAGATCCGTAAAATATCTTGATAATTTTTGGAACTATTTTTTTAAACAAAGTAGTTCAAATACACTTAAAATTAATTATCTTTAGGCAAGTATTCAATTTATGAATTATTTCTTCTATGACTTTTTGTATAATATGAAATGGACCAAAGGATCTACCACTACAGCTTACGAATATGAAAATACTGCACGGCATGAGTGTTCATTTGAATCAGACTAGCATATTTATTCATGGTGATATATCGTCTTTTTAAAGGTAAAAAAATTCTTTCAGGTTATTTGTTTATATCATGCAGGATTTTCTACCAAATTTAACGCCAGTTTCATAAACCTTGATAAAGTATAATAGAAATAATGTAATTCAATTGAATTGGGAGCGCGCACGATAATGTTTTTTTCTGATTTAATAGTGTACTCTATGGAGAAACTCATTAAAATTGCTAGTCAAATATCGTGAAAATTCAGAAATATATCGGTAATTATAATGATTTTTCAACAGCCCTGTATTTCATCTGTAGGTTGATATATATTATATAAAATTGAAAAATTTTGTTTAGTAAGAAAATCATAACAGTTTGAAGTTACTCTTTTAGCAGTTTATAATAACTAGCAGGGGTAACCGAGCTCAGCTCGGTCAAAATTTACTTTGTGTTCAACTCGATATAGTATTATTACTGTAAAACATGTTATTAATAATAGTATTATTTACAAAAAAAATCAATAAAAAACTATGTTTGTATGCACATGTTCATAAATTTTACTTTATTTTAAAATTTACAACGAAAGGACATCAATCCAAATCACTTTTTTAGCTCGACTCTGATTAGTTTAACTATGCATCTCGAAGACTATTAAGAATGTATAAGAAATTTCTTCACATTCTGAAAGAAAATATTTTTTGCCAGATATAACCATTCTTTCATTTGGCGCCAAATATATGTTTTGGTTTCGTAACCTTAATAGTTGATTTTTCGGCCAAATTTCGCCAGTATTTTGTCAAATATCGCCAACTTATTGGCTTTTACCATAGTCTCGTGATCCTGACCTTTGTTACCCAAATGATCCACTAATCACATGTGATCAAACATGTGACTTAGCTCAATGTTCTTCAGGTAATCAAAAACAGTACAGTATAAAATGAATCAAAATCGTTTAAGCCATTTCTTAAGTAAAATTAGTTTGACAGCATTCAGCAATGAAGCGATATGACCCACTAATATAATTTTGTTTAATATGCAACTCAGCTCAATAGTCTTCTCGTGACAAAAGACGTTCCGTTGCAAAATTTAGGTAAAATTGACTGAGTCGTTGTTATATATAATTAGAATGACCCGAACCCATTAAGACCTAAAACGACCCACTAATTGAATTGTTACGTGCATGTGTCCTATCTCAATGGTTTTCTTTTGCCCGAAAACGATATAATAGAAAATATACTCAAAATGGTGAGAACAATTTTCTAGATAAAATTAGCATGGCCCACAAATGACACTTATATCGAAATCTCTCGAAAATGTGACTTAGTTCATTAATTTTTGCGTGCCGAAAAACGTTAAATACAAAATTTATATAAAACCGATTGAGCCATTTTTTAGGTATAATTAGTTTGACCTTGACCCATTATGACCCAAAATGACTCATTAATCGAGTTTTCTCAAACATCTGACCTAACCCAATGATTTTCTTATGTCCGAAAACGATAGAATATAAAATTTAGTCAAATTTGCGCGAGACATTGTCTAGATAAAATTAGAATAACCCAAAAGTGACCCACTGATCGAAATTTCTCGAACATGTAACATAGCCCAATGATTTTCTCGTGCCAAAAACATGCTGTATACAAAATTTTGTTAAAATCGATTCACCCGTTCTTTAGATATAGCTTGACTATGACCCACAAATGACCCTTATAATCGAAAATTCTCGAACATGTGTCTTAGCCCATTAGTTTTATCGTGTATAAATATTGTTACACTCAAAATTTCGTTAAACTCGATCCTGCCGTTCTTTAAATATAAATAACTTGACCCAGACCCTTTATGACACAAAATGACTCTTTAATCGAAATTTCTCGATCATGTGACCTAGCCCAATGATTTTCTCGTGCCAAAAAATGTTGTATACAAAATTTCGTTAAAACTGATCCACATGTTCTTTAGATATAGCTTGACATGACCCGTTATGAACCATCATGACCCATAAATGACTCTTATAATCGAAATCTCTCAAACATGTGAGATAGCCCATTAATTTTCTCGTGTCAAAAAACTTACATACGAAATTTCATTAAATTTGATACTGTCGTACTTTATATATAAATAGCTTGACCCAGACCTTTTATGACCCAAAATGACCCAATAATCGAAATTTCTCGAACTGAGACCAAGCAAAATAGTTTTCTTGTGCCAAAAAAAATGTTGTATACAAAATTTCGTTAAAATCGATCCACTTGTTCTTTAGCTATAGCTTGACCATGACCCATTATGACCCATCATGACCCACAAATGACTCTTATAATCGAAATCTCTCGATCGTGTGACTTAGCCCATTAGCTTTTTCGTGTCAAAAAACTATTACAGGCAAAATTTCGATGAAATTGATTCTGCGGTTCTTTAAATATAAATAGCTTGACCCAGACTCTTAATGACCCAATATAAACCATTAATTTTTTTTTCGAACATGTAACCTAGCCCAATGTTTTTCTCGTGCCCGAAAACCATAGAATGCAATTTTTAGTCAAAATTGCGTAAGAAAATCTCTAGATAAAAATAGCATGACCCACAATGACCCCAAAAATGACCCACTAACTGAATTTTCTCGAACATGTTACCTAACCCAATGGTCTTCTTGTAATCCAAAGCGATACAATATAAAATTTAGTCAAAATCGTTCGAGCCGTTTTTTAGATAAAAATGGCTTGACCCATAATGACCCAAAAATGACCCACTAATCAAAACTTTTCGAACATGTGACCCAGCCCAATAGTTTTCTCGTACCAAAAAACGATTGGGTACAAAATTTCCTTAAAATCGATCCAGCCGTTTTATACATATAAATAGCTTTATCCTGACCCATTATGACCCAAAATGACCCAGTAATCGAATTTTCCCGAACATGGGACCTAGCCCAATGGTCTTCTCGTGTCCGAAAATGGTAAAATCCAAATTTTTGCGAAAATCGCTAGAGCCGTGTTTGAGATAAAATTTACCCCCCCCCCCCCCCCCCCACACACAATTTTTACTCACATTATAGTGTACGATAGATGAAAACATACATGAATACATTTGTTCAGACCTGTAGTTTACCTAGTATCTTTATTACGCACCAGTAATTAGATAAAATTTAATTAAAACTTACACACTCATAACGCTATTGAAATCACAATTTCATAGGATTTTATCCATCGGCGGCCATGTCTCCATTTCTTTCCGTAGTCTTGAATTTATTTTATCAATATTCTACAAACATTTGTTAATAAACTGAATCAGTTAATTTGAAAAATCCATAATTTATTTTAAAACTACCTTTAAGTAATTTGCGCTTATATTTAGTACTCTTAACGGATTCTTTGGTGGCGTCCTATATATATTAAATTTAGTATTTATATAAACCTTCTAATATGCATAAATACCGTAAAATTTAAAAGTGGATATCGTAATTTAAAATGCATTTCTTCCTTTTTCACTAATAAATAATTCTTTGGTAAAATATCTTAATTAAAATCTTTTATGTGTCACTTTAAATGTTATGCACTTCGTATTTTATATGAAATAACTCATATTAAGCCTTAACAAAGAACATAAAATAGTTTAATTTAATTAAAATTCGCCGTAAATAACCTCACCCTCCATTCATTATGTAATGGAATTATTTTGTGTGGTCCTTCAAAGGAATAATACCGACTTTTTTGCATCACATATACTAAGGAATGCATATTTTAGTACACTTAGTAAATGCAAAGACTTTTTAAAATGTTTAAAAGAGTGTATCGTCTTTAAAATTTATTTGAAACTTTTTTTTCCACAGGTCATAATGTAACAGATAACTTTTGACTATTCCTGTAAATAGTTAAACTTACTAAAAATTTTATTTGAAATAGGGTTCGCGCTAGGATGAACGTCAATAACTTCTAAAAATTTCAGAACAATCCGAGTATACATAGGAAAGTTAGATTGCGTTCAGACGACCAGATTTAAAGAAATCATAAACATTTTTCAATTTTGTTGAAAAGTATTAAGAAGGAAAAAAATAAATTTAAAACGACAATTTATGAAAAACCCTTATAAATTAACTAATTTTAGAAAACAAATAAAAGTTAATTCATTATGTCGCCAACATCTTTCTTTATTCTCACGATACTTAAATGATTTTTTTTTTTTTTTTTTTTTTTTTTTTTTTTTTTTTTTTTTTTGCGAATTGCTCTAAAGAGTTGACTATCAAGTTATAAAAAATATATTTTTAATCGTGCTCGCGTGCACAAAAAAATATTTACTACAACTTCTCACGTTTCATCAAATATTTACTGTAATTGCATTCCAATATCACTATATTACTTATATTACATTTAATAAAATTTCTAAAACTAAAGTTAAATTTGTTATAAAACCCTGCATTTTATAACAAAAAAAAATATCGAACAATTTCTTAACATTTTTTAAGCGACATTTTTCTATGAAAATACGTATTATTTTTTCACTAATGATTACATATATTGTACAATATCTATATCTTTATAAACTACAGCTACAGATAATTTCGTGCATTTTATGTTACAGTATGATCTTAAACATTCTTTTTTTTCTGCGTTTTGTTTTTCATTTTTTGGTCTAATAGTGTCTTCCTAAGCAAATCTCCGTCCGTAAACATGAAGTCACATTTACTCCAGTTCCAGAAAAATACAATTATATTTTTAAACATTTGACAAATTGTCCAAAATTGAATGTTTCCATGGATTGAGTGCTATTTAGTATACATACCAATTGAAAATCTCTTAAGTTGGTCACAGCAACATTATTACAGAAATGAGCGAAATATCAACATGTACGAAGATGTCAACATGACAGTTATCTTTCGACTTTCTTTTCATTTGAAAAATATCACATTTTTAATCCCTTCTAAATTCTTTTCGAAACGAACTTAATTTGGGTCAGTAAAAACGAAATGACTGTAGCCTTCTAACATTCCACACCACTAACACTCAAACAAAATTTTAACACATAAATACTGTGATACAAATAAAAAACCATAACCTTTAACTGAAGGGACAAAACAATCCGTTTTAATCACCATTTAAAAGAAAAGAAAATTCTTTACACGAATTAATCAAGATTATTCGCAATGGCTTCTTTCTCTGGCGATGCAAGGATCCAGCACTTCTGGAAAATTTGTCAAGATCGCCGCGACAGAATATTTCTGCTTTGATTTCGGCCCAGGTTTTCTCCGAAGTGCGTTGTAACGACCCAGATTGAACTTTTGAATTTGGCGCGAAACGTACATTTATAATTTCGAAAGAAGCGATGTTGACTGCTTGATCCTGAATTCGAACTGTTTCTACATCTTGTGTGAGGGAGTGTCCCTTTGTGATAAAGGCACTCTAGCATTTTTAGTGAGATCGTGCACTGTTAAAAATCTGCTGCATTTTGCTGCAACGCCATCCACCACTTGTATATAATATCTCTATTCCAACCAATGAGAAAGCGCCATTTCACGGCCAAGTAACCGTTTTCTATACAAGCAGGGGAGTGCGTTGCAGCAAAATGCAGCAGATTTTTAACAGTGTGAGATCAGTCGTTCTAACTTGTGTGGCGCAGACGCGACATCTATCCTTTATTCAACTTTAACTTTCCGGAGTGTGTGTAGCGCCCTCCAGTCTACAGTTAGCTGCGGTTAGGAGTATTATGTTAATTTATAGCTCAGTCTTCAGTTTGCAATGTATAAAGGTGAGTGGGAGTGTTGAAAAGCGGCAGGAGCCAGCCAAGTGTGATAGATTGTGTTGTGAAGCGGCAGGAGCCCGCAAAGCGAGAAAGATTGTGTTGTGAAGCGGTAAGTGCCTCAAAGTGAGATAGACTGTGTTGTAAAGCAAAGCAAGGTGTTCTGAAGCGAGATAGCTAGTGTTGTGAGCTGAATTAGCTTGTGTTGTGAGCTGAGTTACCTAAGAGGAAAGCCTGTGGGTAAGAGTTATTTAATACGTTGAATATTTTGAGAATAAAGATTGTTTGCAGCCACGGGCTGTTTTATTATAGCTTTAACGTAGCATTTAGCCGCAACATGAAAATAGAGCCGGTGTGCGTGCCCCGAGCTGAGTTTAAGCCGTGGACGTGAGTATAGTTTACAATTTAATCTCTCAGTATTGAGTTTAGTGACTGGAAATCCTGATTATAGCTCCACTTTCCATTGCCCAGAGGTTTAAATAAAGTGTTTGATTTTAACTTTTACATAACATTATGTTTTCATTTAACCAACAGAACACCGGCCACGTAACACTTGTATTGGCCAGTCGGAGCTGATATGATATAGGGTAGATGTGCCAGTAATGGACCACCTTCCAGTAATGGGCCACCTTGCAGTTTTATTTTATAAAATAAATTATAAATGATAGTTAAGTTTTATTATTTTTTCTTAACTCCTCCTTGCATGCTCTATAATATGGATTATTTTTTTACCCTTTTCATCAAAGGAATTAGAAAGCAGAAAATAAAGTTTCACTGTTTTACTGAAAATCTTAATGAACTTGCTAAGAGTGACTTTACTTACTTAATTTAAATCGTCTTTATTTTCTTGTAAAAATTGAATGTTTTTATTTGAATAGTAATATAAAATTCTGAAGTTCATATACCAATAGTCATTTACAAAATTTTATTTATTTTTAAGATTTTAGGAAGTGTGGTCCATTACTAGATTGATTATTTCGCGATTTTCCAGTAATGGATCACCCAAGTGACCAATACAAAAAGTGTAATTTCAGTAGAGATAAAATAATTTGATTTAACTGAAAAGCTAAATAATAAAACTTAATACTTAAATTCTACCTACTAGAATTTAATAAAGGCAATTTCTTTATAAATAGTTCGTTTTAAAAAGTCATCCAAAATTGGTACAAAAAACAAGCAGAACATCTGACAAACTCTAGATGTGCCGTTACAAAAGCAGTTGTTTTAAGTTGGTTCATAAATTTAAAATCATATTTGGAAGAAGATATTATTAATATTTTCTTCCGAATTCTAAAGCATACAGAGAGAATATAAAAAGGAGTTAAAACTGGTTTTCTTTTGTGCTCTTAAAACAGGAAAAATTTTGGGACCAAAATCAGGTAAAGATGTGTATTATGTAGTACCAAATAACGAAAAGGAACAATTCACTGTTATGGGATGTTTTTCAGCAATTAGTGAGATTGCTCCATTGATGATAATACATCCATATAAGCATCTTTGAAGGGAAATTGGGAAATAAATCTGTGCCAAATTGATGGGCTATATGATTATCTGAAAATGGTTGGATAATGCAAGAACATTTATTATTTTAAATGCATTCTAAAATTCCATATTGAATAGTTTGGACTATCGGAAAGGGATGATAAAATTGATGATTTGTTATTTATATTTCATATTTGCACAGCACATCATTTAGATAATGATATGAATGAAAATTGGAGACTTTTTTAATGCCTTGTTTTATCTAAACTTGATTTCAGTAAAACATTGTCTTTATCTTATAAGTCCTTTAAATTTAAATATTTTGTTTTATTTCTTTACAATATAAATCCTTTAATGTAATGAACAGTTAATAATATCATTAATATTTTGCTTTATATCCACATTATAAACCCTTGATTATAATAAATTCATAACTTAAATTTAAATATTTTGCATTATGTTTTTTCATTATAAATCCTTTAATGTAATGAATTTCTAACTTAAGTTTTGTTTTATTAGTATGCTTTCATCAAGTTCTGGGCAAAATACAATTAAAAAAACAATCATTTGTTATTTTTTGTAGGGTGGCCCATTACTGAAACATAGGTGGTCCATTACTGGCCTTTTGGGTTTTTAGACATATTTTTGTTATTTAAAATTAAATTTTTATTTCTATTGGGAAATGTTACTATGGGATTAGTTGAATATTATTGAAAGATTAATATAATATGAAAAAACTTGGAATTCAATAATTATAACTATTAATGAAAAATTATTTTTTAGAGAAATTCCTTAAGGGGGTCCATTACTGACACATTTACCCTAGTCTACTGATGGAAACAAGAAGCAAAAACAGAGAGTGAAGAACGATGGGGACGGGAATGGGAACGAGGTTTTTTTATGTGTGATAAACCTTAGTTGTAAAATTTTAGAATTTATATAATGTACGTTTAAATTAGTTTTGTCGTGATGAATAAATGGTTATTACACAAATAATGAAACATGGTGCTAATTTTAAGAAAAATTTGCACTGGAACCCTTAGACGTATCGAGCATCGTTACAGCGTCTCGGTGAGTTCAGGGAATTCTTTTGAACACTAAAATTCCTGAAACAGCAAAGTTTGCTTGTGAAGAGGGATTGTTGGAATAAAGAAGGATTAAGCTTTGCACATCCTATTTCTCTGCCAAACAGTGAATTAATATCAATGGAAATAGCAATTAGAGAATAAAAAAGCACGAGGAACATTAATAAAACGAGAATTTGGCTAAAAAACGCGAAGAAAACAATAAACTAAATTGTCGTTTTTAATCGCATCTCAGTATTAATATATCATCCTGTATTCTCTACCCGAATTTACATAACTTCACTAGTTATAAATTTAGAGAGTTTTGGGTTAATTGTTTTTGTTAAATTATTGCAATATAGCAAAAAGTTCATTTATCTTAAAGTATATATTAATTGTAATTCACTCGTTTCTTACAGCGAGTCCATACCTGGAAATTTCATATCATCTAATCGAAAAGAGTTTTAAACTGCGCCATACAGTTTTATTGTGTATTTTGAATTATGCTTAAAAATATATCGCATTATAATTTATTTTGAAACAGTTAAAAGCGAAGTCGAATTTAAGATTTCAAATCTTAAAACTTGCATAATCACTAAAATGATTTTCCGATTGACTTTCTGCTTTGCATTTAAATCGAAACTTTCTGGTAAACTCCAATTAAAGTCTCAAATTTAGGCATAAGATTAAAAAAAATAAAAATTAGTCGAATTTATTAAATAATGTCAGTTATATTTTTTCTACAACGAGTTGCGCAGAGTGACAGGGATGATCCTCTATTTGAGGAGTACAACATTATTTCACACACATACACACATATATATATATATACATATATTTACTTATATATTAAAACAGAAAACATCATGAAACAATAATGCTCTATTTTTATTTTATTTTTTAATACAAAAATACAGATTTTCAAAAAGTGGCAAAAAAATGTCATATGTGGCAGTTCCAATTTTTTTTCTAAATTATGCAAGTTGAAATTTCCTGGAAAATGCAGCATAGCAGATTCACTGGTTTGATGGTTTACACAAAAATCTAGTCAGAAACAACTTATGTAAACTTGTAATTGAAATTGAAATTTATTAAAATCCATGCTTTTGTTTTGGAGATAGAGCTATTTCAAAATCTTAAAAAAGTCTGCATAAAAGTGCAAATATTTGAATGATGTACACGTAAAACTTATCAGGATTTTTTTTTTTTTGTATCAGATACTGACTGAATCTGAAGTTTGATGAAAATCCATGCATTAGTTCTTGAGGTAAGCTATTGCAAAATCGTGAAAAATGACGCTCTACATATGACGTTGCTATGCGTCTTCTATAGCACGAATTACACTAAAAACCAAACAAAAATAATCTGTGCAGGGGTCTGAAGTTTTAGAAAAATTCGTGCTTGAGAAAAAGTTTTTGAGATAGAGCTATTACGAGTATCATGAATAACGCACCGTAGCAATGCCAGATGTGAATAAATTTGCATTTAAACGTAATCTGCACCATGTTATATCAAGTACTAACTAAATCTAAAGTTTTATGAGAATCCATGCACTAGTTTTTGAGACATGGCTTTATTGAAACTAGTAAATAATGCAGCATAGCAGCGCTACCTGTAGAAGGACTTACACCAAAAACTAATCAAATTTAGTTTATATTAATGTTTAATTTAATCTAAATTATTTTGGGACGTTTTGGCGTTATTCCTTGAGCTATAGTGCCCACAAATTTCTTTGTCACATGCAGACAGATAGACTGACTGACAAACAGCCATTCTGTAAAAACACGTTTTTCAGGCTCTCTGACCAATAAAACGGGTAAATACGTCGAAAAACGGATTTTGAAAGTTTTCACGAATAAAATACTTTCTTCTTGTAAAGATAGAAGAAAGTAAAAACATTGGTTTAGTAAATTCTAAGAGAAACGTCCTGACATATTAAAGATTTTAAATGTATTTATTTGGAGAATACATTAAAAAATGATAGACATTCATAAGATAGTGTATAAATAAATTTTAAGATTAGACAGGATATACCAAGCAAAATTAAACTTGAATTTCAAGTAACTTATGTCTCAATATATAATGTCTGATGCTGAATCCTGCATACAAAGAATGAAATGAAAAGGTTAATCTTCTGATATAAAATACATATATACAGGGTGTTTCGCTACCAGATCGACAAACTTTGAGGGGTGATAGTAGACATAGAGACAAACATTATTAAATAGGAAACCATGGGGCGCAAACGTCTTTTGTAGGAGCTAGGGGCCATTAAAGTTTAAGGTTCAAAAATTCAAACGATGATAAAAATTAGGAAAAATGGTGATTTGTTTGCGTTTTTCTCTAAAATCATTCTTTATATCACGATTTTTTTTTTAATTTTAAAGGTTACGTTCGAAAATTGCCGATAGAGGGCGCTTTACACTTTAGAGTAACGAAGAAATATTTTTTCCGTTCTTTTGTGCTTGGGGTTGAAATTAGTCTAAAGTTTAGACTTTAACTTAAATTTTAAGCCCAAAACCGGAAACATGGGGATCGGTTAACTAGCGAAAATTTAACTGTAAACCGAAGGGGAGATTTTAAACGCTCATAAACATTGGACAAACTAATCGATTTTGTTGCGGTTTGCGTGTAGGTCATTCCCTTGGTAATTATTTTATTCAAAATGACGTACAGCTGTGGTGTCCTCATTTTTTCATAGAGGCCGCTTCCGACACATATCCGACATTTCAATGGCATTACGCCTGGATGTTTTACTATCAAACTACCATACTTCCAGGAAGTGTTAGGGATGCGAAAGCGACACGGAATCACATAGGAATGTAACGTTGAAAATGTATTTTTTGCGAGTTATGGTTAAAGGAAGCAGAGAAAGAAACAAGCAGAGAAACAGCAACACGTTAATATGACATAAAACAGTTTATTTAAAGGTTTTATTAGTAAAGATGTTCGAAATTACGACCAGAAGTAATTCGACATGCTTGACAGCGGCGTCACATGTAATTTCTCACGCGTTGAAAGATTCCTGGAATCTTTGATAGATTTCCGGAAGCTACAGAAATACGAGCTGCTAAGTCTTTAATTGATGGTACGGGACTCTCATACACCCAACTTTTCATGTGACCCCAGCAGAAGAAGCTTATACCTGATACGACCGGTGATCTGGCAGGCCAATAAACCGGGACACCACGACCTATCAACCGCTGTCCATACGTTACGTTGAGGTATAGGTGAACATCATTGGTAAAATGTGGAAGAGACCGATCGTGCTAGAACCACAGAGATCCACAGATCTCTAGAGCTGCGAAACGAGAGAGAAACTTTCATGCGCATTACCGTTCAACGCCATCTACCGCAAGAAAATCGCAGCGCCATCTACCATCGCTGTCAAGTAGTTTGTCGGACATTTTCTGGTCTTAATTTCGAACTCTTTTTGCAGTAAAACCTTTAAATAAACTTTGTTCTGTCACTTTAACATGTTGCTGTTTCTCTGCTTGTTTCTGTTGTTTTTTCTCTGCTTTTTTTAAACGTAACATGCAAAAAAAAAATATTCAACATCACATTCCTGTGTGATTCCGAGTCGTCTTTGCATCCCTTACACTTCCTGGAATTATGGTGGTCTGGTAGTAAAACACCCAGGAGTAATATCATTGAAATGTCGGACATGAGTCGGAAGCGCCCCCTATCAAAAAATGAGAACACGAAAGCTGTACATCATTTTGAATAAAATAATTACCAAGGGAATGACCTACACGCAAACCGCAACAAAATCGATTAGTTTGTCCAATGTTTATGAGCGCTTAAAATCTCTCCCTCGGTTCACAGTTAATTTTTTGCTAGTTAACCGATCTCCATGTTTCCGCTTTGGGGTTTAAAATTTAAGTTACAGTCTAAACTTTAGAATAATATAAACCCCATGCACAAAAAGTATTTGTTCGTTACTCTAAAGTTTAAAGCGCCCTCTATCGACAATTTTTGAACTTAACCTTTAAAATTAAAAAAATAAAAAATCGTGATTTAAAGAATAATTTTAGAGAAACAAATTGACCCTTTTTTCTAATTTTTATCAGCGTTTGAATTTTTGGACCTTAAACTTTAATGGCCCGTAGCTCCTACAGAAGACGTTTGCGCCCCATGGTTTCCTATTTAATAATGTTTGTCTTTATGTTTACTATCACCCCTCAAAGTTTGTCGGTCTAGTAATGATAATGATAATAAATATTATTATAATTATAATAATTATTATTTATTTACAATAGTTATTATTTTTTTGTTTGAGGACTACAACATTTTTTTCTAATATAAATATGTATTTTTTACTTATATACAACAATAGAAACTGTGAAAAAGCAATGATGTTGTTATTTATTTTCATTTATTTTATTTATTTATTTTTAATCTAAAAAGATAGTTGTGCAATGAGTGGTAGAAAAAGAAAGGAAAAAAAACATTGGTTTAGTAAATTCTAAGCAAAACGTTCTGACATATTAAAGATTTTAAAAGTTTTGTTTGGAGAGTACATTGAAAGGATATGATAAATATTCATAACATAGTATACACATAAATTTTGAGATTCAAAAGGAAATACCAAGCAGAATAAAATTTGAATTTCAATTAACATATACCTCGACGTATAACGTCTGATGGTGAATCCTGCATACGAAGAATGCCTTGAAAATGTTTATCTTTAAATATCTTCTTAAATTATCCATACTATGTTGGTTGTTGAAATCTGCGTTTTATATATAAAATAAATAAAATTAATGAAACACGATTAAGACTTGAAGGATAAATGTATCGAAAATTTCAGCATTTTATTTACAAGTTGTGTGTCAGCTATGTTAATATTTGTATACTTATTAGTTCGAAAATATTTTTTTAAGCTATTGCATAACTTTTATCGCGGGCTTTGAGCGCGGCGACCGAATCCAAAAATTCCGTAACGCGAAAAATCCTAACACATCCGTAACGAAAAAACCTAACACTCGGCTAACGTCGTTTCACTTCGGCAGACTTCGGCATGGTATCCTTCGGTAGACTTCGGCAGACGTTGACGCGGTATTTTTCAGATATTTAGAGGATATCAAGTCTCAAACTTATATATCTTATTTCAGTTACTATAAATCTATAGTTTCAATAATAAAAATTCCTGTTAGAATGTGTATAGAAAAGAATCGTTTTAAGATAAAATAAGGTAGGATAATGTAGCTTTTGGTGAGTGGAGACCCGCCCAACGGTGAGGATCGAAAAATTTAAAATGCTTATAACTCGCGATCTAATTTTCGTAGCGCGGCCAAATTTTGTTTGGTAATTTATTATGAGAACAGTGTTAATTTTTGGTGAAAGGAGACCCCCCACGGTGAGGGTCGAAAAATTTAAAATGCTTATAACTCGTGATCTAATTTTCGTAGCGCGGCCAAAATTTGTTTGGTAAATTATTATGAGACAGTGTTACTTTTGGTGACAGCAGATCCCCCATGGTGAGGGTCGAAAAATTTTAAATGCTTATAACTCGTGATCTAATTTTCGTATCGCGGCTAAATCTTGTTTGGTAATTTATTATGAGACAATGTTACTTTTGGTGACAGGAGACCCCCCCCACGGTGAGGGTCGAAAAAGTTAAAATGTTTATAACTCGCGATCTAATTTTCGTAGCGCGGCCAAAATTTGTTTGATTTATTATGAGACAGTGTTAATTTTTGGTGACAGGAGACCCCCCACGGTGAGTACTCGAAAAATTTAAAATGCTAATAACTCGCGATCTACTTTTCGTATCGCGGCCAAATTTTGTTTGGTAATTTATTATGAGAGAGTGTTAATTTTTGGTGACAGGAGACCCCCCACGGTGAATGTCGAAAAATTTAAAATGCTTAGAACTCGCGATCAATTTTCGTAGCGCGGCCAAATTTTGTTTGGTAATTTATTATGAGACAGTGTTAATTTTATTTACAGCAGATCCCCCATGGGGAGGGTCGGAAATTTTAAAATGCTTATAACTCGCGATCTAATTTTCGTAGCGCGTCCAAATTTTGTTTGGTAATTTATTATTAAACAGTGTTACTTTTGGTTGCAGGAGATCTCCCATAGTGAGGGTCGAAAATTTTAAAATGCTTATAACTCGCGATCTAATTTTCGTAGTGCGGCCAAATTTTGTTTCGTAATTTACTATGAGACAGTGTTACTTTTGGTGACAGGAGACCCCCCACGGTGAGTACTCGAAAAATTTAAAATGCTAATAACTCGCGATCTACTTTTCGTATCGCGGCCAAATTTTGTTTGGTAATTTATTATGAGAGAGTGTTAATTTTTGGTGACAGGAGATCCCCCACGGTGAATGTCGAAAAATTTAAAATGCTTATAACTCGCGATCTAATTTTCGTAGCGCGGCCAAATTTTGTTTGGTAAATTATTATGAGACAGTGTTACTTTTGGTGACAGCAGATCTCCCATGGTGAGGGTCGAAAAATTTAAAATGCTTATAACTCGCGATCTAATTTTCGTAGTGCGGCCAAATTTTGTTTGGTAATTTATTATGAGACAGTGTTAATTTTTGGTGAAAGGGGACCCCCCCCCATGGTGAGGGCCGAAAATTTTAAAATGCTTATAACTCGCGATCTAATTTTCGTAGCGTGGCCAAATTTTGTTTGGTAATTTATTATGAGAGAGTTAATTTTTGGTGTCAGCAGATCGCCCATGGTGAGGGTCGAAAAATTTAAAATGTTTATAACTCGCGATCAATTTTCGTAGCGCGGCCAAATTTTGTTTGGTAATTTATTATGAGACAATGTTGCTTTTGGTGACAGGAGACGCCCCCCCCCACGGTGAGGGTCGAAAAAGTTAAAATGTTTATAACTCGCAATCTAATTTTCGTAGCGCGGCCAAAATTTGTTTGATGATTTTTTATGAGACAGTGTTAATTTTTGGTGACAGGAGACCCCTCATGGGGAGGGTCGAAAAATTTAAAATGCTAATAACTCGCGATCTACTTTTAGTATCGCGGCCAAATTTTGTTTGGTAATTTATTATGAGAGAGGGTTAATTTTTGGTGACAGGAGACCCCCACGGTAAATGTCGAAAAATTTAAAATGCTTATAACTCGCGATCAATTTTCGTAGCGCGGCCAAATTTTGTTTGGTAATTTATTATGAGACAGTGTTAATTTTTAGTGACAGCAGATCCCCCATGGGGAGGGTCGAAAATTTTAAAATGCTTATAACTCGCGATCTAATTTTCGTAGTGCGGCCAAATTTTGTTTGGTAATTTATTATGAGACAGTGTTACTTTTGGTGGCAGGAGATCCCCACGGTGAGGTTCGGAAAATTTAAAATACATATAACTCGCGATCTAATCTTCGTAGCGCGGCCAAATTTTGTTTGGTAATTTATTATCAGACAATGTTACTTTGGGTGACAGGAGATCCCCCATAGTAAGGGTCGAAAAATTTAAAATGCTTATAACTCGCGATCTAATTTTCGCAGCGCGGCCAAATTTTGTTTGGTAATTTATTGTGAGACAGTGTTAATTTTTAGTGACAGGAGATCCCCCACGGAAAGGTTTGAAAATTTTAAAATGCTTATAACTCGCGATCTAATTTTCGTGGTGCGGCCAAATTTTGTTTCGTAATTTACTATGAGACAGTGTTACTTTTGGTGACAGGAGACCCCCCACGGTGAGGGTCGAAAAATTTAAAATGCTTATAACTCGTGATCTAATTTTCGTATCGCGGCCAAATCTTGCTTGGTAATTTATTATGAGACAATGTTACTTTTGGTGACAGGAGACCCCCCACGGTGAGGGTCGAAAAAGTTAAAATGTTTATAACTCGCGATCTTATTTTCGTAGCGCGGCCAAAATTTGTTTGATTTATTATGAGACAGTGTTAATTTTTGGTGACAGGAGACCCCCCCCCACGGTGAGTACTCGAAAAATTTAAAATGCTAATAACTCGCGATCTACTTTTCGTATCGCGGCCAAATTTTGTTTGGTAATTTATTATGAGAGAGTGTTAATTTTTGGTGACAGGAGACCCCCCACGGTGAATGTCGAAAAATTTAAAATGCTTAGAACTCGCGCTCAATTTTCGTAGCGCGGCCAAATTTTGTTTGGTAATTTATTATGAGACAGTGTTAATTTTTAGTTACAGCAGATCTCCCATAGTGAGGGTCGAAAAATTTAAAATGCTTATAACTCGCGATCTAATTTTCGTAGTGCGGCCAAATTTTGTTTGGTAATTTATTATGAGACAGTGTTACTTTTGGTGGCAGGAGATCCCCACGGTGAGGTTCGGAAAATTTTAAAATGCTTATAACTCGCGATCTAATTTTCGTAGCGCGGCCAAATTTTGTTTGTAATTTATTAAGGTATTGCATAGCTTTTATCGCGGGCTTTGAGCGCGGCGAAAGAGTCTAGAAATTCCGTAACGAGAAAAAAAAAAACCTAACACTCCGGCTAACGTCGCTTCAGTTTGGCAGACTTCGGCACGGTATTCTTCGGTAGACTTCGGCAGACATTGACGAGGTATTTTTCAGATATTTTGAGAATATCAAGTCTTAAACTTATGTTTTTTATTTCAGCTACCATAAACGTATAGTTTCAATGATAAAAATTCCTGAATAACCTACATGTATTGTAAGATAATAAAAATATTTTAAACGATATTAACTTCACATTTGTTAAATACAAGAAAAAAAAATTGTTATCGGTCATCACGCTCAAAATGTTTAACTAGAATTAATATCAAAGACAAAAAAAAACTGCATAAATAAAAAATAATTAAATAATTATAATTGCATAAGTTGATAAAAAATGCTATGCAATAGCTTTACCGCGGCAGTCCCCGAGTGCCACACGTATTTTTTTTTTTTTTTATTAAAAAAATGCATAATCCCTAAAATGATTTTCTGAGTGACTTTCTACTGTGAATTTAAATCGAAACTTCATGGAAAAATCCAAATATGGTGTCACATTTAAGTGTAATTTTTTTTAAATTAAAATTTAATCGAATTTGTTAAATAATTGATATAAATCACATATTCATACGACGATTTGCTCACAGTGATTAGGATGAATGATCATTTGTTTGAGGACTGAAGCAATATTTCTTTCAACTCAGATACAGCAAAATAAACCATAATAAAACAATAATGCCAAATTTATTTTAATTTAATATGTTTTTTTTTTAATCCAAAGATGCAGATTTTCAATAAAAAATTATAAAAAAGATAAATATTTGTAACATTGCAAAGAAATACATTTTGAAATTCAAGCAGATTTTACATATGTCAATATATGACAATACCGAGGCTGAATCCTGCAGACAAAGGATGACGTAAAAAGGTTAATCTTTTGATATTTTCTTAAATTATTCATGCTATGTTGGTTGTTAAAATCTGTGTTTTATCGATAAAATAAATGAAATTAATGAACCAGAATTAAGATTTGAAAGATAATTTAATAAATGGAAAAATTCAGCATATAATTTATAAGATTCGTTGCAGCTATGTTAATGGTTTTCTATTTTTTAGTTCTAAAATAATACTAATAAAGATAATAATAATTGTTTACACAATAATAATAATTATTATTTATTTATAATAATTATTATTTTTTGTTCGAGAACTGTAGCAATATTATTTACAGGGTGTCCGAAAATTCTGGAAACGGTCGAATAACTCGAAAAATACATATGAGATTGAAAAACGTAAATATACGTGTTAAATATTTTTAAATAAGCTACTCAGTGATACCAAATTTGACCTTCGTAACCGACCCCCTGGGGGTCAGAGGGGGTCCAACTTTGAAATCTTAAATTATAACCTCCATTTTTTATTGCAGATTCGGATTCTACAGACAAAAATACGTAACTTTTGTATTTGATGTTTATTTCGAATCCTCGTTTATCACGGTGTAATTGAGCATATTAAATCGATACATATTTCGGCTTTTCCAACGGGATTTTCCCTAATCGAAACTAATTGGGGAGAATTTATGACATCAAATTCCTCGTCTTTTGCAATAATAGCGTTTCCTGAAAATTACCCGTGCCGATTATTTCGATAGTACTACACAGTTAAAAATTTGATCCATTTGCTGTAGCGTCGCTCCCCAGCTTTTATAGAATATCTCTTTCATGACCAATGAGAATGTTCCATAACACAGTACAGTACACTGTAAAAAAAATTACCCTTTTGCTGCATCGTCACTCCACCGCTTTTATAGAAAACGATTACTTTACTGTGTTATGGAGCATTCTCTTTGGTCACAAAAGAGATATTCTATAATAGCTGTGGAGTGACGCGCAGCAAATGGGCCAAATTTTTAACAGTGTAGCACAATTGAAATAATCGCAACGGGTGATTTTCAGGAAACGCTATTTCTACAAAAGACGAGGAATTTGACGTCAAAAATTCTGCCCAATCAGTTTCGATTAGGGAAAATCCCGTTGGAAAAGCGGGAATATGTATCGATTTAATATGCTCGATTACACCGTGATAAACGAAGATTTGAAATAAACATCAAATGCAAAAGTTACGTATTTTTGTCCGTAGAATCCGAATCTGCAATAAAAAATGGGGGTTATAATTTAAGATTTCAAAGTTGGACCCCCTCTGACCCCCAGGGGGTCGGTTTCGAAGGTCAAATTTGGTATCACAGAGTAGCTTATTCAAAAATATTTAACACATATATTTACGTTTTTCAATCTCATATGTATTTCTCGAGTTTTTCGGCCGTTTCCAGACTTTTCGGACACCCTGTATATATATATATATATATATATATATATATATATATATATATATATATATATATATATATATATATATATTTATATATTACTTATGTAGATAAATAGAGACCATGATAAATAATGCTCCATTTATTTTTATTTGTTTTATTGTTTTTTTTAATCCTAAAATATAGTTTTGCAGGACCTAGTAGAGAAAAAGAAGGAAAAAAAAACATTGTTTTGGTAAATTCTGAGAAAAACGTCCTGACATATTAAACATTTTAAAAGTTTTGATTAGGAGAGTACATTTTAAGGAAATTATAAATATTCATAACATAGCATGGAAATAAAATTTGAAAAAAAAATACCAAGCAGAATAAATCTTGAATTTCAATTAATATATACCTCAGTTCACAATGTCTGACACTGAATCCTGTATATACAAAGAATGACGGGAAAAATTTAATCTTTTGATAATTTCTTAATTTACTCATACCATGTTGGTGTTTGAAAACTGTTTATATGTAAAAGAAGTTAAATTAATTAAGCACAATTTAGCTTTGAAGAGTAATAAACTAAATAGAAAATTTGAGCATTTAATATAACAGTTATATTGTAGCTATGTTAAAGTTTGTCGATTTTCTTAATTCGTAAATTTTTTTATTAAAAAAAGGTATTATAAATTGGCGGATAATGTTTATTTAATTCACAGGAAATATTTGATGAGATTTTAGGTTGACAAATTTTAAGTTTAATGTTAAGTCTTTGGAAAAAAATTTCTAAGCGAAAAAAAATCGCTTAAAATAAATAATTAAAATAAAGTTCTTAATTTTATCTTAACAATTTAAAAGTTAAATCTCATATTTTTATAACGCACGAATGCTTGATTTCATTTGTTAAAAAATATATGCTTTATTTAACTTGTTATAATTATCTAATGCTGTATTTTGAATAAAAATTATGTTATGCTATAAAATGTTTAAAATTATCTAAACTTTTAAAACAGTTAAATTTAAGTTTTACATTTTAATCCTTAATCAATCTGAAGTTCTCTTTCAATAAATCTTCTATTTTTTACCTACGTAAATATAAAATCCATAGCGTTTCATGTAATAATTGTAATTCATCCGTTAGGAGAGCTACAGTGAGGGTTGACCATAAAGAAGGATTGAACCCAGCCCTTAATTTAAAACATTTAAACACCATTTTCTTTTAGCTCTTTTTTTAGGTCAATAATTAAAAACTGAAAATTTTAATCAATTTATGTTCAGCGTGCCCTTAAATCATAGTATATAATGTGGTACGTTTATAAGATGTACACATTTATATTAGGATGTTGCTTGTAACTGCATTTTATAAAAGATAATTTGCAAAAAACATTTTCAGATATGTATATGTTATGGTATGTTTCAGGTATATATATTCCAACAAAATTAAATATTAGGATACCATATGGTATTGTTATAGTTAAATGAAGCATATACACATCTTTGAAAAATGATTAAGATAGGTTATAGTAATTGCTGAAAAATAATAATAATAATAATAATAATAATAACGATAAATCTCTTTAATTCATTGCAATTCGTGCACAGAAAGAAATAACAGCAGTACTCTGCTGTTTAATTAACAACAAAATAGTTGACTATTGATAAAAAAAAAAAAATCCTAATTATGAACTGCTAATGTTAGAAGATCAATGTTTACTTTTCTAAAATTACATACTGTGGAAAAATATTTTCTTTATAAAGTTAAATTAAAAAAATTGCTAAACTAATTACACCAGCGCGATTTTAAATGGAAATCAATAATAGTAGCAATCTATCGTACGAAAAAGAATCAACGAAACAATTTACAATTAACATATATATAAATTAACTGCGCATGTTTAAATACGTTCATCCGAGGAAAATGAAAATGACATTCCCGTATGAAATCAGCCAAGTAGAATTAATAGAATAGTTAAATTACTACAAGTTTCATTGTAAAAAGCATACGACTAAGTCAGATGACATATAGTGAAATGAACACGCTTAAAGTTTTATGAAGTCCATTTATTCATGTTATGGTAGTTCTTTTATACTGAATAAAGATAAGGAAAACATATCCTGTTTAAATTTTCAATTTAAAATCCTATTTGTCTTACTCAGCTATAAATAGCCAGAAATATGGAATATTTTTATAAATTAATTTTACAGGTATGTCCGAAGATATTTTATTTTAATCACAGCTTAAGCATTTTTTATTATTAAAAAAAGTTCCACTAGCTTATATTCCAAGAATATAGTAGATTGAATACATTTTACAACTAGATGAAGAATTTTTAATTAATCTAGATAAATCTCTGATGATTTCATTAAAAATGGAACTTTTTACTTTTTTTTACTGTGCAAGTATTCGTGTGCAAATACATTCCGTCATATGTTCCTCTTTCAAATGTAATGGATGCATACGTAAAATATTTTTATTTTTTAAAATTAATGCGAGGTAGGATTAAAAAATAATTGCCTGTACTTGAAATTTGGTGACACCCACACGTATGTATCTATATACAGGGTGTTTCAAAATAACGTAGACAAAATGATACGACAAATCAAGCATACAAAAAGGATCAAAATCACACAGGAACATAGAGCCGCAAACCACTTATTGAACCACAAATATAGGGTGTTTCATCCTAACTCAATTTGGGTTGACGGTAATAAATTTCAGAAAACTGAAGTATATTATGATAAAACATTTAACAGACATTCTCACCTTTGTTTTAGGTGTGATAACACCAAACAAAAGTGGTAGATGTTTGCATTATGCGCACCAGCAATATGCACTTGACACCTCACATTTTGGACTGTCATAATCAGTTTATGTAGTATCATCGATTGCTTGAGCAATACGTTTTTCGAGATCTTTTCGTAATGTTGTCACATTTCACACAAAATAAGGTACATATCGTTGCATTTTTAATACAATATTTTTTTTATTTTCTTTGAAATTATTACTTTCTAACCGGGTGTAGCTGGAATGAAGCATCCTGTATTTGTGACCTAAGAAATAGTTTGCGACCCTATGTTCCTATGTTATTTTTGATCCTTGTTGTATGCTTGATTTGTCATATCATTTTGTCCACGTTATTTTGAAACATCCTTTATATGCATGTGACATGTTTGATGATGCATTGCCGTGTTATCGAAAGAAATAAACACTTGAATAATGTACTTAGCTACCATTGGACTTCAGCGTAAATTCAAAAACATAAATATTGCTTTTTAGTGGTCAGCTACTACCAAAACTAGGAAACTACACACGTATGCACTCCTAATAAGAACTGCAAAAAAAGTGAAATAAACTAAGAATCATAATTCAGAAAAATTTCCTTGATGCGTATAATAATTCTAAATGTAATTTGAAAATAATTATGTACTATTTTAAGAATTAATTTAGCTTATACACTATATGCCAATGATGACTGGTTACGAGTTTAGACAATCTATTAAACATCTAGGAAAATACATGTGGATTTATACTGAAACTCCATGTTTGTAAACATAATCACAAAGTTCATGTATTTCCGTGAAGATTTTTTTCGCAGAGACCCCGAAGGCTCCGTCACCAGATTGAAAAATAAAGAATATCTTTTGAATAACCCAGTAAAAAAGTGTACCAAAAGCGTTCAAACTGTAGTTTATGATTAAGCGGCTATTGTATTAAACTGCAGACATTTTTATGAATATAGTATGTATATTCTGAGACAAATTAAGGCTTTCACAAAAAAGTTCCAAATTTTGCCACGTTTTTCTATTGTAATTTGCAGAATTCTTTTTATAAAAAAATGTTCTTTTCAGAAAATATGACAACCGACATTGTACACAATATCATGTAATCTGAACTGAAAATTAATAAAAGTATCTATGAAAAATAAGTAGGTTTACTAAATAATCTCCTGCAAACTCGAATTCTGCTTGCGAAATTTAAGCCCACTTCTGAACGCTGTATTCCACTATCGAAGAATCTGTTTTTTACATGGTAACAACGCATTCCATTGATATCATATCGAATGAGTTATGAATCGGGGCTTGAGAGCAAGATTGTACTAGTGAATGAGACGTACTCCATAGCCTTAATCTCCTTCTTTTGCATCAATGCTGAGTGACGTCAGTTTTGGACGAATTTCGGACATCTATTGTTTGAAATCCAAACTAAAATCAATAATAACGGTAAAAAAAACTTCCTGGCATCATACATAAACCATCTGCAAAAAAAAAAAAAAAAAAAAAAAAAAAAAAAAAAATTAATAGCTGTCACCGTTTGCAAGTTAATCAATTTTAAAATCCATCAGTCATTTTTGGGACACCCGGTTTATGATATTATTTTATCGATATTTTAACACTCTTAAATGAAAGTGGCCTAATGATATATTCATCGCTCCGGATAACAAATGGAACAACGGCAATGTGTAGCATCTTATAAAATGGCCTGCAATTTTTCTATATTTTGGTGTTCTGATTTTTAAATATGAGTCTTACTGCAGTTCTGCTTAATTTGGTAAACACAGAGGTGACTATTTTAATATTGCATTCATATTACTATATTTGAAATACAAATTTTCTGGTATACTTCTTCTGCAAATGTTGTCAAAGTGCATGTGAAATATTTTTTTTCAAAACCTTGCATGAGATAGAATTTAAAAAATAGTCATTGACATTAGCAGAAGGATTACAAGACTATTATAAATTAAATTATTCATTTACTATAAAAGTTGCGGCTATTTTTTTTATAGTCAGTTCGTATCACAAATTTTCTTTCATATTACTCTTGCAAGTTTTATCAGAATGTATATAAATTACTTTTGTTTTTAAAATTTACGCATGATGGAAATAAAAATTGTGCCCTGTAGTACCGTTGACATTAACAATAGAACCACTTTGAGAAATCATTTGGACAAAACTCTAATTGATAACAGTCGATTGGAACCACAATAGTTTTTATAAAACTTTTCTTTTGCATGCAGTACACTGCTGAACTGTAGAACAGCTTTGAGGGGTTTCCTATTTGACATCAACTACAGTCGGCAGTAAAATTATTCGAGCACCTTAAACCCTTTGGTTTTTTTCCCAAAACCGAAAACATACTTCCTGCAACTATTATTCTTGGATAGTACGGCAAGTGAATCATTGCCCGTAAATAAATGATGAATGCTAAGCTCATTGTACTAGCAAATCTCTTCTAGTGCATTTCAGTGACCAATTTTAATATGTTTGAAATAGTGTAACATCATTAAAATACACAACAAACGAATTTTTCCCCCATATTAGACAATAAAATTATGGATTTCTTTTATGTACCTCTGACGAACTATAACTTACTCTAATCTCTGTAAAATGTTTGATCTTTGTCATTCTTATCAGTTTCATTATATTTGAAATTGGTCATTGAAATACATTGCAAACAGTTTTTCCCTATTGACCATAAATGTCAATTCTTTTGAATGTTCTTGTAAATAAACTATAAAACTACAAACTTCATTTTCAATGCCGAATACAAAGTAGTAAATTGCATTAACATACGTCAAATGCATCCGAATATATTTACACTAGTTAGAGCACGGATAGAAAAAACACAATTCATAAAGCTTTTTCAACTATGTTGAAAAGTGTTAGCATAAAAATATACAATTATTATATCGTATTCTAAATGTTCAAAGCAACATTTTTTTTCATTAGCTGGACAGTTATTTTTTTGCTTCTAATTATTAATCTGTATGGTCAGATGTGGTTGATGATGTGGTTGAAGAATCCGAATATATTTACACTAGTTAGAGCATGGGTAGAAAAACACAATTCATAAAGCTATTTCAACTATGTTGGAAAGTTTTTAAAACAGCAGAAAAATATACAATTATTATATCGTATTCTAAATGTTCAAAGCAAGCGAACAAGCAACATTTTTTCATTAGCTGGACAGTTACTTTTTGCTTTTAATTATTAATCTGGATGGTTCAGATGTGGTTGATGATGTGGTTGAAGAATCCGAATATATTTACACTAGTTAGAGCATGGATAGAAAAACACAATTCATAAAGCTTTTTCAACTATGTTGGAAAGTGTTTAAAACAGCAGAAAAATATACAATTATTATATCGTATTCTAAATGTTCAAAGCAAGCGTCAAGCAACATTTTTTCATTAGCTGGACAGTTACTTTTTGCTTCTAATTATTAATCTGGATGGTTCAGATGTGGTTGATGATGTGGTTGAAGATGGTAGAGAGATTGGTTGGTTGACGCTACTATCAGATTTCTGAGCTTTTCTTGTCAAAATTTTTTCGAATAACTGTGGCTGGTAGTTTGAATTTTGATTCGCACGGTCCGCTATTGACCACAAAATTTGGTGGAAGAAGTTTAGAATTTTCAGTTAAATTTTGTGACGTAGGTGATTTGTTACAGTCAGTATTTTTCAAAATCTATATTTAACTGACTTTTAACTTTGACCATCGTTAAAAACGAGAAATCAATGAATGATTGATATAACACAATTAAAGAAACGAGTATATAAATATCAAAAACATTGTCGGAAGAAAATTCAGTTTATGGAAATTTTGAAAAGTACAAATTTTTGAAATTAACCAATATTGGTCGTTTCGTCAAAAATGGGCCACCATTAATAATTTTTCTGGTGAAAAAAATGACAAGTTAAAGTTTTAAAATTGACCAATATTGGTATGTAACGTTTCGCAAAAAAATGGGTCAGAGGCGGTTTGGACAACCGCCTCTGACCCATTTTTTCACTTTCACCTTTAAATAATTTTTCTTGAAAGAAAAACATGAGGTGAAATTTAAAGTTTAGCGAATTTTAGTTCGTATTGTTTTTTAAATTTCAAAAATTTGTCACCTTTTAGTTGAAATATATATTCATAATCTTCAAGATCAGGTGACAGAATTAATACTGAATCTGAATCCATTTCCTTATCCTTTTTTTCGTCCAATTTCTTCACTTTGATTTTTTTGTCCATAGCTTTTTTCTTTTCCCCATCAAGTTTCAAATGATTTCCCTTTGAAGTTTTTGATTTTTTCTTTAAATGAGATTTCGCAACAGGAAAGTTCTTCTCGTTACTAGGAGTTTTCTTCGGAATTTTAAATAATTTTAACTGTTCTCTCATTTTCGTATTTGAAGATTGAAGAAAGTCTATAAAATTTTGCTGTTTCTTGGCAGGAGAGGGTGTTGTCACGGGCTTGGCTGGAGTTGTTTTCACTTGTGAGGCAAGAGTTGTTACAGGAAAGTTTAACTTATTAGTCACGACTGGTGATGAGGGCATTTTAAATCCACTTGTCTTCTCTGCAGATTTCTTCGTTTCTAGCAGCGGCGGCAAGGCAAAATCTGTTATCATATCTTCTTCCATCGGAGTCGGAGGTCGTGGAAAGCTATCATTATAAGTTATGAGAGGCGTATTTAAAACTTTCTGATATGGATCTTCTATTAGATGCGAAACATTCGCATCTATAAAATTAAGCAAATCTTCAAGATCTTTTTCAGTTAAAGTAGCCATTTTTAAAAAAATCCACCAGCAACAAAAAGCGATCAGCGTCCAAAATGTGCGAATGGCGTCGATTACCGCCTTTTTATACGAATCACCGAGGTCATTTGAAAGATAAAAACAGGAAATTTAAGATAAAAATAATCGTATATCAAAGTTATTGAGAAAGGATATTACGTAACAAAGTTCATTATAGAATAAAAGGAATCGTGTCACGGGATGTTTTGCGCAATCCGTTTTTAGAAATCACAGTCAGGAAGTTATGTAACTCAATTCGCGGAACAGCGGAAAAGGTCTGGAATAAAATTAGCCACAGAGTCAATCTTTTAATGAAATTTGTATATATTTTTTTCTGAAAATTTTTTTAATAATAAAAGTAACAATAATTTAAGCCAAGCAATGCGTATAACAAAAGATCCTGTAATTTAATAATAAATATTTTTTGCATCACAGATTGTACAGAATGTATATTTTTGTGCATACTTCAAAGACCAATTCTATTATTTTAAAATGAGCCATTAAAATGCATTTGATCCCCGTAATGTAACGGAATACTTTTGATTGTCCCTGACATCCGATTTTCATAAAATTTGAAATGACTCGACAAGATTATGTAATAATTGTGTATTTAAAATTTCAAACGATTCGGTTGGGTCTGAGCGACAGGTGCTACGTATTTACATAATTACGAACGCACCTAAAAAGCTTGACATAAATATATTTGGCCAATGATATCAGCAATATCTTGATTTTCTTCATGAAAAAACATGAATTTCCTTAACAAAAATTACAAATAAAAAAAAATGTATGATATAAAACTACATTTGAACTGTCCGTAAAATATGTGCAGACTGTATCAATTTGTTTTTAACCACAATATTAGGATCATTTAAAAGTTTGACTGATGCCAAAAATTGAACTTTTCAGTAAACCATGACACAGATTTTTTTTTATATAATTCATTTTAGAATCTCATCCATGTAGTTACAAAATTCGAAACATTTGCATCTCTATAATTGATATTTTGAAAACAAAGCTGATACACAATTTACACAGTTTGGTATTACTTGAGTAGTTTGGCGTTTTATATAATTTGTTGCATCAGCAATTCATTAATAGAGCATTACTATGCATAATAACAATATATAAATTTTGTTTTGGAATTGCAATGCATTGTATAAATAGTTTTCACATGTTTTATTTTCATATACCTAACCAAGATGGGCCCCCAACAAACTAGTTTTACTTGGAATAATTGATATACTAAATGTATTTTTTGACTTGGAATAATGGATATTTTGAAAACAAAACACACAAGTTTATGCATCCATATCTCTGAGAGCTCCATTTAAAAGTTTGACTGATATTGAAACTTATAAATCAATGATAATGTAACAATATTTTTCTTTTTTTAAAAAAAAAAATGAGTTGTACGTGAGGTGCGCGATAACAAAATTTTAAAAATATTACTCTCATATATCAATCTCATAAAATTGTAAATAGTAAATTACAATTAAAACACGCTCCCCATTATGTAATGGAATACTTTTGTGTGGAATCAATTACAAATGTTTCTACAAATTATGTAAAATGTTTATTACAATGAATACTTTTGATTGACCCAATTATCAAAAAATTGAAATAATTCGACAAAATTATGTAATAATTATGCGTTTTAAATTTAAAACTTATAAAATACATTTGATCCCTCCATAATGTAATTGAATACTTTTGATTGCCTCCGATTTTCATAAAATTTGAAATGACTTGACAAAATTATGTAATAATTATGTATTTTAAATTTCAAACGATTCGGTTGAGTGCTACGTATTTATATAATTACGAACCTTAATTACGATTTATAATTACAATAAATTTTTTTTTCATTCATATATATTCGAATCTCATGTCCATTAGACACTCTCTGCTTATTTTCAGTCCTAATCTAATGAAATCTCGAAAGTACACCTTCTGATTCACCAATTTTTTTTTCAAATTGACCGAAAACGTTCAGTTGTATTTTCTTTTATGGGGTGTTTTAAGAATCCTCCGTTGTTGAGCAACATGACGCCTATCCCAAAAAGAGGATTGAGTGTGAAGGTGAACGACACGGTGCCTTTTCGTGATGCCTATGTTAAATATCTATGTTTTTTTTTTAAAAAAAACCTATATTGGTTTTCAAAGTGTCATAAAAAAATTAGGAGCGGAAAACCCGCTCCTATTTTTTTTTTTTTTTTTTTTTTTTTTTTTTTTTTTTTTTTTTTTGTCATTCTAATTGAAAAAAATTAGAAATAAAACTGGTTTTTTTTCAAACTGTTGGAGTTAATAAATCGGAAATTAAGCTCTCAATATCAATATTTTCTGTTGGGTCATAAGGCGTGTTTAATATTTCCTCTAAATTTAAATTGAAATTTGTGCTTTCGGAATAAGAATTTTCCATTACATCTACATTTTTTTCAAAATTTGAAGACATTCCTGTATCTATTGAGCTGGTCATTTCAAAATTTGAAGACATTTCTGTATTTATCGAGCTGATCATTTCAAAATTTGGAGACATTTCTGTATTTATCGAGCTGATATCATTTCCAGAATTTGGAGACAATTCTGTATTTATCGAGTTGATATCATTTCCAGAATTTGAAGACATATCTATACTTATCGAGTTGATATCATTTCCAAAATTTAAACACATTTCTGTATTTATCGGGCTGGACATTTCAAAATTTGACTTTGCTGCATTTGGCAAGTTTGTTGTTTTTTCATGATGAAAAGTTAAATCTAGAGGTTCCGGATCCTCCGAGTTGACGTTCGGAAAATATCCCTCTTTTGGATTATTCATTATTTTAGAAGTTAGAATTTGAAAATGTTTTACAAAATCGACAGGTGTTGTTACTACATTTCTTTCTAATATCGGTGGATTCGGAATTAACCAATATGTAATTTGTTGTTGTTGCTCCTGTTGCTGTTGACTGTCAGAAAAAGTATTTGGACATGCAACGGTCGAGGAATCTAAATTAAAAAAATCTGCGAAATCTTTTTCCTCTTCCGTTCTTGCTTTTTTTGGTGGCGGAGGGGGTGGCATTTTATTAAAATCATCCTCATCTTTTTCATCATCAATATATGGCGTTTCAGGAGGAACATCAAACGCATTTTGTAGTTTAGTAATTCTATGGGCTACCGGATCGTCCACGGGAAAGGGAAATTCAAAGTTTTTCGGTAATACATCTAAGCTGAAAAAAACTTTTTGAGTGGTATATAACATGTAAGTTGTACCCTCTGGGATCTTGTACGCGCCATTGGGCAACAAGATCCGCCTGTCGAATAAATGAATGTTTTCGTAGTGGAAAATTTTATCTTCAACACTCAGTCTTTTGTGCATGGTTTTTGGAAGCAAATAAAATAACAGGGGTACATTTAGAGTCTGAATAAAATGGATCGTATTTTTTTTCACGGTTTTCAAACCAAAGGTAAACCATGCTTTTACAAGAAACATGTTTTTGAGTTTAAAACTCATCCTCACGTCTGAATTTTTTTTGAACGCAGGTTGTGGGTTTCTCGAATACCTAGTGATCATTCGACTCCAATCGATGAGTTCTGGGTGAAATTTTTCGAAAATCTGACACTCCCGCCCCATCTTTTTTGTTGTATCCATGGTTTTCTGGTCCATGGGATGTTTGCAAAAATATATTTTATGATATTCATCCATGAACAAAACAAAACATTTAACATTTTCGTTGGAAGCCCAAAACTTGAAATTTTTTTCGGGATAAGTTAGTTTTTGGACAGACTTGGAAATAAAATTAGGGAAAACATCAATTGCCCTGACTGATCTTTTATAGTCCATTTCCAACAACAAAAATTGAAAAGAAATTTTTTTTCAAACAGAGTAAAACTCGTTTAGCAAACGAATGCGAATGATTTTTCAATCTCAAACACTCGGGCTTTTATACAAAATTCTGGTCACAGGATGTTGTGCAATCCGTGCTAATTTTAACGAGGACAGGATGTTATGCAATTGGTTTTGAAAATCATATCGAGGTCACAGGATGTTTTGCAATGTCATTTTCAGGGCTCTTATCTAGAAGGACAGGATGTTATGCAATTGTTTTTTTTCCTTGAAAATCACGTGGGGAGAGGAAATTTTTAGATTCGGATGCATATATATATATGGTTCCGTTTGTCGATTAAAGAAATCATTTCAACATGCTGTTCTGGATTGCGACAGATCCTCTTGCTATTCCAATTTTAGTTATTGTTTCAAAAAACGGGTTGCCTTATTTACGGGCGCTTGATATTGGCCGCATCTGTCATTATAAAAATGTTTATCAATTTGCAAGAAAATATGCCAAATTGATAGTCAAAGATGTAGTACCCGAAAACATTGACTTATCTACTCAAATTTTGTCAACGAGGATCTTTACAATTGAAGAAACTTTGGATATGTTGAAAAATTGCAAAGCGAAAATAAGCCTTTCACTTATTAAACGCTGGTTCAGAAATGTCGACGAAACAAAAATATTAACATTTGGTTCTGACGGAATTAGGGCTTGTAGCAACCCGAAAAAAGCTTTGAAAATACAAATAATTCATAAAAATGATGAAAACAGGTGGAACTTGAAAGTATCCACTATGGAAATGGATACCATTAGTCTAGAAAACGCGATAAGCTTCAAGGAGTTTCTAGACAAATTCAAAATGAAAACTCTGGAAATGTACAATACCATGATCAACGACTACAAAATGAAATTGCTTAAAATTAATTTTTTCCACGAGAGTTTGGAAAATTCTAAAGTGTCAGGAGCTCCAAAAGATATAATAGTTTATTTTGGAAGCCAAGCGTTTGAATATGTATTGTCAAAAAATAATTAATTGTTGAAAAAAAAAAAAAAAAAAAAGTTAGCGGGTTTTCCGCTCCTAATATTTTTATAACACTTTGAAAACCAATATAGGTTTTTTAAAAAAAAGAAACATAGATATTTAACATAGGCATCACGAAAAGGCACCGTGTCATTCACCTTCACACTCAATCTTCTTTTTGGAATAGGTATCATGTTGCTTAACAACAGAGGATTCCTAAAATGCCCCATAAAAGAAGATACACTTTATCGTTTTTGTTCAATTTGAAAAAAAGTTTAGTGAATCAGAAGGTGTACATTCGAGATTTCTTTCGATTAGGAATGAAAATAAGCAGAGAGTGTCTAAGGGACATGAGATTTAAAAAAAAAAAAAAAAAAAAAAAAAAAAATTTTTTTTTTTTTTTTTTTTTTTTTTTTTTTTTTTTAAAGATTATGTTCAACTTACATATATAGTTCAACTTAATCGCTCCAACAATATTTTTCACGCAGTTTTCCATTTGCTCGCTCACAAAATGGATCTGTTCATTTCCTCTTCTTACAAAGTCAAGTCGGCCATCCGGTCCGAACACAAACATTCCAGGTGCGTAGCCTCTCTGGCAGTCGGTACCAACGGATTTACTCTGTTTGACGGAAGAGTTAGCGTGGTCTACGAAGGATGCAGCGTGGACAATGCCAAGTTGGTTCGTGAAATTGTAAAAAGTGGTGTGAGAAAATTACACGTTTACGACAAAAAAACTTTGGAAAAAATCGAAGACCTCCGGAAATCCTATTCGCATCTGTTGGAAAATGTGATCGTGGTGAGAAGTTTGAAAAAATTGGATATGGAATGCGCTTATTGCCATTCTAAACGCTGTCACAGATGGATAGCGGTTTCGTTGCTTTCAGAAATTTTTGAAATATTTTATGATCACATTGAACATTAGGATAATATGTATTTTTTTTAGAAAGGTCGAGTTTTTTTAAATAATAATTTGAGTCCGGAAAACTATGACTCGGATTTTTGAATATTAATTAGGGGAACAATAATTGAAATTGTAAAATCTATTTTTAGAATCATGACGTTAGTTACAAACTCGAATTTTTGAATATTAATTAGTTTTCAGATTTTTAACTTCCTGTTTGCTGGAGAACAAAAAAAAAAAAAAAAAAAAAAAAAAAAAAAAAAAAAAAAAAAAATTATTATTATTATTATTTTTTTTTTTTTTTTTTTTTTTTTTTTTACAATATTGGTCAAGTTAAATAATTTTGATAACAGAAAAGACTTACAATAAAACTTGACAGCATTTTATTTTTTTTCAACCGTATTTTTTTAAAGTATCAGTTTTGAAAGAATACGGTTGTGGAGGTTCTATATAGCCACGTCTTAAACACTCCTGTTCATCAGGAAATTCTAGTTCGTAATAAAAATCAGGCGTTTTTGGTCGTGGTTTTCCTCTGTGTCTTGATACATCATTTATTCTTTTTTTCATTTCTTCTTCATTTAAACCTAGAGTATTAAAATATTCCTTGCAATCGGAACACGGGTTACCTGGATATTGTTTTCTTTCTGCTTTTTTCCGAGGTAATTTTTTAAAACATTCTGGTTCCGGATTTTCTTTTTCTAGTAGATCGAAATTTTCAAGGTGTTTCGATTTCGGAGATTTTATGTAATCCATACTACAATAAATTTTATTTTACACTTGTATCTTATTTTTTAGAAACGAACTAGTTGGATGATTAACAATGGTCAAGTTAAATTTTTATAATAACATGATTGCGTTTCTGCTAGTAAGTTTTAAATGTTTAAGCAATGTTCAAACAATGTTTAAAAAAAAAAAAAAAAAAAAAAAAAAAAAAAAAATTTTTTTTTTTTTTTTTTTCAATTTTGGTCAAGTTAAATTTTTATAATAACATGATTGCGTTTCTGCTAGTAAGTTTTAAATGTTCAAGCAATGTTCAAACAATGTAAAAAAAAAAAAAAAAAAAAAAAAAAAATTTTTTTTTTTTTTTTTTTTTTTTTTTTTTTTTTTTTTCAAACATTGATAGATATTCGAATCTCATGTTCCTTACACACTCTTTGCTTATTTTCAGTCCTAATCTAATGAAATCTCGAAAGTACACCTTCTGATTCACCAAAGTTTTTTTTCAAATTGACCGAAAACTTTGAGGTATATCCTCTTTTATGGGGTGTTTTAGGAATCCTCTGTTGTTGAGCAACATGACGCCTATTCCAAAAAGAAGATTGAGTGTGAAGGTGAACGACACGGTGCCTTTTCGTAATTTTTTCAATATTGGTCAAGTTAAATTTTTATAATAACATGATTGCGTTTCTGCTAGTAAGTTTTAAATGTTCAAACAATGTTATTATTATTATTATTATTATTACTATTATTTTTTTTTTTTTTTTTTTTTTTTTTTTCAAATCGGAAGTTTTAATTTCATACCTGTTTAATATTAAAAAATTCAAAGTTATATAATGACGTCATTATTTCTAAAAATAGATATTTACAACTAAAACTCAAATTTCCAAAAAATGTTGTGTGATGATGAATTTTTTTTATGAGATGAATTTTTTGTGAGATGATAATGAAATGATGGTTATGGAATCATGATAATGAAATGATGGTAATGAAATGATGGTGAAATGATGGTGAAATGATGATGAAATAATGATTATGAAATTTTTATGTGGAACATGATTTTGGAAATTTGAGTTGGGTTGCCCTCTGTGGCGGGACTTTTAAAAGAAAACCTAACCCGTATTCACGCTAGGTTCGAAGGAAACCACAGAAAACTTCGAACGGTTAGGCCGACGGAAAAACATTTTTCCCTCGGGAAAAATGTCACCCCCCATGTTTCATGTACGCAAAACATTTCGCATCAAAGAAATCGCAACAAAAATCCCCCCAACAAAAGAAAAAATGTACGCAAAATATTTCGCATCAAAGAAATCGCAACAAAAATCCCCCAACGAAAGAAAAAAATGTACGCAAAACATTTCGCAGGCAACAAAGTGTAGAGCCCAATCAAAGAAATCGCAACCCAGAAAAAAAAAATGTACGCAAAACAGTTCCCAAACGAAAGAAAAAAATATCGCCCAGAAAAAAATATCGCCCAGAAATCGCAACAAAACGCCCGATCAAAGAAAATTATTTCGCAGCGCAAGAATAATATAAACAGAAAAAAAAATTATACCACTTTGCTTTCAAGGAAGCCCCCTGTGAAAAGAAAAACAACAAACAGAGCCAGCATGTTTTATTATTCAACAAAAAAAAAATTTTTGTTTTTTGCTCCGACAAAGTTTCGCTTTTTAAAAGGAATCCTTCATTTTTGTGTAAAGATGTGTGTAAAAAAACAACCCACCGAGGAAGAGCCAGCATTTTTTATTATCCAAAAAATTTTTTTCTTGCTCTGCTCCTGCTCGACGAGTTGCAATTGTTTGCGTGCCTGTGAAATAAGATGAGACAAAGACTCCAATAAATGAGACAATTTCTGAAAAAGAAAAATATTTTATTAGTTATTCATACTCACCTAATTTTTCTCTCAACTCCTTCGTTTCCTTTTCCTCCACCTCTCTTTTTTCAACGGTTTTGGGTGACCCGGTGATACTTTTGCTTCATCCGGCGAGTTTCCGATCCGCCCAACGCAGCACTACTCCTGAATGGGGCACCCGCTTTGCGAGTTTACGACCGGTCCATCGCAATTCGACAACTAGACACTTTTTTTTTCATTTCAAGCTTTTTTTAGGAGCTTTTGTTTTAAAAGTAGAATAGTTGCCGAAGGAGCCCGATCTTTACCAAACAGGTGTAGACATCTTTCACTTCCACTCCGAGCCATAATAAACAGAAATAGATTTTTATGCACGGACGACAAAAAAAGTCGACATGGTGAAAAAAATTTTCTTTCTGGATCAGCACGGAGTAAAAAAAAGTGGAAAAGATGCTCGCTCACGAACCAGTTCGAAACTCCAATTTTTTTTTAAACAAAAAAAGGGAGTTCGCCCCTTGTCTCCCCACGAGGCCGTCAGTTTTAAACCGAGCTGAAAGTCTCTAACCGCTGGCCTGTCTACGATGCGTACCACGTCAGACCATCGCAGCTGCAACAGGGATCGGAAGGCCCCCAATTCCCATTCCAGAGGCTTTGCGAAACACCCCGCAAGGGGCGTTATTTCGAGGTGCTTCCCTAAACCTTCGCCGAGAGACAAGAGGATCCTTCGGAATTCGTGGCTTGGATTCGGATAACTCCTCGTCCATCAATTTCTCAAAGCCGGGAAGCCCGCTTCCGAAAAAAAAAGAGAAAGTGGAGAAAAACAAGTTGGCTTCTTCGATGACCTTCGAGTACAAATTTCTTTTTGTTAAAAACTAGCCTGAAATAAATATTTTGCCTTCCAAGCCCAGGATCGAGGAAGGACTTTTTTTCTCCAACTTCTGGGATTTTTTTTGTGTCCGTTTTTTTTTAAAAAAATAACAATTTGAACGCGCTCTGACAAAACTATCTTCACCACAAACCCAAGATAATGTGGACTTGCCTACACCTCGCAATTGGATTGTGTGTTGTGAAATTTAACAAAAAATTTTTTTTTGAACGCGCTCTATTTAAAAAGAAATTTGAACTCGAAGGGTGCTGAAAAAGAAATTATACTTACCATTATTTTCCCTTGTGCTGAAAAAAAAAATTTTTTACCACCACGGATTCCTTTTAAAGCGAAAATGACAAAAAAACAAACAAATGTTACCGCGGATTCCCCCCCCCCACAAACACAACATGAAAAAAAAACAAACATCAAAAGCAAAGTTTTTCTCCCCCCCCACAAACACAACATGTAAAAAATACAAACATTAAAAGCAAAGTTTAACCCCCCCTCCCCGGACAATACAAACACAACATGTAAAAAAAAACAAACATTAAAAGCAAACATTTAAAAGATGTAAAAAAAAAAATGCAAAAAGGCAGCGAGGAAAAGGGATCGAAGCAACGTTACGTTAACACCGCAAGGTTCCAGTTGCTCCGAACAATAGCGAAGCGATAGAGCGGAAAGCTAAAGTCTTGGTTTCATCCGAAACTTATACTGTCAAATCAGAAAAAAAAAAAAAAAAAAAAAAAAAATTTTTTTTTTTTTTTTTTTTTTTTTTCATAATAGGATATTACATGTAAGCGCCATACAATTACAGTCAAAGATATAAAAGTTTTTAATTTCAAGGTCATCCCAATGTCATTCATGGGTTCCATTTTCCAGGCTTGAAGTCAAGCGACAAAATTTTATCGGGCCCACATCAATAGTTTTGTTGTGTACAATTCTCAACAAATGTTAAAAAAATCAAGTCGATTGGATCATAAACTATGAGCATACGTGATTTTTAATACTACACCATGGGGGGGCAAACTTTGATTAAACATAGTACTGCGTACAAAATTTGAACTGCTTCGGATAATTAGAGTCAGAGATATAAAAATTTCAAGGTCATCCCATGGGGGTCTATCATCGACGGCACGCGAAATTATGTGACAAATTTTTATGGATCGACCAGGGGGTCCCCACTATTGACATTTTTGTTATTAAATTTACAAAATTTTATACGTGTTAAAAAAAAACTGTACGTTTCTGAAACAATTACAAAGTAAAATATTAATAAAACATTATTTTTTATGGATCGACCAGGGGGTCCCCACTATTGACATTTTTGTTATTAAATTTACAAAATTTTATACGTGTTAAAAAAAAACTGTACGTTTCTGAAACAATTACAAAGTAAAATATTAATAAAACATTATTTTTTATGGATCGACCAGGGGGTCCCCACTATTGACATTTTTGTTATTAAATTTACAAAATTTTATACGTGTTAAAAAAAAACTGTACGTTTCTGAAACAATTACAAAGTAAAATATTAATAAAACATTATTTTTTATGGATCGACCAGGGGGTCCCCACTATTGACATTTTTGTTATTAAATTTACAAAATTTTATACGTGTTAAAAAAAAACTGTACGTTTCTGAAACAATTACAAAGTAAAATATTTATAAAACATTATTTTTTATGGATCGACCAGGGGGTCCCCACTATTGACATTTTTGTTATTAAATTTACAAAATTTTATACGTGTTAAAAAAAAACTGTACGTTTCTGAAACAATTACAAAGTAAAATATTAATAAAACATTATTTTTTATGGATCGACCAGGGGGTCCCCACTATTGACATTTTTGTTATTAAATTTACAAAATTTTATACGTGTTAAAAAAAAAACTGTACGTTTCTGAAACAATTACAAAGTAAAATATTAATAAAACATTATTTTTTATGGATCGACCAGGGGGTCCCCACTATTGACATTTTTGTTATTAAATTTACAAAATTTTATACGTGTTAAAAAAAACTGTACGTTTCTGAGAAAATTACAAAGTAAAATATTAATAAATCATTATTTTCAATACAACAGAGTCACATTATTTTTTATTTGTTAAATGAAATAATTAATTAATTGAATTGACTTACCCCAAAACTTATTGAAACACAATCTGCAGGTTTAGTAGCCACTGGTTTCGGCGCCGAATCCAAACTAATTCGCACAAAATCGGTGGCTGTATTTATATGCTAGGATGACGTCAATTTTCAAATCTAAACTGAAATATTTAACTAAAAGTGAAACATCTAACTTGAACTGAGTTCAAGGTCATCCAACTGCGTAAAAGGAATATTTTTACATCATCGTTTTTTCGCTAAAAATAATTTCCAAACTAAAACTCAACTCAAGGTCATTTAACTGTGACTCTTTTTTTAGAAAAGTTGGTTTTCGTTCAACATGAGCGAGCAGGAAAAGATTTTTTTTTTGTTTTATTCATGCATTGATTCTATTTTTATATAATAATGACACACAATAATGTTACATTTTATAATAAAAATGAGCAACTTGCATTAATTTAATCTAATTTTTTTTGTAGAAACGAGTTTTATCAAAATCATCTTAAGCTAAATTCTGTTCAAAATACCTTTTTTAGCAGCCTTTTTACTTTCTTCTATCTTTACAAGAAGAAAGTATTGAATTCATGAAAATTTTCGACTTCCGGTTTTCGACGGATTTATACGTCTGTCTGTATGTGACAAAAAATTTGTGGGCGCTCTATCTCAAGAACTAATGCTTGAAATTTAATAAAATTTTATATTCAGTTAGACCTTGATATGGATTAGTGCCTATTGGTTTTTGGTGAAAATTGGCCTGCAGGTGGCGCTGTTATACTACGTTTTTCATGATTTTCAAGATTGCTATATCTCAAGAACTAATGCACAGAATTTCACCAAACTTCAGATTCTGTGACCCCTTGATATAAATAGACGCTGATTAAGTTTTGGTGAAAATTGGCCTGCAGGTGGCGCTGTTATACTACGTTTTTCATGATTTTCAAGATTGCTATATCTCAAGAACTAATACACAGAATTTCACCAAACTTCAGATTCTGTGACCCCTTGATATAAATAGACGCTGATGAAGTTTTGGTGTAAATTGGCCAGCAGGTGGCGCTGCTATGCTACATTTTGCACGATTTTCATGATTGCTATATCTCAAGAACTAATGCACAGAATTTCACCAAACTTCAGATTCTGTGACCCCTTGATATAAATAGACGCTGATTAAGTTTTGGTGTAAATTGGCCAGCAGGTGGCGCTGCTGTGCCACGTTTTTCACGATTTTTGCGATAGCTATATCTCAAGAACTAATGCAGAGTCTAAATAAGTCGACCCTAGATGCGTTTGAGTGCAAAAAATGAATTTAAAAATGAGTCTGAAAAAACGCAATTTGTTATATTTTCTCAATCTTTCAATCACCATAAAGTCAGAAATTTCTGTTCAAAATACCTTTTTTGGCTGCCTTTTTAAAAATATATTCTGACTTTATTGAAAACTCGACCAATTCGCCACAGTTGCTAAATAAGAGAATTTGTCATTTGGATGCGAGCAAAATTGAATTTAAAAATGAGTCTGAAAAATAAGCAGTTTTTGCTAGAAAAATTAGTCCTATGATAAACTTGTTAATATAAAAATTGTAGATATTATTGAGAAGATGTAAAATAAATGTAATTATATTTGATTACTTAAGGGTGTTCTCAACTGATCCGCTCAACAAGCGAAAAACGTTTTGACACATTTTACAAATTCATTTTTCAACAAAAAGTTATAAAATTTTAATGCCTGACTATGAAAGCGATTTCGAATTGAACTTATTTTTCCATTTTATGATAATTAAATTACTTATCGAGTTATAAGCTATTTCGATGACGCAATCACCCGTTTTTCTCCTCCTTTTCGACCGGTTTTTCTGCTTTCGTCGGGAAATATGCTCAAAAGTGTCAACTTTGAAGGCTTGTTATGAAAAATCTATTGTGTTTTTTAAAAAAAAAAACAAAAGAATGAGTGCAATTAAAGAGTTTCTGAATAACAACACCTGCTATTTTTATGCATTTCCAAACAAAAATAAATTAATGCATGTGTCACAAAGTTACCCTTTTTGATTTTAAGAACACCCTTAAGAATTGAGTAAGTTATGAATTTTTTTTTCTTTTTTCTTTTCGTCGGTAAAAGTTGATTCTGTCAAAAAACCCATATATACAAAAGTTTCAGATAATGTTGAGTACATTTATATAAAAAATTTAGTTGGATTTGATATCTTGAGAATTGACAAAGTTGTGATTTTTTTTTCTCCATGTTTTTTTCACCCCCCCCCCCATTTTTAACTTTACCAAAAATCTGTCATGCAGCTCATTTTTGAGGAGTAATATAAACTTTAAACTGATTCGATATCTATTTTATTTAAAAAGTTCGGGTTACAAGAAATGGTGTTCATATAAAAAGATTTTTCTAATCCTCTTGTGTACACCAGATCGAGGATCTTTTTCACGAAGAAGTGATTTTGAAATCTTGGTCAAATTATTGATTATTAATTTAATGTAAAAACTTTTAGTCTTTTGAAAAAAATTAATCGTGAGTGTATTGGGGGAAAAAAGTGTTTTGGCGCAATTTAAGATTTGAATTTTTTTTATTTTGATCGTAAAAAAAATGTTTCTTTAGAATTTAACAAGTTTTTTTTTAAATTATTCCAATATATCTGACAACACGATTCATTTTTTCATCACTTTATAAACTTTGTTTCTTTTTTTTTACATCCAGTTTAATAACTTGATTCGGCCGCTTTCGATTTCCGGTTTTCGATGGACGGGGTCAGAGATTCTAAAAACATGTTTTTACAAAATGTCTGTCTGTATGTCGCCATTCTACCATCAAAAAGTGTATAAAGTTATGCATAGAATTGAACCAAATTTTTGTGAATGGCTGTGGCAAGCAGGTCATGCTTGCCACAGCCAAAAAGTTTTGAAATATTCCGCCGGAAGGGGGCGCTGCAATCGTGATTTTTGTGCCATTTTCCACCGACCAAAAGTATATGAAGTTATGCATCGAATTGAACCAAATTTTTCAGTGAGACATGTTTCTTTCAACTCTGTATTAATTGAAAATGAATAAGTATAGATATCTGGTGACTTTTGAAAAAAAATAACAAAATATTTTCCGCCTTATTGTGTGAACTTTCTGTGATAGATATTTTGGAATACATTCATAGCTATGTGAGCTGCTAATCTCTTACTTGGGTGGAACCAAATTTATTAAGTTGTGTAAATATTTAAGAAATGGTGTTCATATAAAAAGATTTTTCTAATCCTCTTGTGTACACCAGAGGTGCCTATCGAGGATCTTTTTCGCGAAGAAGTGATTTTGAAATCTTGGTCAAATTATTGATTATTAATTTAATGTAAAGACTTTTAGTCTTTTGGGGGAAAAAATGAATCGTGAGTATACTGGGGGAAAAAAGTAGTGTTTTGGCGCTAAAAGATTGCAATTTAAGATTTGAATTTTTTTTTTATTTTGATCGTAAAAAAAAATGTTTCTTTAGAATTTAACAAGTTTTTTTTTTTAAAAAAATTATTCCAATATATCTGATAACACGATTCATTTTTTCATCACTTTATAAACTTTGTTTCTTTTTTTAGAAAAAAAAAATAAACCAATATTGGTTTCCTATCTGACGCGAAAAAACGGGCCGAACAGAAACATGTATGGATAAAAGACTATTGTCTTTTACCTTATAAACATGTTTCTGTTCGACCCGTTTTTTCTTTTTTTTTAATCAACAAGTCTCTTTTTTTTGAAGTTTATCTCGAATCCAATCGGCGAAAACAATACATTCAATTCTCGAACAATGTGGCATTTTATCATTAAGCAGTCTTCTATGAATTCCACAGCCGTTTACCAGGATGTATTTCAATGGGTGGGATATTGCATCAAATTTTGGGCATCCAAAATCTTCCAAGTTTAGATATGGAATCCCTAGGTCTTGCAGCACGTCCCTTTCAACGTGGCCACCTTTATAGGCTACTATATATTTTTTATCAGTTTTTTGGCACTCATACTCGGACTTTACAATGGTTTCAAAAAATTCGAAATCAAAAAGATGTCTTTCGTTAGTCAGGGGTTCGAGAGTTAGGCCGTGCAGGTTGTTTGTACAATAGTTGATTGTTTTCCAATCTTTCCAAGTCGCTTGATTAGCCAGGTGGTTCAATCTGAAGGTGTACATGCCGCTATCGCCTTTCGTCAGTGAGGCAAATCCCAGTTCTCGGCAGTAAAATTTTCCCCCGATGCGGAATCCGTCGAAATCAACGACCATGCAAATGTTTGAAAGGCTCATGGTTCAAAGACAAAGTTCTCAGATAAAGAAAATTTCCAACTAGTCGATAAAAAGTGGTAGCAAGGCTTTCTGACAAGAGCAGAATGATGCTTTGGTCACAATGCGATCTCCTTTTTATATAAAAGACTTGTCAAAACAATCGGACTGAAATAGAATTATCAGAAAGGATGTAGCTATTTTATCGCGGTTAACAGGAAGCCACAGTGTAAAAAAAAATATCAGAACCAATTCTGAAAGAAACTTTTAGAACATTTTTTATTTTCGGAAGCGGAAAGGAAATGATGCAATTCCTCTTTTTTATCTGTTTAAACAGATGCATATCACGAGAAAATTGTTATATAATTATTTTCTAGAACATTTTATTTTCGGAGGCCGTGATATTAAATTCTCGGAAAGGAAATGATGCAATTCCTTTTTTTTTATCTGATCACGAGAAAAAATAGTTATATAATTATTTTCTAGAACATTCAGTTTATTTTTAGAATTTTTGGAAAATATATTACGGTCATTACAAGTTCCTTGTAAAATCTTTACTTGATATCATTTTTTTTGATACCTCGAATATTTCAATATTTAACAAGTTCTCTAACTTGCGACAAGTAAATTTTAAAATGCATTAATATTTTATAGGAAAAGATTTCCCTTACATTATGGTCACTATTTTTAAATACATCAATAGCTTTTTACTGAATTTCCCCCTTACATTATAGTCAATGGCGAAAAAACTAGTTTTTAAATACAGCTCAAAAGATTTCCCTTACATTATAATCAATGGCGAAAAAAAACTGTTTTTTAAATACAGCACACCCTTACATTATGGTTAATGGGGTCTGTTTTTTTAAATACATCTCAAAAGATTTCCCTTACATTATGATTAAAAAAGCCCAACAATGATTATGTGTAATTTATTTTTCGAAAAAATGCAAGTTTTGCATTTTTAAATTTTACAATATGGGCAAGTCTTTCTATCATTTTAAATTTTACAATATGGGCAAGTCTTTCTATCATTTTAAATTTTACAATATTGGATTTAACCCCCCCCAAAAAAAATGGGCCCCAACAATGATTATGTGTAATTTATTTTTTCGAAAAAAATGCAAGTTTTGCTTTTCAAGTTTTCCAATATTGGATTTATATCTAACCCAAAAAAATGGGCCGAACGAGGCATGTATGGATAAAGACTATAAAAGTCTTTCCATAACACATGCCTCGTTCGACCCATTTTTTTTTTTTTTTTTTTTTTTTTTTTTTTTTTTTTTTTTTTAAACACAAACTGTATTCATAAACCTCTTCTCCGAAATGTATCAAAACTTTTCTCGGGGGTCCTGACATTCTCAAGTTCTCTAAATTTTCTTCATACAAGTGAACTTCTCGTCGTTTTAATATATATTCATTAGCCAAGTCCTCGTACAGATCAAAAGTTTTGCGTCTAAAGTCGCTTAGAAATTGACTGAAAGTATGTGAATTTGAATAATCATCAGCCATTGTTTTTACTCGAATCGCTTTCTTATATTCAGTCGTGATTCTCATAGGTTCGAGCGGTAGGATCCTGGCCACCTCTGGGTTTTGAAAGGTGTAAACCAAATACTCAGCTGCTCGCCTCTTGCATGCTCTCAAAATTTTCACGGCCTCTCCAATTGAAAAAATTCGAATTTTCAGAGATCCACGGGGCAAGTCCATTCTCTTATAAATGATATCTTTCACCCTCAGATGGGCGTGTGCAGATGCATACTGATGTAAATTTTTGTATTCAAATATTCGAGCAATATCTGTTGCCCGGACAAAGGGCAAGCCATCGGATGACAACACTACCAGAATCGGAAAAGAAAGCAGATCGTTGACTAAATAGAAAAACATTATGACTGGAGATGAAGAACAACAGCAGGAGCTCAAGCAAATGATAGCTTGCTCGGCCAGGCAGACCCGTATTTATACTCGCATTCGACCTCGAAAGATCTTTCTAGAACTTCCTGCTTCACCAGAATTCCGTTAAAATAGGTCGTAGAAAACAAACAAACTAAAATAATCATGTGTCAAGGAAAAACTGGTTACATAAGAGTCTCGACCTGTTTTTGTATTTCTTTGACGTAGATAAATTTACCAGCATCCTGTTTTCCGAGAAGCCGGCCTTGTTTATTTTTAATCCGCCACGTGCAACCCGATTGTTGCGCAAGGTCACGCCTAAATTTCAACACAGGACTTTCTTTCCAATCCATATAAATACTCCAATGTTGGTAGATATAATTTCTTTTAACCTCCTGACTTCCGCCGGCTCACACACTAAGCTGCAGGTTTCACTGCAATATTTAAATTAGTTCACAAATAAAACCCAGTTCTGAAAAAATTAAGTTAGGTTATCAGAGATCCGATACTAATAACGCATCAGGTTGGGGGGGAAAAAACATCTTTTTTTTATATTTTTTAATAAATTACAGAACATTACAATATTACCCTTTGGCTGGGCAGGTTTTTGAAAAAAAAATCAAGTAAAGAAATGAAGTGGAAAGACACATTTTGTGGAATTTGTGCTCTTTTGGAACTTGGATTCGCTTTGTTCACGTTGTTTTTCGCTTGTACCATTGTGTAAATAAACGCAAACAGTAGAATTTTATATATTTTTTTAACGACGTTAAAAAATTTATTTTATACATGTTCCAATTTTTGCATATTTTTTTCGTTTTGAAAAAAATCCAGAGGGATTAGAGTGCTCGAAGAATTTTGCAGCCGACTGTAAAAAAGAGGCTTTGTTACCGTAATTTTAGATAAGGTGTTGATTTTGCGGTACCTGTCAATTAAACCTTGTTTAATGTAGCATGAAATTTTTACACAGTACATGTCCCCCCCCCGTTCCAATTTTTGCATATTTTTTTCGTTTTGAAAAAAATTCAGAGGGGTTAGAGTGCTCGAAGAATTTTGCAGCCAACTGTTAAAAAGAGGCTTTGTTACCGTAATCTTCGATCAGGTGTTGATTTTGCGGTACCTGTCAATTAAACCATGTTTAAAGTGGCATGAAATTTTTACACAGGCATCGTTTTTTTTTTTTAAAAAGTTTGAATGGACCTAGTTTTCCGAAACAGGCAAGCGGAGTCTTGCTCCCACCATTTTTTTCCACATGTTTCACAAAATTTTAATCACTAGTTCAGGAACATGGCCGGAGGAGGGTGTGGAAGGAAAAGTGTGTTATAGATCAAGATTCATAAAAATATTATTGATGAAATAAATGGCGAAAACTTTTAAACGCGAAAAGGGAGTCACAAGTCACAGGAAAAGTCACAAGTCACAGGAAAAGTCACAAGTCACAGAAAAAGTCACAGTTTAGAGTTTATGAATATTTAAAATTATTTTTTTTTAAGTTCGAACCCTGCAAAATCTATTTTTAGAATTGATAACCCGAATTTTTGAATACTTAATAAGTTTCAAATTGTTACTTCCGGTTCGGTGGGCGACAAAAATTGAAATTGTGAAAAAAAAAAAAAAAAAAAAAAAAAAAAAAAAAAAAAAAAAAAAAAAAAAATTAAAGGTCAATGACCTCATATGGAAATAGTCATTTTTTTTCATTTTTTGGTCGAGCAAATTTTGAAACCATTTTCTAGAGATACAATTTTCTCTTTTGACCTTGGTTTGACCTTTGACCTAGGTCAAATTTGGACCTTAACTCTTTGTAGAAGTTTACAAGCAATTTTATTCGAATAATATTTGTAACACATCTGATAAACACCTTTTTTACTCTGTTTTGTATCCGAAAATGAAATTTTATGTTCAGTTATGGAAAAAAATCCCAATAAAATTAAAAAAGAAATGAACGCTGAAAAAATTTAAATTATACTTTTTTAAAAAAACCCATTATAGTCATTTCTACTTGACATGCATTATTTTTTTTTAGTAAATTAAATTGAAAGCCTGGGTCTTTTCGTTTTTCCAAGCTTGTCCTTTTTCAATATCTGATTTTCCTTTTTCAGCATTTCATTTTCCTTTTTCACTTCGACAAGTTCCTTCCGAAGCTTTTCATTTTCCTTTTTCACTTCAACAAGCTCCTTCCGAAGCTCTTCATTTTCCCTTTTCAGTCTCGCGATTTCTCCTTCGTGTAGCTGATGAATTTTCTCATTCAGCATGTGGATTTTTTCGTTCAACTCGCAATTTTTGTCGCTCAACCTTGAACATTTTTCTTTCAACTGGGAATTTTTGACTTTTAAATTTGAACATTTACCATTCAACACGTCCATTTTAACAGAAAGCGCTTTGATCTCCCGCTCCGAATCCGCGTGCCTCTGTTTCATGTGAGACATTTCGTTTTTCAGCACCGCAATTTCCGATGCGAGCTCCCTGTTTCGATCGACAATGGGTTTGAAATCGTTGATTAAGCCCTGGTGGTAGGGGCGAGGGGTCCAGTGGTCTTCCCCCACGACGAAATAGAAAAGATTGCCCATCTGGGCTTGCTTTTCCAGCCAGGCTTCCCGAGTCAAATTTTTCAAATTTTGATTACGTTCAAAATAGAGTTTACGTTTACCGGTGAGATGTAAAAATATGTCTGTGGGACCTTGGCAAGGTTGAAAATCTTTTGCAACTGGAAGAACGGTGTTGAGCGTGATTCCGGGAATGTTTTTGATTTTGAAGCGCCACTTGCGTTCGAAAAAAGTCATAATGGATTTCACCAGTTCCTCTCGCTTAAAGTTTCTAAAATTTTGGTCGAGGAGTTTGATCAGACCGCCTTCCCATTGCAGGACCAATGGCAACATGTAATCCCTCGGGAGGCTTACGAACAGGTAGAAATGGTTCTGTTTCTCCGGGAATTTTTTATCTTCGCCCGTGAAATTGCATTGGGATTTGCGCTTACACAGATAGCCGATGGTATTGGCTAAATGCATGGCCGATGTGAGTCGTTTGTAAGACATGCATCTGAAATTTCTACGAGGTCGGTCTCCTATCACAATTTTTTCCCAAACATTTCGTAAAAAGTGGCCAGGGGGTGATGAAACCACGATCATGTGTCTGTGTTGCCTGAACCTGGCTTCGGGTGGCTGGCCTCCGTCGCACCAGCATGAAAACGGCAACGTGCGAGTTCGACCTTCGTCCCTGTCCATGGCTTCTAGAAAACCTGCAAAGGCAGGAATTCGCACCATGGCGTGAAACCATTCGACCTCCTCTCCGAGTTCCAAATATTTTCGGACGCAGGAAACGGCCCAGTTCAAAGAATCGACTTCAAAAGTTAACGGGTTCGGGTCTAGAGGCATTGGCCAAATGAGGTCAAAAGCTCGCGGAGGAGGATCGAGCACATGATTAAATAAACATTTGTGGGGAGCCATGGGTTTCAAATCAAAAGCTGTGGGACCGGGTTTAACTGATAAAGTAAAATTTTCGGGTGCTGGCGGTTGTGGTTTAGGTTGAAGTTTGACAAGTTTCATAAATTTTCGAAAACACGGCAGAAGGTGATCGACTCGATGATTTTTCTGTCCGCTTTTCCAAGAAACCTTACCCAGACACCAAACGCAGCAGAGTCGAGAATTTAATTGGTGGTTTTTAGAACAATGCTTTTCGAATTGTTTGGGCAAAAGAATGGTTTTGCATTGAGGACAGGGGAAAGTTTTTTTATTTTCAAAGAGGCTCCTCGTATAACTTCTTAAAGACGTATAATCTTTAGCGTTTGCTGGCATGATGCAAAAGTTTTAGCAACAAGAAAATGTGTCAGTAAAAGAAAACGATGGCCGGACTTTTTTTAATATAAATATTCAAATGGTAAAAAAAAAAAAAAAAAAAAAAAAAAAAAAAAAATTTTTTTTTTTTTTTTTTTTTTTTTAAATCTGAGATAAAATTTGAAACCATTCAAGTATTGGGTTTGTAGATAACTACATCATTTTTTAAGAATTAAATATAAATGCCAACTCGCTGAGTCGAAATAAAGTTTACGTTGTTTTCAGTTTTTTTACCTGCTGCTCCGAAACTGCTTGCCTCTGTTTCGAGTGGGTCGTTTCGTTTTTCGGCCCCATATTTTCCGATTCGAGTTCCCTGTTTCGATCGACAATGGGTTTGAAATCGTTGATCAAGCCTTGGTGGTAAGGGCGAGGGGTCCAGTGGTCTTCTCCCACTACAAAGTAAAAAAGATTGCCCATCTGGGCTTGCTTTTCCAGCCAGGTTTCCCGAGTCAAGTTTTTCAAATTCGGGTTGCGTTCGAAAAAGATTTTACGTTTCCCTGTGAGATGTAGAAAAATGTCCGTGGGACCTTGGCAGGGTTGAAAATCTTTCGCGAGTGGAAGGACCATGCCTAGCACAATTCCGGGAATGTCTTTGATTTTGAAGCGCCACTTACCATCGAAAAAAATCATGTTGGTTCGGACCAGTTCTATTCGATTCATGCTCCTAAAATTTTGGTCGAGGAGTTTGATCAGACCACCTTCCCATTGCAAGACGAGTGGTAACATGTAATCTCTCGGGAGGCTCTCAAACAGGTAAAAGTGGGGATTCGGGGATTTTTCGTTCCAGAAATCGCAGTGCGATTCACGCTTGCACAAGTATCCGATCGTGTTGGCTAAATGCATGGGTGATGTGAGGCGTTTATAAAACATACATCTGAAATTTTTACGAGGCCGGTCTGCTACCACAATTTTTTCCCAAACGTTTCGCAAGAAATTTCCAGGTGGTGACGAAACTATAATCATGTGCCTGTGTTGCCTGAGTCTGGGATCTTCGGGCTGGCCTGCATCGCACCAGCAGGAAAATGTTAAGGTGCGAGTTCGACCTTCGTTCCTATCCATGGCTTCCAGAAAACCTGGAAAAGCAACAGTTCGCACCATGGCGTGAAACCATTCTGCTTTTTCTCCCAGTTCCAAATATTTTCGAACGCAAGAAACGGCCCTGTTCAAAGAATCGTCTTCGAAAGTCAGAGGGTTAGGATCCAAAGGCATGGGCCAAATGAGATCAAAAGCTCGCGGAGGAGGATCGAAAATGTGACCAAACAAACACCTCTTTTCAGCCATGGGTGTCATGTCGAAAGGTGTGGGAGCGGGTTTGACAGATGGAGTGGAATTTTCGGGCGGTTGAACTCTGACAAGTTTCATAAATTTTCGAAAACACGGAAGAAGGTGATCGACTCGATTATTTTTCTGTCCGCTTTTCCATGAAACCTTACCCAAACACCAAACGCAGCAGAGTCGAGAATTTAAACCGTGCTTTTGGGAACAATGCTTTTCGAATTGTTTGGGTAAAAGAATGGTTTTGCAATGAGGGCATGGGAAAGATCTTCTGTTTCCAAAGACGCTTCTCGTGTAATTTTTTAAAAATGTAAAATCTTTAGCTGGCATGATGCAAAAGTTTTAGCAACAAGAAAATGTGTCAGATTGGTAGTAAAAGAAAACTATGGCTCGACTTTCTTTTAATATATATTTAAAAAAAAAAAAAAAAAAAAAAAAAAAAAAAAAAAATTTTTTTTTTTTTTTTTTTTTTTTTTTGAAACTGTAGGCTTTTATATTCTCACACTTTTATGAAGATTCAGATTGTCATGGAGGAATTTTACATTAACCGACCTGATGGACTTCACTTGGAATATCTTCCAAAATTTTCTTCGTATTCTTTCGACCAAGTGTACAATGTACTACCCCTTAAAAGTGTAACATATTGCTACAGACCGACTTTTTATCGAAAACCCCTTAGAAAAGTTTGCGCATTTTCCAATATTCCTGGAAAGCGTTATTATTACGCTGGGCAATTTGCGGAAGCCGTAACTTGGCCTCCTCTAATTGCGGAAATGAAACGCGACTTGGAAAATTATTTGGATGTAAAATTTAACTTTGCCCTCGTCAACTATTATCCGAATGGTAGATCCGGGATAGGAAAACATTCAGATGATGAAAGATGCATGGATCCGACTAAACCGATCGCTTGTCTGAATTTCGGAGCCAGTAGGAGACTTGTATTCAGAGAAAAGGAAGGAAAAGGTTACTTTGAATTTAAGCCGGAAAACGAATCGCTATATGTTATGAAGTATCCTACAAATGAAAAATGGACGCATGAAATACCAGTTGAAAGAAAAGTGAAGGAACCTAGAATCAGTATTACATTTAGAGTATTCAAATAACAAAATATGAATACCAAATATAAATTTGTTAAAAAAAAAAAAAAAAAAAAAAAAAAAAATTTTTTTTTTTTTTTTTTTTCAATAATCATAAATATAAATTTTGAGCGGGGATACTGTGCTCGAATAATTTTGCGACCAACTGTTAAAATGCGTGTCATGTACCGCTATCTAGAATTCCTGTTTCATTTTGCGGTACCTAGCAATATAATTCAATGTTAAAAAATACGACATAGTGCAGTCAAAGTGTGCTCAAATATATTTAATGATACTATTTGCTGTTACCCATTAAACCATTTTTTTTTCAACCTGTATTTAGTCAATAAAATTATTGTATTCGTTCTCGTTGTTGCATTCGTTGGAAAATGGCCACTCTCCAGTTATTAGACTTGCCCGTGGATATTCTATTCCTCATTCTTAAAAAAGTTCCACTGGAAGATAAATTACATACACTTTCAAAAATGCCGGAATTTCGCCCATTTTTAAAACACCGTGCTTCGTATCTTTCTTCTTCTGCTCCGTTTTCGTTAAAATACATCGACTTTCTGCGTCAACTGCGACCTGGATGGTATTTTAATCGAAAAAATGGGTTTCATCGCATGTATTTGCAGATAAACGAAACCACGTTACATTTCAGCAAGTTCCATTTCGATTTGTGGAACTATCAAGATTTTCACCGGCCCAACTCTCATGTCAGTTTTTATCGCAAGTCCATCGATAGCGCAAAAAAAGATTTCGATTTTCCTGATTTGGTACATTTCTCGGATGATTTGCTAACTTATCACTTAAAGGGTAAGGGTTTCATCATTGTGCATTATAGGTCTGATTCGCCTTGGCAAGTAATTTACTTGTCCAATCTGAGAAAATATATGATGAGGATCGACAAACCGATTGTCTTGACCCGCTTCGTGTCATCCTATCGCATGTGTAATTTCCAAGCGACACTGACTCGAAACAAAAAACTCATCATCCAATGCGTCGACCTTCAAAAATGTCAATGTGTAAACCATGTCCAGGAACTGAACCCAATCTCCTTTGAAATTTCAAATGATTATCAGTATCTGACTTGGGACGGAGGCGACCGGATTCCTTTGATGCTTTGTTCAGATTACAGATTGGAAGATGAACAATACCTCGAAGGGTTTAGAATATATCATCATAAACACCCACACGTTCAAACCATGAGGAAAATTGTAGAGGCAGACGAGAACGACAAACATTTGAAAAAATTTATCTGGCGTAAAATTTAAAGATGAAAATTTAAAAATGAAAAACTTTAAAAATAAAAAACTTTAGTTTGAAAAAAAAAAAAAAAAAAAAAAAAAAAAAAAAAAAAAAAAAATTTTTTTTTTTTTTTTTTTTTTTTTTTTTTCTTTTAATCGAGCTTCAGATTTTTATTAAAAACCTTGTAGCGTTTTGTTTACTCTATTACATTTTTTTGACCTTTTACCAATCATGTCAGAGCGTGAATTGTTTCATTTGCGAAGACAACTGGAAATTTTTAAATACCGAACCAAAATTTTACGTTTTCAATCACAAGCTGTTCGTCTCAACAGTCGGCTTCGAATCTTGTTGAATAAAAACAGAGAGTTTCACTTGAATGAATGTTTATGGTCATTAAAAAATTCTCCTCGTGGTTCTCCAGATTGTTCCTGTTCCTGGGCTTTCAATTTTCCAGATTCGTTTTTAGAAAAAAGAATGATGACTCACTGCAAATTTGTTTCAATCCTACATCGACCGAGAAAATCAAATGCGGTGTGTTATAAACCGCTGAATTTTGAAGAAGGCGATGAAAGTTTGGAAGATTTTTACCAGTTTCGTGTTTTGGATACCGAAAACGTATCGAAATGGTACGAAATGTACGAAGCTAGAACGAACGTACTTTGTTTTCGTGTAAAAGTTGGAGATTTGAAAAAGCAAGATCTCATTGACGCAGTTTACAACAGAGACAGTGGAGAGTGGCATCTTACAGATTGTATTAGGAGTATTGAATGGGAAAGCGGACCTGATACATGTCATTGTCAATCGGCCATGAGAAACCCGTGGGAATATTTGAAAAATGTGTATAATTTCGTAGACCACGAGAAAATTATAGAAAATATACGAAACGAAAAAATTCCAGTAAACTTTAAAATGAAAATTTAAAAAAATGTATATTGCTTAAAAAAAAAAAAAAAAAAAAAAAAAAAAAAAAAAAAAAATATTTTTTTTTTTTTTTTTTTTTTTTTTTTGAAGGGAATTTATCTGGGTAAAATTCATCACGATATTTGTCAACAGCATAATATTGTTTACCATCGAGTCCAGTACCAATTATTTCCCAAGCAGGAATTGAAAACTCATTTAATATTCAAAATTTTCTTTTTAATGGTTCGAAGCGGCAAAATTTTTTTTTCTTATTATAAGAAAGTACTTATCAAGAAATGACTAATGAAGATGAAACTCCTTTAAGGAACCAATGCAAGTTCAGGGAATTAATTTTAGGAAATCGCTATGCTTGTAAGAGCGGAACCGATTACTATCCGAGAGACGAATTTGGAAACGAATATAGAATTAACGGATTAAATTTGATTGAAAAAAACGGAAAATATAATTATCCTATGACTGCAAATGGTAAACCTCGGTACTCCATTGTTAATGGATCACAAGTTTATGAAATTGTGGCTGGCAAACAAATAATTGGTACTGGACTCGATGGTAAACAATATTATGCTGTAGACAAACATGGTGATGAATTTTACCCGGATGACAATACTCCAGCCTTATTGGCAGATGGTACCCCATATTACGCTTCTGCACATGATGGACAACATATTTTTCCTATTGACATGTTTGGAAATGAATTTTATTTGACCTTTGTAGATTTAAACAAACCACAAACAATTCCAAACAGATATGCGGTATCCATTAAGAACAAAGAAATTTATCCTTTACGGAAAACAAGCGATGATAATGAAGAACAATACCTAATTAAAAATAAATATGCGGTTGACCAAAACGGAAAACCTTATTATCCAAAAGACGGTTACAAAAACGAATATTATCGGAAAATTACATCTGTAGACCTCAACAAACTCAGTCGCACAGGAACGTAAAAACAAATTTTATTGGAAAGATATGCTCAAACAAACGATGGAAAAATTATTTTACCAACTATAAATAATATTTATTATATAAATCCAAATATCAAACCACAAATAGAAACAGCAAACGTAATCGGAAGACTGATTCGAGAAGATTATGAAGTTTCAGATTTTCTTACAAATGTTTTAGATCCTTCGTTTAATCCAATAAATTCTACATACGTTAAACCTTATAAATACAGAACTTTAATATCAAATGAATTAACATTAGTTATTCCTAAACCTCCTCCAACAACTGTTGGTATTGTAGGTATTATAAACACTGCTATACCATTTTATCGTAGATGGTGCTTTTGGGCATTGTTAGTCGTTGTTTGATAGTAAAAAGCTTTATCATTTGGTGGTTTTATTTTAAAAATAATGTACCCGGGGGTTTCTCAATAACATAAAGTTCCTATATCTATTTTTAGAAAAAAAAAAAAAAAAAAAAAGAAAAAAAAAAAATTTAATAATAAGAGTAAAAGACTTGTCTATATTGCTCTTGCGTGTCATTACATTATATTTTTCTTGTATTGAGTTTGTGATGGAACCGCTCTCGCACAATCAAATGTTAACCCAGTCATGTTCTAGAGCTTCTTCTGCGATGAACAAAACACGTAGACCAAAGATTTCCAGACTATCCTTTTCCGATAACCAGTTAAATTCCATCTCTAAATGCGTGCGAATATTTTTAAACGGTTCTTTTGACTGGTTTTATCTCATTCTTGGCGAACTTGCAAATTTTGATTGCATTTTACGAATTTGTGGCCAAGATGAAAAGAAACGTTACCATTTCATCATAATGTGTCCAAAAAGTGGAAATTATTTCGAGAAAAATGTATGGAATAAACTAGACATGTTCGACAAGCGTGCCAGTTTAATCCAAGAACCTATCGAATTGGTTCGCATCCTCATCAACTTGAGCAAATTACCCTCTGTCAGCTATTCGTTACCACCTCACAGCCAATGGGTTTTGGCGAGTCTATGGAAAGAAGGATTACGAACGCTGTTTAGTTTTGAGAATGAAGAATCGCCATCACAACCTTTTTGTTTTCCAGTGCGAAAGGATTTTAAACCAACTAAAGAAGGTCCAACAGAATATTTTTTGTATTTGAAAGATGGATCTCTGTTATACTTTGAAAAAGACAATAGTTTATTGAGTTTGAATGATGATGAATGGATTAATCTTCAATTGACATTGGGAAATAGATTGAATTGAATTCTGTACCTATATATTTAGAAATGTTGATGTCATGTTATTCACATATTGTAAAATGAATTTGAAATTCTCATACTCGGTAAAAAAAAAAAAAAAAAAAAAAAAAAAAAAAAAAAAATTTTTTTTTTTTTTTTTTTTTTGTGTGTGTGTAATGTATATATAGTACATTTTTTATCATTTCGCAAAACCACCCTTTTCAACACATTATGGCAGAATCGAAGAATGATACGCCTTTAACAAAATATGTTATTTTGTACAAGTTTAACGAGACCTCAGAAATGGCCCTAAAAATGATTGAAAAATATCCACCTAACGACCAACAACGACAAATTTGCGATAAATTACATGTACCTTATATATTATGGTCCTTTTATAAAGCAGAAATTTTAAAACATTCGTGTATAGATTTAGCATATATCCTTTACCCTTTCGAATTGTGCACTATTAAAAAGCCGATTAATTTTGACTCTGGAGACATGACTTTAAATGTTGATGAAGAACGATTCATTTTTCATCATAAAATGTTGGAAAAATTTCGTCAAAATTGTATTTGCGTCGCATCGATCGACGTACCTTCCAGTTTATTAGAGTTGTACATAAAGACTGCTAAACAAACAAATCTCGAAAGCTTTGAGAAAAGAAAATGGAACGTACGTAATGTAATTGATTTTTTCAAGGAAAAGGACAGAACGTTTTCAAAAGATTTTGTTGTATGGTTTCAAAACGATGTTTCAATTTCTTTCAACCAATTCAAAAATTCGCATAGATTAATTTTAATGGAATTTCGATCGCTACACGAAAGTTTTAAGGAATGTTTGGAATGTATCAGAGATGAACTTCAAATGCATGCAGGTCAAAAAATCAATAATTATTTCGCAAGATTTAATAAAATTACTGATATTACATTCCTTAATTCCATTGAAAACAGACGCAAATACTGGTGTGAAAAATGCAAACAAGTTCCCGTATTTCAAATTTTAAGTTTACAAGATTTTCAAAAACAGTATGGCTCGGAAACCAATTGCATTAAAAAAAAAAAAAAAAAAAAAAAAAAAAAAAATTTTTTTTTTTTTTTTTTTTTTTTTTTTTTTTTTAAGTCAAGTACATAACCAGTTGTATATAGTGAGAAAAAAATCATTTATTATTTTAAGAATATTAGTTTTACAATTAAAACATATTTCAAAATTAGGATGAAAGTTCTTAAACTTTTCAACGCTCGTACTCAATGTTTGGAAGATTTTGTGCCTAATGAACCTTACGACGTTAAAATTTATTGCTGCGGACCGACTGTTTACGATAAACCCCATCTTGGTCACGCTAGAACCTATGTTTTTTTGGACGTTCTCCGCAGAATCCTACATAACTATCTCGGTTTTAGTGTACGCTCGGTGCTCAAAATTACGGATTTAAATGACAAAATCATCGACAAAGATAATTTTCAATCTGCTCGTCAATGCGAAAAATCATTTTTTGAAGCAATGGATAGGCTGAACGTGGAAAGACCTGATTTTGCGCCGCGCGTTTCCGATTTTATAGAAAAGGCTAAACATGTGTGTACTAGGTGTTTAGTGAACGATTTTGCCTATTCTTCACTCGATAGCACTTTTTTCAGTATGGAAAATTTTTTAAAGGAATTTGATGTAGTGTTTCCTCATTCGGAAAATGGAAAATGGGATTTTGAAATCTGGAAAAACTCAAAAGACTGGACCGATGTTGAAGGAAAAAAACAAATAGGTATGCCAAACAGGCATACAGAATGTGCAACAATTGCTAGTTTTTTCTTCCCTTACTCACTGGATATTCATGTAGGTGATATTGATTTACAGTTTCCACATTACGAAAACGAAATCTCCTTAGGACGTGCCTTTGTGGGTAACAAAGATTGGGTTCAATTTTGTTTGTATACGGGTCGTTTACAGACAAAAGATGGACATAAAATGACTCACGATTTGACCAGTTTTACAAACCTTAGCCAAATTATGGGAGAAGGTTATTCTCCATTAGCTCTTCGTTATATGTTTTTAAAGTTTCCATACGATAAACCCATAAATTATCATAAAGATAATATCGAAAAAGCTCAAAAATCATACGATAACTTTATGCATCATATTCAATTGATAAAACATCGTTTAATTAAATTAAAACCGAAATCTGTTGAAAAAGATTTCAACAAGTACTGGTACGATGATTATGGTCTTGGAATAGAATTGAGTCAATTGATTCAGGTGAAGGAAAAAATAAACGCGTATTTGATGGATAATTTAAATGTAGGAAATGCGTTAATTGAGCTTGAAGAATACGTGCAAGATTTTTCGCATTTTTTGAAACAAGACCTATCCTACGATTGGCTTCTATATTGTTTCAAATTTATTATGTGGATGACAGATACATGTTTTGGTTTGATAAATAAAAGCTGTGAAACAAATTGCGAAAATTTTCTGTAAATCTCCGTAATTGAAAAAAAAAAAAAAAAAAAAAAATTTTTTTTTTTTTTTTTTTTTTAAACATTATTCTCTATTTAGTTTCATTTAAAACTTATTCGTTACATTTTCTGTACAACAATTTTTTCTTTATATTCAGTCATGACGCACGTCGTAATTTATGCTCCAGACAGCGTACCCAGAGATTTTTTAAACAACGCTGCCGCCTCGCAACTCATTTTACTAGCGCCCAAGCTCGTCGAGCCTTACGCACTTTTCGAACGAACCGATTATTGTGCTTGTTTCACTAATCATGGTTTGGCTATTCAAGGCACATGTATTTTGGCTTCCAACGACAAACATGATGTAAAAGGTTATCCTTTGTACGGTTTGCCACCTGATTGTACGATCGAAGAAACCAAAGTGATTGTCACGTGGCTTCTTCGTCATAAATTGAAAACGTTTCAAATTAGCATTGTGGAAGGTGGTCCTTATACCAAAGATTATGAAAATAAACAAACGTTAAAAAGAACTTTGGGACCAGCAATGCAAAACAACAACTTGTTTAATGTGACTAGTGTTGGTTGCTGCGAACGCTATACGCTTCAAAAAGAACCAGTCTTTATGTTGAAATCAATTGTTTTATCCAGACATGGCCAGGGCCCGACGTTGGAAAGTGCTTGTAAAAGAAAAAGATCCGACGATGATTAAAAAAAAAATTTAAAAGAAAATAATCCGACAACAAAAAAAAACAAAAAAAAAAATTTTTTTTTTTTTTTTTTTTTTTTTTTTTAACAAATTTGTATTTATACATGCGAATGTCCTCAGGAACCACATTCTAGCAGCAATGGCAAGTTTACCCGATTTTCCCTGCTACTTTTGCCATTCTGGCGTTTGTTGTTTGGATAGGTCAGTGATGAGAATGAATTACATTTTTCCAGATCTGTTTGCAGAATCAATATATCTTGCAAATGGGACCATATGTTCTCATCTGGACCAATACAAGCCGGTGGATTTTTCAAAATTGAATGAAATTGAAGGGGTGATGTATGCTACAATTTTAAGAATTCAAGGACGTTTCTTTCAAAAACATCCCACCAAACTCAATGTTAGTATTGAAGAAGTAAATGAATTATTGGATATTTGTCCCATCTTAGAAAGAAAATTAAAAGAAATTGTTAAAAATACAATAGAACTAGGAGAGTTGAACATAATTCGGCAAGAATTCTCGTTAGCCGGAATATTACCAATGCCCTATCAATGCATTGTTTTAGAATGCCTCATTGTTGCAGGAAAATTTACAGTACTCTGTATGCAAAAATTTCAAGACCAAGCAGATGTAATTTATCAAATGGCGCTAAATGTGTTACTGAGATGTTTTGAGGAAACCAATATTACATCGTGGATTCTCCACACTAGTAGGGTTATGCATCCGTTTGGATCGGTAGGCTATGCTTGCCAACAAGAAATTACACCTACAGTAGATGACATTTGTCATCGTTTTAATCATACATTATGAAAAAAAGAGAGACATTATATATACATTTACATTAAGAATATAATTATTTATTGATACAATATAATTATTTATTCATATAATATAATTTATCTATAATATAAATTAAAAAAAAAAAAAAAAAAAAAAATTTTTTTTTTTTTTTTTTTTTTTTTAGTTACATAAGCTACATATAGATTTCCTTCTCTCATCTCACTTTTATTCTACTGCTTTCCTTTTTGTTTAGTTTGACTTTTAATCAGGACTCATGTGGCTGAAACTATCTTTTTTTTCCGACAGAGAATCTCTGTTGGCCGTTGTCATGTCAGATGGAAATGTATATTTCAAAGCCTCGGATGTGGCAAAATTTTTAGGCTATACGAATAAATATTCTTTTGCAAAAAGATATGCAACGAGGGACTTTAGGAAAATGATTCCATGGACCTATTTACAGCCTCGCCCTCATGGAAAAGGTGGTGATTCTCCTGCAAATACTACTAGGGTTTTTGATTTTGAGGAAATGATTTTGACTATACAGAAAACTTTACCGAATCACAGAATAATTTGCGATGAGAAACGGATTGAAGAACTCAGAAAATTGTGGAGTTTTGGACTCGTGTCCATTAAAAAGGGCGTTGATCAAATGCCCGATCCGATAAATTACACATCTTATAAGAATCCATTTCTACTGGAGGTACGCATGGGACGACAAAATGTAGATGATGATGTGGTTAATTTCCAGGAATGGATCAGAGAATTTTCGAACCGCGTTAAAAAAATGTTTGAGGATGTAAGTAATTTTCTTCGTAGTCGAGAAGAAAAAAGATTTCCCACAATGGAAGAACAACAGCAAAATAGCAGTTCGATGTTCGCCAAATCAAACAAATTAATAAGTGATTGTTACGACACGCCTCCTCCATCTGTAAATAATGAGTGTTATTATTCTTCGCCACCACCATCATGTTCCACCTCCTATGTGAACACAGAACCTCAAAATTTTCAATCATCGCAGTCATTTTACCCTGTTTTTGGACTAGAATATGATGGTTTTGAAAATAATTTACCAGAAGAAATTCATATAAATGTTCGTGGGATAAAACATGTGTACGTTCAAAAGAAATATTCTTTATAAAAAATTTTAGAAAAAAAGTAGTTAAAAATAGAATGCAGGTGCTCGAATAATTTTGCTGTTGATTGTAAAAAGACTGTCAGAGTTGCACCAACTCAAGGTCGTTGCTCGTTTTACAGTACCTGGTTGTGTAAGAGAAAAACAAACAAATGTACAAAACGGATTAAATTGTCAATTTACTTGAACATAAAAATTTAAAATTGTCAAATTAAAAACTTGAACTTAAAAATTTAAAAAAAAAAAAAAAAAAAAAATTTTTTTTTTTTTTTTTTTTTTTTTTTTTTTTTTTTTTTTTTTTTTTTACAGTTCAAGTTACAAGTTTGTTCTCATACTCTAAACTCAACATTTTGTTTCAGTGAAAAAGTCACCATGAACTCTGAATATAAACGTTTAAAGAGTTTTTACGACTCTTGGAATATAATCAGCAATTTACAATTTATTGGATCCCCGTTAGAGTTTGCTGAAAATGGTCTCTACTACGACTCCTCGTTCGCCATCCGATGCGCTTTTTGTAGGTTTTATTTCTCATTGAATCAATATTCAGATTTGAAACAATTTTTCGACAGACCGAGTTACGTGCACATTAAAAATAATCCTAAATGTCCACATATGCGAGGCATTTCCGAAAGTGACCCGTATTACAACGTACCTCTTTATCGACATCGGTTACACAAACTCGTTCATGATGATTTTCGATTAGAACTGGTTCGCCTTCAGAGTTTTTATAAGATGACCGGTTCGAGGTTCGATCAAGCTCGGGTTCGAGAGCAAGCGGCTCGGGAAGGTTTATATTACAATAGTCGAGCGATCCGTTGCGCTTTTTGTTCATTTCAAATACCTGGCCAGGATGAAAAGCACGCTGGTTGTCCCTTTTTGGAAAAAAATAATTCTCAAGACCAGGATTTTTTTCTCCAGTCACAGATAACTCGGAAATACGAAAATGTTCCCATAGCTCAAACGGACGTTCTATGCGATCCGAAACATCCTGAAATGGAATGCATCTGGAAACGCTACAAAAGCTTTTCTTCCGAATGGCCTCATGAACCGCAGATTCGGAAAAGTGATCTAGCAGAGTGCGGGTTCTTTTTTACGTACGCAGCGGACTTGGTGACTTGCTATTGGTGTAATGTTACGCTAGGGCGCTGGCAGATTGAAGACGTGCCTCGTTTCGAGCATTTTCAAAAGAGTCCTCGTTGTCGGGTGGCCCTGAACGCAATCAATTTGAATGAAAAAATCGCGCTAGCACGAAAAGGTTTAGAAAGTAAAAAATGCATGCTCTCTAAATCAGAATTTGAGAAACTGATTCAAGCGAAAAGTTCGGATGAAAGTTTAAAATGTAAAGTTGATCAGGAAAAACAGCAAGATTTGATGAACTGCGTGGTGTGTTTTGAGAATTTTAGAGAAATTTTGTTTCTACATTGTAGACATCTTGTGTGCTGCGAGAAATGTTCGGTTAAAATCGATGACATTTGCCCCCTTTGTCGAAAACCCGTATTGAATAAAATAAAAGTGTTTTTGTAATTGGACAGAATCTTTTGACGTCATAATTGGAAATTTTTGATTAGTAATTTGTTTTACATTTTCACTTCCGACTGAGTGATTAAAAAAAAAAAAAAAAAAAAAAAAAAAAAAAAAAAAAAAAAAAATTAATTTTTTTTTTTTTTTTTTTTTTCAAATGCCATTAGTGTTATAAAAGTACCATACTAGAAGCGCATTAAACTATAGAGCAAACTTTACTCAGTAAAATTTGTCAACATGTTAAATTACAATTACACTGCTCATATAACTTTTATTCTACAAAAAGGATTTTGGATCCCTTGGCATGTTGCGTTTACGTCTATTATTCCACCTTTTGAAACAATTTCGATCGGCTTGAATACAGAAAATCTTCTATTACATCATAATGATCTCAGTTATAATTATACAGTAAATGACTTTCCTAAAACTCGTGAAACTGGACAAACTTATACTGTCGACGTATCAGAAATGCGAAAAACTATTCAAGATGTCTATAAAAATATGCAGCAAACAACAGGTGGTTGGGATCCCGTTATCGGAGCGGTAGATGTTGCAACTTTTAATTATTTGAAAGAATCAATTGTAAATGTTGTTCTACTAGATTCTAAACCGCAAAGCGAAGATCTTGCTCTTGCAGCAGCGTACAGAAGAGCTGAAAATGATAAAAACTGGCTAGAGTAAAAAAAAAAAAAAAAAAATTTTTTTTTTTTTTTTTTTTTTTTTTTTTTCAAAATCTATCGATTGATATGAAAGACCTAGAGTTTAAATTTTTTCATTTATTTATGGGACGGTTGAGTGGCATAACGACACGAAAGTAAAGATTTAAGCCACAACGATTTTCAAATAGTAGGGCATGAAACTTGAGTAATTTTGGAAACTCAATAAAATAAGGATAATGGAACAAAGAAAAATGACGAGTGTAGAACAAGTAGATCAAAAAACTCTATTAAAGAATTTAGAGACCAGTGTAAAAGATTTTCAAAAAGTTTTTCAAAAATTTAAAAAAGAATGGGACACTTTCATCAATAAGGTTGACGACGACAGTTACGACATAGATCAAGATTTAGTAGGTAATATTATAGATGAGTACGATCTTACTGTCCAAGATATGGAAGACACTTTACAGGATCTTTTAAAAGATTTCGACAATTCCAATAAATTGAAACAGAATTAAATTATTTAAAAAAAAAAAAAAAAAAAAAATTTTTTTTTTTTTTTTTTTTTTTTTTTTTTTTTGACAAGTTACAATACCGGAGCATTTAAATTTACGATCGAAGCATGCGTTCAAAAAAGAATTACTTTTTATCAGAGGTTTTCGCAACTAAAAGATAACCATGTGGTTCAAAATTTTCTTTTTTTCTGAAAAGCCGAGTCTGCTCGCCGTTGTTGCGTTGGATGGAAAAGTATACTTTAAAGCAGCGGACTTGGGAAAATTCTTAGGTTATGTACACATTTACTCTTTCGCAGATAAATATGCTACAAACGACTTGACTAAAATAATTCCAAGTGATTGCATACCGTCATTTTGGAAAAAATCTGTGTTACTCGTGGTCGATTTTCCAGAAATGATCTCAATTATTCAGAAAACTGGCCGACTGGATAAGAATAAAATTCAGCAGATGATTGCGTTGTGGTATTTTGGAACCGTTACAGAAATTATTCCTCATAATTTGTTACTTAATCCGCAATTTGCATTTCCTTTGTATGTGCGTCCCTCAGGCTGGGAAAAATTGCGCCTTCAAGATTGGATTCAAAAATTTTTCGATGCGCAGTCGATTGAATGGAAAAATTATGAACATGAAAAAAAAATTTCAATGAAACGCTGTTTGGATCCTAGTTGTGTCTTTCCATCCCCATCTAAAGTCAAAAAACAGTCTTCTGATTTCCAGGTAGTATGTTTAACACCATCCATAGTCGCAGATCAGCTTTCGCAATCTTCTTGTAAAGAAAATTGTTCCATGCCATGTGATCTTCCCAAATTGCCTTTAAATGAAAACTTTTCTTCACCAAATAATATGGAAGATGAAAATGATCCATCACAATCTTTGATCGCGGAAAACAAATCGATTCCGTTATTGAATCCGATCAATGATGAAATGAATCACTCACAATCTTTGATTTCTGTCAACGAAAATGTACCTAATCCATGTTTGAATGCTATTAAAGAAGAAAATGTACCTAATCCATGTTTGAATGCTATTAAAGAAGAAAATGTACCTAATCCATGTTTGAAACCTATTAAAGAAGAAAATGTGCCTAATCCATGTTTGAATGCTATTAAAGAAGAAAATGTACGTAATTCGTGTTTGAAACCTCTTAAAGAAGAAAATGTACCTAATCCATGTTTGAATCCTATTAAAGAAGAAAATGTACCTAATCCATGTTTGAATCCTATTAAAGAAGAAAATACGCAAAACCAGAGCTTCGGATTTGCTTCAGATCATACTGTTTTCGAAATAAAATACGAAAATTTCAAAATTTTACCAGATGAAATTTATCTGTTTTCACGTGGACAAATGCATGTTTACGAAAAAAAATAAATGGATATTTTTTACCAAACTACCATTAAAAAAAAAAAAAAAAAAAAAAAAAATTTTTTTTTTTTTTTTTTTTAATAAATACTAGTACTTTTTTTAAAAAATACTAGTTGTCCATTTGAAACGCTTAAGTAACCTTTACAATTCAAACATGAAAAAAAAAAAAAAAAAATTTTTTTTTTTTTTTTTTTTTTTTTTTTTTTTTCATGTTTGAATTGTAAAGGTTACTTAAGCGTTTCAAATGGACAACTAGTATTTTTTAGGTAATCTTGACTTGACTTGATCGGCTGATTAACATTGTACCATTGATTTCTACCGCGTTGTGTGTGTAATTTCAAATAGAAAAATGTCTTCATTTTTGTATGCAGTTCATGTTTCATTCGTTCGTCTTCAAGGGAATTTGGTTCCCTGGCATATTACTTTAACAGCTAATGAACCACCATTTAACACTTTTAGAATTGGCTTGTCGACAAATAATGTGACATGGAATCATGATGATATAAAATACAATTTAAAAATGACAGATGACTTTCCTAGATATAGTTCAATCAAATTGGATCATGAAATAAACTTGGAAAATTTTAAGTCGGATCTTTATAATATATATATGGACAAATACTGGAAGGATGTTTGGATAACTCAATTGGCGGCTGTAGATGAACCTAGTTATACGTACTTAATAAATGTAATTGATTCTATTATGTTACTAAATTTAAACTTTGTCGGGGAAAGTAAAACTTTTGCCGCCGTTTATCGGCAACATTATGAAAATGGAATTTTATGAAAAAAAAAAAAAAAAAAAAATTTTTTTTTTTTTTTTTTTTTTTATGTAACAAGTATAAGACCCAGAGTGAGTCTTTCCTCTCAATCATTTCTGTATTTTTCATGATGGCATCTGAAACTTCAGAAGATATTGAGTCAAGCTCTACGGAGGATATATTGAATGACATAGATTTGAGTTCTCTACTAAACTATGTTTTGTTTGATGATGAACGTGTGGAAAAGGACATGGATCAAATTCTTACAAATTCCTCGCATACTGAAGAAATTGAAAAATTAAAAGAATATATTAATCAACTTGAAAATGACAAAAGTCAACTTGAAAATGACAAAAGTCAACTTGAAAATGACAAAAGTCAACTTCAAAGACAAAATGATCAGTTAAGAGAAATTAATGATTTTCTTTCCTTGTTTAATAAATTAATGTTTACGGAAATTGCTTCATTAAGAAAAAGACACTTTACTGTTTGTGCAGAAGCATCAATTTCAATAGCAACTCTTAACCGGCGTTACAAGAATTTAAAAATCGGTATTGAGCGAGATATAAAAAAGTTGGAAAAGGAAACTAAAGGAATTAAAAGGAAATTGGAAGAAATAAAAAAAAGTAATGAAAACGTAAATAAAATTAAAAGAGTAAAAAAACCAAAAAAATGTATAATTTGTAACAATGTTTAAAAAAAAAAAAAAAAAAAAAAAAAAAAAATTTTTTTTTTTTTTTTTTTTTTTTTTTTTTTTAAGCCAAGTTTGAAGTAGCTTATAAAAACATTCGTACATTGATTTTTTCCAAATTCAGTTGCCTTATTCTCACTGTATAAACTTTTCGCTTTATAGTGATAATGGAGTCTGATCCTATTTCAATGTTGATTGACGGAGCTATTCAACACGAAGTCTTACAAAATAAAAATCAATATTTGACTCTGGAAACTATCATTTTACGAGTCTATAGAAAAATTTTCGAATATACTCGAGTTGCCTATTATCAATTCGACAAAACTATTTTGTTTTCCCAATGGCACGATGAAATATTAAATGCTTACGAACTTCTCAAGTCTAACATGTCTCACGAGGAGAGAGCCAGCGTTGAACGTGTCTTGTCCAAAGATTGCCCTCATCCGACCGAATTGAGTAAATTTGATTGTTGCTGGTACAAACACGATCCTACGATTGCTTGTAAATGGTTTGCGGTCGACGGAATCATAGGTACACATCCCAAAGTCTATGTGCATGATGCTTTTTCGACAAATTTTGAAAAGCACAACACCGCAGTGAGGGCGTTGTACAGTTACTATAACAATCCGGAACAAATAAAACAAATAGTGGGAACAGCGCTTGAAATCCAGCAAGAAAATCCGTTTGAATTCGATGCAGATATGGATAGATGCGTAGGACTTTATGTTGAAATGGTCGGAAAAAAAGAAATGGAGCGTATAAAGTCAGACAGATTGTCAAAGTTGCTAGCTCAACAACAACCCAACAAACGTAAAAGAAAAAATCAAACTCAGGAAATTTCACCGGTCGATCCACAACCAATATCACCAGTCGATCCACAACCAATTTCACCGGTCGATTCACCTCAAAATCTATAAAAAAAGTTGTTTATGTTAATTGCTCTTGAAAAATTATTTAACTATTAAAAAAAGACATAATTTACATTTTGAAAATTTTTAAATGGTAAAAAAAAAAAAAAAAAAAAAAAAAAAAATTTTTTTTTTTTTTTTTTTTTTTTTTTTTTTTAATGAAATTTACCAATAGTCTCGTGAATGATTCAAAATTTCGTAAAGTTGTTTATCATAATTGGAATCGCTGGGTTTTATTTTTTTCAACAGTTTTAGGCGTAATCCTTCAGGGATCGATAACGACCATACCGTCGATGGACGGAGAAGGTCAAACACTGTTAAAAGTTTTAAATATCCTTCGTGGCAGTTATTTACAGAAGACATGTCAATTCGAAATTTTTCTGTTTCATCGAGTGTTGGATGAATTGGATAAACGTGACAAGTTGAGGGAACCACAATTATGTGATCGGGATCCGGTTCAACGGGTTTCGAAATGTTTAAGAATTTTTCACATTTCAAAACTTGCGTCATCAAAGGATTCCAAAAAAGTTGTAGATGGCTCGACAAGACGATTGTCCAAATATTGGAAGGAATGACTGTGTCGAATGGAGGTTCGATTAAAATGTGTAAAATTCGACATTCGTATAAATTTGGACGATACCAAAATATTAATTCGTAATCCGATGCAGGTTCTAATTCAGAAATAGAATCTAAATAATGTTGTACCGATGACGGATAACGACCATAATATCCATGAATAATTGTCGAACGTTTAGAAGCGAGTGCCTTTTCAAATAATCGCATATTATTTTCTCAAAATATTAAAATGACTTATTAACTTATTTATTTAAAAAAATTAACTTTGAAAAATAATTTTTTATCAATCTCGGAAAAAAAAAAAAAAAAAAAAAAAAATTTTTTTTTTTTTTTTTTTTTTTTTTAATAAGTTTTTCTGTTGCACATATATATCAAGTGCTCACTTGTTATATCTTATAGCAAATAGATTATAGCAAAGTAGTAAAAAGAGATGAAACGCTACGATAATTTCACCACTTCGTACGGTTTGATTGTTAAAACTAATAATAATCGAGTTGTTTTAATAAAACGTAAAGTGCCATACTGCGTGCAAAATTTTTATATTTATTTGTATAAAAATAATATCCCGTACGAATTAACAACACATGATCCGTTCAATTACGTGAGAGAAATTTTTGAACAGAAATGGTTACCGACACTGGAAGTAAGCGATCAATTGGATTACATGCGATTCATAAAAGGAGAAATGTTTGAAGACCTTTATGATTTTCCACATGGACAATTGTCTCATAAACGTCCGCAAACTTTAGGTCAATGTTTTATGGATTCTTATAGAGAATTTCGTGAAGAAACTGGATATAGATTTTCTTTTAGAAAAACAGATATAAAAAATTATCCGATTGTTAAAGTTGAGTTTACAGGCTGTAATCAAAGACATTATAAGCAATTTTATTTTATTATTGAAAATGTAAATGAACTTCGAAGGTACAGATATTTCGATTCCTATGAAAATTCTCTGCTATCGACAGTTAGAGTAAAAAGGTGGGATAATGATCGCCTCATATTTAAAAGTGAATTGTTACCACTGTCGGAAGCGTACATGATTCTAAAAAAACAGCAAGAACTTAAGATTGATTACAAACATTTACTTTTGGAAAATTCATTACCCAAATGTTATTTAATTTGTCAACATAACGAACAAGAAAATAAGTTGGTAGAAAAAATATTTAATTAAAAAAAAAAAAAAAAAAAAAAAATTTTTTTTTTTTTTTTTTTTGTTAAATGAGAGTACAATTTGTGTATAAAAATCCAATTCACAACAGTTAAGCATTTATTTTACTTTTCTACTAATCTACTACTGCTACTACTATCTACTTTTCTACTAGATCAAGTTGTCAGTCATGTTGTTTGTCGAGGCTGTTTGGGCAAATTGTTGTGATGGCTTGTACATGCCATTAGAGATTGCTTTTACATCGTGTCCAACAGAAGTGACTCTACTTAAAGTGGCTCCGTTACCCATTTATTACTGGTTGACTTTTAGAGATTGGGCCAACAACAAATCTAGAGCGCACAACAAGGATCGATTTTATAATTCGGATTGTGAAAAGTTGAATTTGAATGTAAATGTACGACAACTGAAACTAAAAGCCAGCAAATGGAGATTCCAGTTACAGAAAATTATTTCTTTGGAAACAGTCTTGTACGTTCGGGGCCCATCCCAGTATAGATTTTTCAAGTATGTTTGTGGTTATCCATACGTAAAAAGAGTAAAATTGTCAACTGGTAGAAAAATTACAAAAGTTTGTCATGATCACAGTCGATCAAGATTAATCAGATATCCTTGCCCCGCTGTCGAAGTAACTACCATGGCTTATTATAAATTTAATGTACAAATAGTTGGAAATAGAAAAAAATGTTACTTTTGGCAATAAACAAATGATGTTATATTATTTGCTTGTTGTGAAGTGGAATTCTTGAATATGAAAAAAAAAAAAAAAAAAAAAATTTTTTTTTTTTTTTTTTTTTTTTTAATATGATAGTTTGATATATAAAGTTTAAAAATGACTTACAAGTCTTTTCTCAAATCAGTCTTTGGTAATCAATATTCTGTTCATAGCCCATACCTTCATGGGTTGAATTTATATTGTCTCTTTGTCATCACTTTAACAATTTCGCTTTGCGTTTACACCCTTCAGCAACACCAATATGTCTGCGACAAAACTTTTAAGCAACGAGTCCACGACCTCCGAGTCAAATATGCCACAACTCGACGTCCCGACTATGACTAGACCGATTTTACATAATTATGACATGCACGTGAATAATTTTATTCGATTTTTACGCAACAAGCTTCAAATTTACTTGATATACGAAGGTCCGAAAGACATTCGCCAACACATTTTACAAAAAACAATATACGCATGTTCAGTTTATTGCAATTCCAAAAAGACTCTAAAAAATGTTTTTCCCATTATGATTGGATCCCGTTTGGATTTGGCCATTCGCAGCAAAGGCGTTCAAAATTTTCGAGAACCTTTCGACCTTTCTCAGGTTCCGCCCAAGTTACCTTTTCAAGAATTGGACATTGCGACTGGATTTTTCCTTATTGGCGGTTTAGTGCGCCATCTTCCGTATTTTTACACAAACGACCCGACCAATACGCACGTTATTCAGAGAAAAATTGTTCGTGTTTATTCGTACAACGCCCAGGATCGAGGAAAAGAACTAAATTATTATGTAGCTGACAAGAACAAAAAAAAGTGTGGGGACGTGGTTGTCGTTCACAATGATGGATCGGAAACTGACGATGATCCCCATTTTTTCGATCATTGCCCTTATCCCGTTCATTTAACGGCTTACATGAATCAACTTTATCGAGACGACCATTTTGACATTGATCATTTGGGCAATAAAATGGTTGTTAGCCCAGGCCACATGTTTACGAAACTGTTTATAAAATATTTGTACGGGCCTTTGAGGGAGCAAGATTGGAAACTAGTCAAATCGAGAACGGCTTTGATATGTAATTCCATTGAAAATGGATATTTGTTGCACGTTTTGTCTCGAAAAACTGTTTATTTTAAAGAGGGTAAATCGGCAGGTAAAATGACCAATGAACCGCAAGAGTCCCATCGGGAAATTGGAACAAATGGCAAAGTGTTTATGGAAAAAAACGTCGGTTGTTACAGAGAGGTATTGACTCAGACGTATCCGCTAAATCCCTATTTGTTGTATGTCATTGTACGACAAATGTCTAAAAAAGTTAACCATTCATCTGTCGAGTCTTTTCATCCGAGTTATTTGTATTTTTTGTGCATACTAGGCATTTTTGAAACGAAAAATGTGGGTCGCACGACTATGATGGTGAGAGATACAATTGTATCTACTTGCGATGATTTGGATTCAGTTTATCACGACAAGCCCAACAAAAATTTTTGGAATGCGTTAAATCTCGAGCCGAAAACAAACAGTCCTTACTACGTGGTAGTGAATGAAGCTTGTATACCCGTTTCTAAAAAATCCTTTGACAATGTTGATTTGTTGAAATTGAAGAAACAATTTGGGACAATTGAGTGTTTCGAGCGAGGAAAGTTTATAGTTATCCGTTTCAAGTCTGGCATCATCATGAAAAAGTTACCAGAAATAGCAATATGGGTATCGCCTTACGACGAAATGTATTGGATGAGACGCATTTTCGGAGTGGAAAATAAATTTCATTTGTATACATCCACCATCAGCTACTTTGTGGATTTCAACCCTTTTTTTCGTCATACGGCTTTTCCAAAAGTCATTTTGGCATTCAATCATATGAAAAATGCTGTTTTGGCTACGGACCCCAAATACGCGCACTATTTCATGGATACAGTGTCCGCATATTTTCAGACACCGACCCCAGATCATAAAGTTTTGATTCAACCCGTAGACGACGGGTTTTCAAAAAATTTTGTTTTGATGATGCCTCAACCCATCGTGACTTACATGAGTTTCAAAGGATGTACGCAAGAAGATTGCATTGTGAAAAGAAAAAATTTTCGTTCGTTCGATTTTCATCGGTTTTACACGGTGAGAATGAAAATAAACATGGATCCGAAAACTTGGACGGTTTTCTATCCTGTTTCTGGAGACGAAGACCCGGAATCGGACTTGTTGGGTACGTTAATTAGCGGAAAGCCTCTGGAAGTCGAACCATTTTCCATTCACACGAGTTTAGAAAAAATATCCTCTTGCGAGTACCGCATCCATTTTTCCAAAGTGCCATTTCGAGTGATCCAACATTTCATTTCAGGTGACAAGCTTTCCATAAGCGTCGAACAAAAACACGTTTCAAACACTGGTGATAAACTGTGCAGTTTGCACGGCCAAAAGGGAGTAATGCGAGTCATGGATGAAATGCCAAAGTTGGGCGCATCTAGAATTGAACCTGACATTATTGTTAACCCGTATGGCATGTTTAGGCAAACTGTTGGACAAATACTGGAAGCTGTAAAATTGGGTGGCGGAAAGGATACTAGAATCGTTAGAAATTCCTGCGGCATTTTGATAAAAAATGCCAAAGCTTTTTACGGGAGAACCTTTTACTTTGTCGTTGTTTATTTGGCGGGTGAACATTTATACGCAGCTGCCGGGTGTTCTACCGATAGAGTTACGAATCAGCCTTTAAAAGGTCGAAGCAGGGGAGGTGGAATGAAGATAGGAACTATGGAAAATAACGCCTTGCGTGCTCATGGAGCTGGATTTATTTTACTAGAAAAATTTTTTGAACATTCGGATCTGATACATTTTGTACCTACCGTAGCGATACCAAAATCTGTTAATGTGGTTATTGAAGATGCAAAATGTCATAAATTTAATATAGAATTTAAATGTACTCCATCAGTACAACTGATAGAAGAGAATAAAAACAAGAAGCGTAAAAAGAATAATCAAATTGCAATACGATAAACCCAAAATTAAATTTTTAAAAACAAATCTCTTTTTTTTGTATGAAATAACTATAATTTGTGTTTAAAAAAATTACTTTTAAAACGTAAATAGATGAATTTTGAATCAACATATTAAAAACAGGCAAATTTTCAATAAATAAAAATTTTTTTTTATTTTTTATAAAAGTTTACAGTAGGTAAACGATTCATAACTGGTATTTTGGCCCTTTTAGCCTCAATTTTGAACAAGTGCATTTTTTCTAATGAAAAGGCTTAATAATGTCACTTTTTCTAATCCCAGCGTACATTTTTAAAATGTACTCTGGGATTAGAAAAAATTCATTTTTTAGTCATTTTCATTAGAAAAAATATTTAGGTGTAAAAACGAATATTTGGTTAATTAAATTTTTGTTCCAGTTGAATAATCTATATTTCTTACGGTAAAACATAGGATGTCGAATACGTGAAAAATATTTCGAGCGCTGAGGTTGCAGAATTCGTGCAAAATTCTTGAAGCATTTGTCTTAGCAATGCAAAATCCATAAAGCAATTTGACATACGCGTGCAAAATCTGTAAAGCAGTTTGACATACACGTGCAAAATCTGTAAAGCAGTTTGACATACACGTGCAAAATTTGTAAAGCAAAAATGCAAAATACTAAAGCAGATGCAAAATCCATAAAGCAATTTGACACAGGCGTGCAAAATCTGTAAAGCAAAAATGCAAAATACTAAAGCAGATGCATAATATTTGAAGCAATATGAAGTAGGCGTGCAAAATCTGTAAAGCAAAAATGCAAAATTTTAAAGCAGATGCATAATATTTGAAGCAATATGAAGTAGGCGTGCAAAATCTGTAAAGCAAAAATGCAAAATTTTAAAGCAGATGCATAATATTTGAAGCAGGTTGACTCAGACATGAAAAATCTGTAAAGTAAAAATGTAAATTTGTAAAGCAGATGCATAATATCTGAAGCAGGTTGACTCAGACATGAAAAATCTGTAAAGTAAAAATGTAAATTTGTAAAGCAGATGCATAATATCTGAAGCAAGTTGACTCAGACATGAAAAATGTTTAAAGCAAAAATGTAAATTTGTAAAGCACCTGCATAATATCTGAAGCAAGTTGACACAAACATGAAAAATGTATAAAGCAGAGTAAAATGATGAAAAAAAGTATTTGAAATTTTACGAAAAAAATAAATATATATAAATTCTTGAACATGAATAAAAAAAACTGATTTTAACTGTAAATTTTGCTATTGAATTAATTTTTTTTAAACTGTGAAAATCACAATGTGTAAATTTTATTTCTATTTTTATAAATGATGACGTCATTTGGTTTTATCTCAAATTTTTGAATATTTAATAAGTTTTCAATTCTTACTTCCGGTTTGCTATTAAAAAAAAAAAAAAAAAAAAAAAAAAAAAAAAAAAAAATTTTTTTTTTTTTTTTTTTTTTTTCATTGAAAAAAATTCATCTTTGCTCTTTCCACGCAATGCGGTTTGTTATCAATTATTTTCAAATTGTATGGTGGTAGACATAAACATACAAAATTTCTTCGATTTTTATGTTAAAATACGCCGTGCTCGCACACGTCTTCATTCAATTCTGAGCAGTCCGGACCCCTATAAAATGTCGAATTTGTACAAATACAGGACCAATGAGGCACTGGATCATTCACAATCATCAAAATTCCTCCCGTTTCCTCTTTGCAAGGAACCGGTATCAGCTCGTCTTGAACTTGACAAATTCCACCTATACATTTGGTATTGTTTTCCACACAGAGAAAAGAACAGTCGTCTATGCAAGGAACTTCTTTAGTTGTACAATTTTGGCGAAAAGTCGGAGCTTCAGTTCGAATTGTTATCGAATTGTCAGGTGACAATTTCATAGTTTTCCAAATCCATACATATGCCAACCACATTAAGAAAAACACGATCCATGTATTGTGCATGCTTTTTTTTCGTGTCGCATGTCAAGAGTCAAGATGGTAGACGAAGAAAGACCAATCGATCGACACGAATCCAGACGCAATCCGACCAATATTCGGTCCATGAGCAGGGTCAATAAATGGCGAGACGCATGGTCTGCATGCTATAGAATTGTTGAAGAATTTACCGTTGTAGATCTCAAACAGTTTCACACTATATTCGAACGTTGGGTTCCCATTCTTAACTGGATTTTTGACCGACCCATTCATCATTTGAATCGATACGAGCCAATTTTTTTCTATTGTTACCAACCCAACGGTCCGAAAGAAATTATTAAATTGTACATGGACGAAAATGTGATTGACGAACATATTGTAGTTTACATTATTTTTAACGTTTACGAGTTTACAATTATTCAAAGGCGATATTGTCTCGACTATACAAAATCCAACCAAATGTTGTACAATGAAGCTCGAGGAACCGTCAACTTGGCCTCGATGATAGAAAATGAGCAGAGTAATTTGAATCCAGCGGAATATTTTCAGACCATGACTTGTTGGCACCTTTTATTCATTTACACGCTCCACGCTTTAGCTCACTGGGACGCATACGACAAATACGAGCACGCTCATTATGACACGCATTTGAACGTGAGAGATTCGCCCTTTTTCAAATTTCATTTTTACGGACAGGTCATCTACCGTAAATAAAGCATGCCTAGACCAACAAAAATACCAATTCAATACGCTGCGTATATACTGAATGATTCAAAACGAGGATGGGAATACAATCCGGAAAGAGTCGAAGCTAACGAGTTGGAAGAAATTGCAGTTAATGATGGTAATTTGGTACCTGTATCAAAAATGAGAAAATTTTTTAAAAACACTCCAGCCTTTAAAGAGTTTAAAGAAAATATATCTGTTCCCGACAAGATTTGGAAGATGGCTATAAAAATTTCCCCGGACATTAGAAAATATGCAAAACGATTCATGACAAATGTTCCCAAACCGAGAGGAAGGCCACCCACGAAAAGTCAAAAGAAAAAGTACCGGTCCAGGTTAGGTTCTTTTTCGGAAGATGAAATTTCCAGCAATGATTCTGATTCATCCATTATATCCATTGCTCCTTCAAATGACGAATGCGATTCAACGGATGTAAACATGCCTTTGCCATCATGTGCGGGTCTCAGACGCGTTTGCAAACGGTACGGTTCAAACCGCCGGTACCTACCTTTGAAACGGGATTCTAGCGAGGATAAACAATATTTAGTGGAAGTTTCTTACGCCAATAGTCAATCTTAAACAATGATTGGATTTTCCAACGGATTAAATGCGAGAGGAATAAGAGTACGCCATTGAGTGGAAAAATATTGTGTAAACTTTAAATCTGGAAAATCAATGTTATTGTTGAGAGATAGCAGAGTAGACATGGACTTACATTCGGATAAACGGCCCAAAATTGTTCGAGCTGGAAAAATTTCTGAGGATGGACCAAAACACGATTTTTCTTTTTCAGTAAGGGGAATGAAATTGACATCTCGTTCGCTGTATTTGTAAACAAAAAGGTTAATTCTTTGTGGTAAAAATCGCGTACTGGCGAAAAATTCCATGTTTAATATACTAGCAACTTGTGGAACATCGTAATTTAAAAGCGTCAAGAATTTATAAATTTCTTCTTCAAAAGTATCACTTTTTTGGTGCAAAATATTTTCGTCTAAATAAGATCGATTAATTTTGATCGAAATACATTTTGTGGGAAACGATTCCACATTGAGCGTGTTGACTTCGTGTAAATAAAAAGCGTAATCTCCCACACATACCATAAAATTGATGGTAAAAGGTTTCGAATCTCGTATATACACATCTTTGGGATTGTCAAAGCGTCGATCATAACGTAAAATGGATATGGAGGGATAATCCACAGGAATCATTTTATAGTAAACATCTATGACAACATAATTTTCCAATTTTGGATATTTTCTATCCTTTAAAAGACTTAAAACTAATGTTCGATAATCCATATCTCTTTGATATACTTAATTTACGAGTAGTGTTGTAACTGAAATAAATCTTTTAGAACGTCATCTCATTTACATATTGCAAAGTCAGATTTTGAATTCTCACTTCCGGTCTGGTGAAAGAGAAAAATTGAAATTAAAAAAAAAAAAAAAAAAAAAAAAAAAAAAAAATTTTATAGTTTGAACATTTAAAACTTACTAGCAGAAACGCAATCATGTTATTATAAAAATTTAACTTAACAAAAAAAAAAAAAAAAAAAAATTTTTTTTTTTTTTTTTTTTTTTTTTTTTTTTGTGAATATACTATATTATACCTTTTCATTCTTACTGCCAGTAATTCTATTGTTTCAATATGCATCATGAAAGGATCAAAAATAGAGAGTGAAAAGGAAAATATGGTTTTAAAAAAAGAACTGTCTCCTTTGGAAACGGAACTATTCGATTTGAGAAAGAAAATAAGCTTATTGGAAAGAGAAAATAATTTGTTGAAAAGACAACTTGCTGAAGCCAGGTACGCGCATTATCTATGTTGTGGAAACGGAACTTTAATGCTTAAATGCGAACGGGAAAGGTATCTAATTACAGGAAGATACTTTGTTTGAAATATGACAAGTGATATACGAATATGTAAAAAAAAAAAAAAAAAAAAAAAAAAAAAAAAAAAAAAAATTTTTTTTTTTTTTTTTTTTTTTTTTTTTAAATAATACAACGCTTACTTAAATAAGTTTAATATACGAAAAGTACATTTTCAGTACGTGATGGATTATTCAAACCATCCTAGACGATTCGACTTTGAAATGGATAATCAATTTGACAATGTATTAGATGAAATTCGCGTTGAAGTAGAGGAAGAATCGATTGATAATTTTGATATTAATCCGCCTGATGTTTTCCATTTATTTAGGCATTACATGTTAGACTTGCTACACTCATCAAATTCCCAGACTTTACCTGACATAAACACTGAAATATTATTTGATTCCTATTTTATGAACGATATTCCAGATTTCATTAATTCATTTGTACATTTTATGCATGTCGGAAGCGATCCTTTATTGGAACAAAATATTCGAGAACAGAGAGATAGATTAACAGATTTTATAACCCAATCTCCGTTTTTAAACGCAATTTACACAGATGTCATGGATGCTTCTTTTAACGAACCTCCGCCAAAAAAACCCGTTCCAGATAACGTTTTCAAATTACTACCTATTGTAAAAATAGACAAAAAGTTAATTGATTTAAATGAATCTTGTGTTATATGTACAGAAAGTTTCTCCTTGAATGAAAATGTTTTGCTTTTATCTTGCAATCATGCTTATCATCAAGATTGTATAAGAAAATGGTTTCAAGAGCAAAACATGTGTCCAATATGTCGAAAAAAAGTGTCGGAAGACCAATCTGATATAAATTCATCTGACCAGTTTAATACATTGAACTCAAATGAAGAAAATTTATCAAACATGTCAAACTCTAATAACTCTGAAGATTTATATGATGACACCTTATTTGAAATGTCAGAATACGTATATGATACATTTCAAAATTGTTTACATGATTTAGTATAGGCACGTGTTGGAAATGATAAAATCTTCAAACTAAAATTGTATGAAAAAAAAAAAAAAAAAAAAAAAAAAAAAAAAATTTTTTTTTTTTTTTTTTTTTTTTTTTTTTTTTTACACAATTTTAAATAATATAGCATCAGATTCTATACGCATAATATTTTTCAATTTTGCATTTTTACATGATTGTCGAAAGGCTTCAAAAGTAGCATTCTTTTTACCAATCCATAATTCAACGGCCCTCTTCCAATTGATCAAGTACGTTTGATGCTTTTTAGTAAACAATTTTCTTGATGATTCGTAATCTTCTAGAATATTTAAATTTTTTAAATATTGTCGTCTTTTACCCAAGTCCTCATTAAACCATCCCAAGAGATCCGATACTTTTAAATTCGTAAACATCATTATATATATCAGCATACTCAATTCTTCAGTCGTTTTACGAAAACGGACTTTATCATATATTATTTTTAAATCTTTAATGGAAAATTGCATCCTTGTGTTCTATTTCCGACATGGTTTTTGTAGCAAAACGCTTGATGGAATATACGCGGGAAAAAAGGCCTGATATTTTTGAAGCCATCATGAGAAAAATAACACCGCATAAACTGGATGCGGTGTTATGTTTAATGGAAGGTCATTTGCGTCGCTACAATAATTTAGAAGTTTTCAACAAAAATATCGAAGCCGTACCACAATTTGTGTGGGCAGTAATTAAACATATGCGATTTCCACCACCTGGAACAGCACAAGGAATTAATTGCGCTTGTCGTACATCGAAATCTGACACTCAAGCCGCTTTGGATAGTAAACATAATCCGTCGTCTTCAGAATCTAGGTCAGAATTTAATGTAGAAAAGAATATTTTATACGAATTGGCGTTATTTTCTACTCAAAAACAGGTATTTGAATTTTCAAACAGACGTAAATACGCGACCGTTTATACAACATGCTCCATTCAAGAACTGTTGAATTTGTTACCTGGAGCTGGTCACCTGATACCTTATGCTGAACACAACAAAGGAAGGGATTTGGTTGGTAAATTTGAATATTTGAGTCATTTTAAATATATTTTAGTAGAAGATCGAGGATCTATCAAAGTTCTTTATCAATCGCTTAAAGATTTGTATACTTTGTTACGAAGAATTTCTCCGGAAAATATTGTAGCGTTTTCAGACGTTCGTAATCTCTTTCAAAAATGTGGAATCGTCAGTCATTTTTTCAACATGGTCAGAATCGTGGAAAGACAATTATTTACAAATGATGAATCTGCGTATGAAAAAGACGTTTTAACTTTGATGAAATATCAATGCCGAAGTTGAAAACCATTACCATTAACTCGCGATGGATTGGCAAAAAATCCCGACAGAACTAAGATTGAAGTGGTGAGTTTTGAAGCCATGAAAAGAAATATGGCGAAATTCTGTACGAGTGAATTAAGAAATGAATGGTCTGATGGTTTGCCGACTTCAGCTGAACGTATGTTTTTTGGTCAACAAAATACAGAAGGCGTAGGTTTCGATTACGCTGTACGACCAAAAAAATGTTACGAGGATGACTATCAAGAAATTTAAACTTAAACTTTAAATTTAACTTAAATTTTAAATTTAACTTAAATTTTAAATTTAAACTCATCTATATTTTTCATTTGCATTTTGCAAAACTTATTTTTGGAGAAAGAAAATTGAATTTGTGAAAAAAAAAAAAAAAAAAAAAAAAAAAAAAAATTTTTTTTTTTTTTTTTTTACAATTTCAATGTTACAGAATTTTATAACGGTAAGACTTTGAACATACATTCTTATTTGAACTCAACACAGATTTTTATTTGTTGTAAAAAAAAAAAAAAATATTTTTTTTTTTTTTTTTTTTTTTTTTTTTTTTTTTTTTTTTTACAATTTCAATGTTACAGAATTTTATAACGGTAAGACTTTGAACATACATTCTTATTTGAACTCAACACAGATTTTTATTTGTTGTAAAAAAAGAAAAAAAAAAAAAAAAAAAAATTTTTTTTTTTTTTTTTTTTTTTTTTTTTTTTTTTTTTTTACAGAATTTTATAACGGTAAGACTTAGAACATACATTCTTATTTGAACTCAAGATTTTTATTTGTTGTATTAAAAAAAAAAAAAAAAAAAAAAAATTTTTTTTTTTTTTTTTTTTTTTTTTTTATCAAACATTTTTAACCACCTTTATCAATCCAAACAATTGTTGGATCATTACAATACAATCTAGATTTTCCACACAATACGTCGACTGTATTTTCATGAATTACGATGGATTCGTTTGCATTTTTCCGGCTAATTAAAAGCGTACCATTAGTTCCAACCGCGTAATAAAATTCAGATTTTGCGGGTCGCTTAACAAAGATTTCTAAACTTGCCTTTTTTTCTTCTTGTCGATATCGTGACCAAACAATACAATACATCCATTTACCTGGATTTATTATTTTATCGACAGTCAAAGTAATAATAGAATCAACATATTCTGCGTTTTCTGTTTGTTGCGCATGTCCCATGTATAAAGAGTATAAATCGACTAGATAAGATTTGGCGACTCTGGAGCAAATCAAGAGGATAAATTCCGCGCTCGATCCGTCAGGTTCAACTAGAATTAGGGTGACAATCTTCATCGGGCAATAATGGCATCCACGCATGCTATGTCCTCCGAAATTAAAATTGACAAGGTGGGGCTCCGTAAACATTACTTGACTTTGACGAAATGCCAACGCGCTTTCGTTGGACTCTTGGTCAATTGGATAAAGAAGCCCCGCAAATTGCTGGTCGTGGTTTCTGGTGGTCCTGGAACCGGAAAATCATATGTAGTCAAAAACACTCTCGATTATATCCAAACAAAACAACTGCGCATGAGTTTTACGGCTCGAAGCGCAGTAGCCATAGGGGGTCGAACCATTCATTCAACACTCGGCTTAGAATTGGATGGTCCTTTAGCGGATTTGGAAAAGTCATTGGAAAATGAAACAAATATATTGAAATCTATAGAAAAAAGTCGCGAAATTGTAAAGAGTTTTAAATGTAACGTTTATCCTTACATAATTGTTATCGACGAAATATCTATGATTAAAGGCTGGTTCATATATTGGTTGATTTATTATTTCATGGATAGAGCCAATTACCCTCTATTTTTCGTTTGTATGGGGGATCCGCATCAACTTACTCCAATAAAATCCATTCACAATTTGTTTTCCATCACTTTATCGGAGACCCAATACAAAATTTGTAAAATTCATCTGACCGAAAGCAAAAGATTCGAACCCGAATACGAAATCTTGATAAATGCTTTACGTAAATTTGTCGACAAAAATGATGAAACGGGTATGTTTGATTTCGTACAGAAAAATTTTCCTGTAGTGGAAGAAATTAATAATCTTTTACTGATGCAAGCAGACAGGGCTATGGCTTGCAAGAAGGAAACTGTTAAAATATACAATAAATTTTACTTGAAAAAAAAGGTCAGTGGAATAAAAATTCAAATTTATCCAAACCTCGTCTTAAAGTCAGGCTGTTTGGTTTTCGTAACATAAAACGGTTGCTCGGAGGTCAATAACGGAACGCAATTAATTTTTGAAAATTACATTTCTGATAAAGATGTAGTAATATGTACAAATCCAAAAACTAATTTAGAAATAGAAGTACAGAGAGATTACTACAGTGGAAATTTTCCTTTGGAATTGGGATTTGCTGGTACAATTCATAAATATCAAGGTGATACCATTGATGAATTGAAAATTGTAATTAATTTTAACGAAAGTAGAAATCCAAATTTAGTCTATACAGCTTTAAGCCGCGTAAGGCAAATGAAACAAATATTGGCTATAGAATTGTAAAAAAAAAAAAAAAAAAAAAAAAAAAAAAAAAAAAAAAAAAAAAAAAAAAAAAATTTTTTTTTTTTTTTTTTTTTTTTTTTACAACTCACTGAGTTGTATTTGCGTATGTCGTGGCTTCTGATCTCGCAAAAGTGGGTGTCGCTTGGTACAATGGCTCGTTAAAAGTCTACAAACTTTATTTGGTACTTGATTGGTTTTGAATTTTCCCTTTTTCAATTTAAAGGAAAGGCTATGTGGGGGATAATCGTATCGCAATTCGTTATCGGAAATTTGTCTTAAATATGGATTTTTTATAGCTCGATCGAGGCTGGTACTCCTGTTACTACTATTACTCCTACTTCTACTTTTACTTTTACTCTTGCTGCGTTTTTTGGTTCGACCTCGACTGGGGCTTGGGCTAGGACTTCGACTGGGACTGGGGCTAGAACTTCGGGTAGGGCTAGGACTAGGACTTCTTTTATTGCTCTTTTTTTTCTTTCGACTACACCGACTTGAGTTTGAACAGCTACTACTATTACTGTCAATCGAAAAAAGGGGTGATAGACTTCTTGGTGATTGCCCACGTCCCTTTTTCTGAACAATCTGCTGAGGTGAGCTATGAGACGCAACAATTGTATCCAGATTGTTTAATGTCGACATTGTCTTATTTCTTTTCCCCATACATTTTTTTTCTTTTATTCTCGAATCAAAAGAACATTTTTCGCTAATTGATAAGTGTCGTACATTATAGCGACTTTACACGCATCTTCTATTGTTTTAGGAACCGCAAATTTTATTCCACCAAAAGACAATAATTTCACATTAAACTTTTTATCAATGGTACCAGATTTATAAAAAGGAAGTAGAGTTACAAGAGTTTGGAGGTCTTTCACATTACCATATTCAAATTTCTTGCATAAAAGGGCATCTAAAACTTTTTGCGTAAAGCTTTGAAAAGCCTGCCGTCCATTTTCGGAAAAGCACACGACCCACCTACTAATTAAATGTTTGTTTTCCAACATGTAATCGAACGCATCCCAAAATGCCAAATACATGCTTAACGAGTCCTTGGTAAATTTTGTCAGGTCTACAATGACGTACGTATCCTGCGTGTTTGGGGGAGAGGAATCTTTCCCCGATATCGTTAAAACATTAGTATAATCTATTTTTACTAGTCCGATGTTTCGAGTTTGGATTGAAAAATCTTCTTTTTCCCGTAATTCTTGCGTCCCTTCCGAATCAGTTTTTAGGAAGAAACAAACATCGGTCCACCGATGTTCGTTCGAAGTTTTAAACCTGTAATGGGATGCAAAAACGGCAACGCGGAATGCAAGAGGATGCTTTTCAACCATTTGCATGGACGCGGGTTCCAAATAGACTAATAAATCGCATTTTTCTACAAGCTCCGCTGTACGTACTATTCGAATTCGATTATCTGTCGAATGTAAGTCATTTTTTCGAGAAACGATGACAACTTTTAACATTGGAACGGATTTAAAAGCTTCTACTAAATGTTGGGGGTATCTTCCCAAGTCACCATAAATAATGCAACGATCTTGTTGCAATACGAAATTTACAAGGTCTTGAAGAGATTGCATTATAACTCTTGATTAAAAATATTTGTCTTGAGATGCATGTAGGTTTACGTAAAGCCTCATTTTGTAAAAAAAAAAAAAAAAAAAAAAAAAAAAAAAAAAAAAAAAAAAAAAAAAATTTTTTTTTTTTTTTTTTTTTTGAGAGAGGTGTTTTTAACGGACAACGCGTTCACTATGCACATCCAGTAAACGATAACTGCAAGATGAATTCAACACAGTTAATGCACGAGCAATTTTTCTAAGACCGGCATCGACTATCGCATGCTTTTGCGGTTCCATCAAAACTTCTAAATCGGCTTCCAATTCCATATCTGACGGAAACCTAATAGGACATCCACTTTCGTGTCTCGTTTTTAAAAAATCATAAACATCAAATTCAGTCGCATTATTTTTCTTGCGGCGTGGACCCACAACGCTAACCATCTCACGTTTCGACGGGTCGAAACTGAATTTATTACATATATCACTCTGGGGAATTGAATCATATTCTTCGTAGACACTATTAATATTATTTTTTTTCCACTCTTTCAAAAAATCGTCAAAACTATTAAAACTAGTATCATTACAATCAGAAAATATTTCTTTGAAAATTCTTTCAGCTCTTTCCTTCGTCTGTGAGTCGACATTACCAATACATGAACCATTTGTGAAAAATTGACCAAAAACATTTTTATCCTTTTTGAGAAGAGCATTGGCCATTGAGTCAATTGTAACGCTATCGTTAGACATTCTTTAATATACATTTTTAAAAGTATGGATTACTTGGAAATTATAAAAAGAAAAGCTTTCAGACCTATAAAATCCGCATACATTTCGTTACCGAAATTCACATATTGCATTGAATTCGAAGACGGTGTTAAAATTTGTAAAAAAGATGATGTCGGTCTTCGAGAATTTTTATGTACGGTTCAACACCTGGAATATGAAATTATTTCGGGAAATACGGAACATTGTATTTCGTCTCCAGTTGGTTATTGGCAACTGCTTGGATTTCGCGCAAATGACGCTATTCTTTTTCGAGACCAAAGAAATCATAGTTTGTCTATTTCTTTTTCATCGCCATCAAAAACTCATCCATCTGGCGACAAGCGAAACGATATTTAAGATATTTAAATATGCATATGGTAAGAAGAGCCATAAAAATCACAAGAGTGAGAATGATGAAATGTATTCGATAACAGCTATTTGCTTTGGACTCAATTGTCAAAACGCCGATCGAGTACAATAAACCGCTGGCTAATGTCAATAATGCAAAAGGTTCCAATTGTCCCACTTTTAACATTTTAAACCTTGTTGAGCTGCGCAAAGATACATATACACTTTATTCCAAAAATCGTCGTGAAGGGACAACGAATTCTCCAAGTTCTTAGCAAAAGATTCATAATTGGGAAATAATTGCGCAAAACTTTTAATACTGTGTTGCATGTTTGTCAAAGGATGTTCGGTTACGAGCCAATTTTGAATTGTTTTCCATAAATCAGTCCAGGTCGGATAGGCTTCATTTAATTTCTGATTAACAATAGCCATTTTGTCAACACCAAGCATCGATTGTAAAAAATGAATCACTTCTTTGTATACCTTTTTCATAATATTTTCAGGATCCATTCTACTTTATTAGTTTGAAAAAAAAAAAAAAAAAAAAATTTTTTTTTTTTTTTTTTTTTTTTTCAAAATTTTATTCAATTATATAAAGAGGTTACAGACTTAATCAAAGTATTATTCAGCTAAGCTTTTTACAAATGCTATAATGTCTCTCGACAAATCAAGCTTCAATTTGAAATACAAGCGCATTTTGTTAAAGGTTTTACAGTATTTAGTTGCTCGCCAGGAAATTAATATAGATGTACCTTCTTTAGAGCAACCACTCGAAAAACAAGTTATTAAAGCCTTTTGTACCAAGCTCGAACATTATTTGACAGATTTTGAAAATGACAACAAAATAATTTGTAACAAATTTCAAAATGTTACAAGAAACACGATACCTGACATTTTCAAATTAGTTTTTAATGAGAATTTAACCGAAGATATAGCTTGGGATAAAATTATAGCTTACTTGGCATTTGTCGGTGAAATTACTACAAGATGTTTAAAAAGTGAAAAATCGAGGGAAACATTTTATATTGCATGGAAAAGTGTAAATGAAATATTTGAGAACAATTTAAGGTCTTGGATCGAACAGAACGGTAATTGGAAAATGTTTGCAAAAAAACAATCTAGAAATAATTGGCGTAAATTTAGTTACAAAAAATTGATAAACATTATAAAGTAAAAATATTTTTACAAAAAAAAAAAAAAAAAAAAAAAAAAAAAAAAAAAAATTTTTTTTTTTTTTTTTTTTTTTACCTTTGGTATACCAACAGACCAGAGGTGATAAATTGTAATAGATGTACAATTATCGGGCTATAAAATAGCATTGGTTTACTAGTTACGATTACGCCTGCGGTATTATCAGTTTTAACAGTCCAAACTAGATAGCCATACATTATCAAATTGATGATTATCAATACGAGTAACGCAGCAGACAATATCATTCGTAAATTCATGATGGGTATTTTCTTTACTTTACTTAACTAGTTACTGTTAACACGCCCAAAAGGATTATTGATAGGATATTTGAGACGGTAGGGATCAGAAGCATCAGTTTGTTAGCATCCCAAAATACTTTTGCAGAAATTCCTTCAGTCGTTACCGTTTTGCTGGAGGAGTCCAAAACATAATCCGGTGCGCTAGACATTTTATACATTGTAAACGCAATCAAACCCACACTCACGATTAAAGTAACGAGTACGAAACCAAGGATAATTGTTGAAAATCCGAAACCTTTCATCTTTATTAAAATGCAAGCCATTATTCATACGAAAGGTGTGGTTTTGGGTGACACATATATACCTCTAGAACTGGCTTACCAAGACGTGGCCGGATTGTTTTGCCATTGCCAAATTACGAGTCCAATGAATTTTTCCAAAATGCGAAGATGGTATCCCAATTGTCGCCCAGACGTAGAAGTTACAACCCGAGGCGGAACTTCTTATTCAGATACTTTAAAATTTTTGAAGAACCGATATGATTTTTTACAAAAACTGTATCCTAACTCGACCATTGTTTTTGGATACAAAGGTGAAAGCAATCAACGAAAAATTTTAATTGACGCTGGTATAACAAACATTGTCAACGTGGAAATGTTTGGCGTACCCCCGCTACGACGGAATCTTAGGATCGAATCTTTTTGTCCTTTACATAAAGGTAATCCGAATAAGTGCGCCGTAGTGGCTCTTGATCAAATCTTGAGTCACTTTCGTTAAAATGTTTTTACAAAATTCTCTTTTCTCGTTCCAGTATTCGAACTCGTTCCGTAAGATGTAAAAGACTCGGGGAAACGGGTTCAGGTTTGATTTTTGGAACCTCATTTTCCCATAACTGGTCTCGCTGACAAAGAGCCAAAAGCCTTTGAAATATATCGATCAATTTTGGCGGTGCGTCTTCGTGTGGGATTTGCGGGATCGCTTCGTGTACGACTCTGATGTTGTGCAAAAGAGCGTCAAATTCCGATGATTCCAAAATAGGCTTTTCACCACGAAGCAGATTGTTTAAACTCTTTTTCAAAAGGGTTTTGACTGAAATTGACAACGGATGCGTGGGTCTATCATGCAAGAACGCTTCCAAATTCAAACTGGTTTGCCAGTGAACCGCATTCACGTATTCAGATTGTGGCACCAGATACATGTTGAAAGGGTCAAAATATTGTCCACGGGCCTTGCATGTCACATCGTATAATTGTAAAACTTTTTTGAATGAATCGGAAGAGGCATCCGGTAAAGGCGACGCTTCTCCGGGTCTGTTGATGTTGATGAATCTGCGAGCCACGTTTCCCCAAAACTCAGCGGATTCGAAATTGAATCGATCAGTTTGAATTTGTTTGGTCGGTTCTAAAAATTCTTTTAAAATTTCGTCGTCTCCTTTAGATGGAAGAGGTAAAGGTTCCTCTATTTCGAATCGCTTCGCCAACAGTAATTGCAACTCATCCCAAAATTTCGATACAGCGCGAGTTTTAAAAGTTGGAGGATCAAAGTAGGGTTGTTTCTCGACCCATTGTTTTTCCAAGTAGTCAGTTAAAGAATTCAAATCTCCGTGTATTTGATACGGAAACGCCGTGAGGCCACCGTTATGAATCAAATGCAACCAAGGAATCTTTTCAGATTCCATACGCAATATTATTTTTCTCAGCTCTAACGGAGGCGCACTAGGACTGGAAGTACCAAATAACAGTTGAGCAAACCATTCAAGTAAATGCGAGTTCGACATCTTTGTTCCAACGGAAAAGATTTAAATGAAATTGGTAAGGCTTGGCCATGTAATATGATAACAAATTACGTGCCATGTAACAATGACAAAGATACAAAATGAAAAATAGTAAAATGTATATCGTCAACATCTTGATTGAAAAAATTGTAAATTTTTATAGCAACGGTGACTTGATTCGATCGTTTGAAAAAAAATCTACGTCTATTTTTAAAAGCAATGACTTGAATTTTTTGAATGTTAAATGAGTTTCAATTTTTTAATTCCGGTTAGTCAAAAAAAAAAAAAAAAAAAAAAAAAAAAAAAAAAAAAAAATTTTTTTTTTTTTTTTTTTTTTTTTTTTCAAACAAATGGGAAATTATTCATTTATTGATTTTATAAAGACTTATTTCATGAGATTCATTTCATTCAAGATAGTTGATTTCCACAAGTTTGAAAAATGATGACTTATTATCATTTTGTTATTCATAAATCAGCTTTTCATAAGAATCTGTTGTCAAAACTATCAATGAAGCATTTTTCTGATTGGTTTAGAGAGGATCATATACATTTAACCGCTTATTCAGCCAAACCAATTGAAAATAATATGTGGATTAGATCAGAAGAAATTATAGATTTAAAAAAATCAATTCAGGTTTATAGACATTTCGTACAGGAAGAGCATGATTTTTATTGCGATGTTACATTTAATGTTGAAACATTGCAATATCTGTGTATAAAATCATTGTTAAGAAATTTGAATTATTTGCATGACATAGAAAAATTGAAACTTCCCAAACGCCTTGTAAGAGATATTTTTTGGCAAAGTAAATCTCGTTTTCGTTTATCAGAATTTCACAACCAGAATGTTATGGTAAACTACATCGAAATTATTCCGTATTTTAGAAAACAAGATTTTATCTGGCCTAAAAACCTGGTGGTTTGGTTCCAAAATGATCTTATTTTCGATTATGATTTCGAGAATTATATTTCACGTTTTATTATCGTGAACTTTGATTTTATAACTGTTGATAATAATTGCGTTAAAATGTGTTTAAAATGTATGAATTTTGAAAATGAAAATGAATATTACCAAAGAAGATATATATTAAGATTAAACATTAATATATGTAAGTTTATTCTAGATCCCATGAACTGGTGTCGAGCATGTCAACAAGTACCCCTTTTTCAATTATTATCTTATTCCGAATTTCAATATTTGTATCCATATAATATAATCGATTATTTTGATTTCCGATTATTTTCATATCCGATTATAAAAAGGGATTATTTTAATAACGGTGTTAAAGTTGACAGTAAACATGTTTTTTCCGATTCATCATTTGGTAGTATCAACAACCCATACATAATTTAAAAAAAAAAAAAAAAAAAAAATTTTTTTTTTTTTTTTTTTTTTACATATACAGTCTTATCTATAGTACATATAATAAGACAATTTTTTAAAGATTTACACAACTAAAACAAAGATGGATTTTAAGCAAGCACGAACAAGTTACATTTTATTTAACGTGCTTAAACATCTAGGAAGTAATTTTAACCCTAGGATAATATCAAGTATAAGCGCTTTAACTGAATATGAAGAAATTGTTTTAAACCATGTTTTGAGACTTTGTGAGATTATTTACGATACTTATGATTTTCAAATTCCTCCAATTTGTCTTTTTCATTACGATGAAAAAGACAGATTGGAAGAATTTTTACAAGGCCTGTACAATATATTATTTATAAATCGTATTAGTTGGTCTCGAATCATAATTTTTATGAACATCGTCTCTACACTTACGGTCCCTTATAATTTTAATGATGATCTGTTTAAAACATTTTTTAATATCGTACAAGAAAAACTTTTACATTGGATCAATAGTCATGGAGGTTGGGTAGCTATCGAAATCGACGAGTCGTTGACCGCAATTCCACATATAAATTTCGATGACTTTATTTATCGCCGTAGTAAAAGGTTGGCCGCTAAAGGAAAGATAAAATATGAGAAATATTTTGAATAATAATTTACTAAAAAAAAAAAAAAAAAAAAAAAAAAAAAAAAAAAAAAAAAAAAAATTTTTTTTTTTTTTTTTTTTTTTTTTGTTGAAATTGTATCAAAGTATTTATAAATGCTCAGCTACCAAATCTCAATACAACTGATTTATTTTTCATTTTCTTATAACAAGGAAATTATGGCTAGCTATAGTGATCTCGTGTCAAAGGTGTTGAGCAACGAAACATTGGTCAAAGCTACTAATAATTTGGTCGATGATTACTGTTTAAATCTTGTGGCTGAAGACTGGTTAAGTCGATTGCAAAATAATATTGCGTATCAAAATTATTCATATCACTCTGAAAAGTTTTGGAAACCATCATTCTCAACTGATCATTGCGATTGTGAGGAATCTAAAAATCCCGATTTCTGTGTTGTTTTAGTCGCTAATTGTAACATACCAAAACCATATAAAAACAAAACCAGCCAATCAAATAATCGTAACGCAAACTTGATTGTCATGGATTCAGAACCACTGAATAAAATTGCTCGTGTAATGACATCCGATTTAGGACCAGATGTTACCATTTCGAATGATTTCAAATTTTCATTTGAAATGTGCAGTTTAATGGAATGTAAAAACTGTAGTGTGTTTGCAATGAAATTTCGAAAAGCTGGATACACTATCAATCGAATTACCCAACCATGTATTTCTGACACACAAATATTTGATGGTGAGCACGTAGTTAATCGGTTTTATTCTCAAATAGAAAACATTTATACCGATACATTTTTGGCCATTTTGCGGTTAAAAATCAACATTAGATATCTTTTGAAGCAAGATAATGTTTACCGCATCAGTGGAAACATATTAGACTTTATCGGATTTCGTGAAAATAAATTGAGACCGACTAAAAAAGTCAATTTGGGATCGCTGATTGAATTTGAAGATAAAACCGAAACATTGTCTATTAAACAAAATAAATCTAAAAATAAACCTTTGTGTTTAGAGACAAAAACTAACAACTCTACTAGCTTTGATGCTGAGTTTGAAAATTTATTTGGAAGTGAAAAACTACTTTCTATAGAAGATAAAGAAGAAAATAATAGCAATAGGAAGCGGAAAGAAGTGTCTCCAGATATAGAAAATGAAGTAGAAAGGGAAATTAAAAAACCAAATTTGATAGACGATACAGATGAATGTGAATATGAACATGAACTTAAAAGTTTTATATTTTAAAATTTCGATTATTTGATTATTGAATGAGTTTTCAATTTTAACTAAAAAAAAAAAAAAAAAAAAAAAAAAAAAAAAAAATTTTTTTTTTTTTTTTTTTTTTTTTTTTTTTTTTTTTAATAAGGAAAGTATGGCTAGCTATAATGATCTCGTGTCAAAGGTGTTAGGCAACGAAACTTTGGCCCAGGCTACTAATAATTTGGTTAAATGTTACCCTTTAATTCTTAATCTTGTGACGGAAGATTGGTCAAGCCGATTGCAAAATAATATTGTGTATCAAAATTATTTCTATCACTCCAAAAAATTTTGGAAAAAATCCTTCGCAACGGATATTTGCTATTGTGAAAAATCTAACTATCCCAATTTCCAGGTTATTTTAGTCGCTACTTGTGCAATACCAAAACCATCCAAAAACGAAATTTTCCAATCAAATAATCGTAAAGCAAACTTGATTGTCATGGATTCAGAACCACTGAATAAAATTGCTCGTGTAATGACATCCGATTTAGGACCAGATGTTACCATTTCGAATAATTTCAAATTTTCATTTGAAATGTGCTATTTAATGGAATGTGGAGAATGTTGGGAGTTTGAAATAAAATTTCTAAAAGCCGGATACTATAGCGATCGAATTAACCAACCATGTATTAGAAATACACAAATATTTGATGGAGAGCACGTAGTTAATCGGTTTTATTATCAAATAGAAAACATTTATACCGATAAATTTTTGGCCATTTTGCGATTAAATATCAACATTAGATATCTTTTGAAGCAACATAATGTTTACCGCATCAGTGGAAAAATTTTAGACTTTATCGGATTTCGTGAAAACAAATTGAGACCGACTAAAAAAGTCAATTTGGGGTCGCTGATTGAGTTTGAAGATGTCTATTAAACATAATAAATCTAAAAATAAACAAATGCTTTAAAAAGTGGATCCAGTTTGTGGATAAAAAATAGATCTGTTAAAAAAAAAAAAAAAAAAAAAAAAAAAAAAAAATTTTTTTTTTTTTTTTTTTTTTTTTTTTTTTAACAAACTGATCCACTCTTTAAAGCATTTGTTAAAGCATATTGTGACGGAATATCCTTCAGTGAATAATTTTTGTGTAAAACTTCCTTTTGCACCGTTGATACAAATGCATTATAGAAAATTTGACTTCCAGAACTCACACCATTTATAATTAGTGGATGGGGATGATTAATCAATTCTGTTGCAACTAAACCAACATTTTCTACAAATTCGCAATTGTATGGAAGATAGTCGGTAAAATTATCGGTATCGAATGTAATTTTCATTTCTGAATACAGACAGTTGAATAATATATATTGCATACAAAGAGATAATTCTGACTGTGGAAGAGTAATCAATGCATCATTTTTATAAAAACCAACGTCTTTGAGAACTTTATAGATGGATTGATCCATTATGTTAGATTCGGAAATTGTTTTTTTACTGCGAACAAGAGAACTTAAATTTGGGAACAAAGTTTCCTGATTGGGTCCCGGATCATATTTGTCAGTCATCAAGTTTCGATACATTTCGATAACTAGTCGATTTTCTATATTTTTATTGGGATATAATCCATATTTTCGAATATAGTCTAAAATAAAAGGATTCATTTGATATTTTCTAAACGAGTTATCTGTTTTAAATTCTTCTGGCCGTAATGTCATATCAAAAAAATTTTTTGTTGGAAAAATGACCGTATTTCGTTTAAAATAAGACATGTTTTTGACTGGTCTTAAGAAAGGTCCAACCCATGCAACGTTGGTGGGATGATCGTCTTGATGATAACCCATTTCCAAACCAAAATAATCTTTAAGATGTTTTTGGCACATGACCATGCTTAAATTGGTTCTTTTCGGTGCTCTACAATCTGCTTTTGTAGCATTAAACAGGCACGCGGTAGATTCGGTGTTTGACATGTTTTCCTTTATTGTAACGAATCAAGTTAAACGTGATGTTAAAACGCAAATTCAATTTTAATACTAAACCCATTTCCAAACGTTTCAACAATTTCAAAGTTTTAACAAAATCTCAAAAGGCTTTGCAAAAGCTCGTAAAAAGTAACAAAAAATTGAGTGGCGCAATCAAAACCGTCTTCAGCAAAAAAGGCTTAAAAGTGGTTGCTGCAGGGGCAGTCATCGGCACAGGCGTAGCGAGCATTTGGAATTACATAGAATCTAATTCTGGATGTTTTAAGAAAAGACCGGATGGCACGGTGTGTAAGTACAATGAATTAAGTTGCTGCCAAAAAGGCAAACTTGACAACATTTCGTTTTGTGATGGAATGGAAAAATTAGTAAATGTTTGCAAAGATTTTAACGAAGAAGACGAAAATTCTTGTTGTCGACTTTGCGATTGTAAATATGTCAACTGTTTACCAGGTGAGACTATGAAATGCCAAAGACCAACAGTTGCCGAAGCTTTAAATCATTTTGCGAGCCAAGTTGGTTCTACTGTTTGGTCAGGTATTGGAACAATTTTTCCATGGATATCATATGTTTTGTACGGGTTGGCAACTATATTCGTGCTTTCGATCATGTATTATATTCGATCTGCTTTTTGGATTATAAAAAAGAAAGATGTATGAAAGATTAGCAACTTTCCATTTACCTGTTGACAACTTATTGTCAGAATTTTACGGAGGAGAATCCTTGGAGCCCATCATTAAATCTTTAAATCTACAATACGGTAAATGGCCCGTAGAGTTTTACATTTCGTTGGATTTGGTTATGCACCCAAAAATCAGGGACGTGGCTCGTAAATACATCTCGAAACTATTGGAGGATAAGGAACAATACGGATATGTTTATTATTTGAGTAGTCAAAATATGTTAATACCGCTTACCGTCAAGTTTCGAGGAATTGAAGTTTTTACTGAGACCGAAGACAGAGATAGGATAGTAAAAGCCATTGACGAATTAGCAAGCGAATTTGCATGCAGAGGGAGTTTGATGCACGAAATTACTATGGTAGAAATTTATTACTTTTTTATCAAGCTCGTGAACCCGAAATTGACTTGGCTGGCCATTGAATACATGATTAACAGTTTGAGACAACACGTTCATTTACTCATGTCTCCCGAAAGAAAATTTACTTGGATGGAAGAAGAGCCAGTTGGAAACGTAGAAAAGAAAAAATTGCTATTTTGTTTAAACTAAAAACCCATGATTATTTTTAGAAATAATAACGTAATATAAAATTCGAATTTTTGTAAAAAAAAAAAAAAAAAAAAAAAAAAAAAAAAAAAAAAAAATTTTTTTTTTTTTTTTTTTTTTTTTGTATGTATATATTTTTTGTATTATAAATATCATTTATAATGCAAGTTAAATACAGTTATATTTTTCACTAAAATGTCTGCAGATTTATGGAATGAAAAAGCCCTTTTAAAAAGATATAATGTTTTTGGACATATTTATTTTATCAGAGAACTTAAAGATATTATCCACACTCGTTTGAAGGAACTTTATAATTTGTACAAGAAAGATTTAACATCTGATTCCATATTGTTACCCCTTCATAAAAAAGAATTAAATGCGAAAAACGTTACAGATGAAATCGAGTTTATCAAAAGAAATTTATTGTGTAATGATTATTTTTTAAAACAAATTTCTGACTTGACTGAGATTGTTTTTAGTTACCCTAGATTTCAAAAGTGTAAAACACCTTTTTTTCTCTTGTCAGAAATGAAGGCGCGTTTTAATAAGGAAAGAGCAGAAAAATTTCGTAAATTATTTTTAGAAATATCTGAATACGTTTTTCAATATTTCGTAAACATGAACTTTTCAATACCGACTATAGACAAATTGATACTTTCTTTAAAAAGTGAAAATTCAATGGAGTTATTTCACTTACCATGTTTGGTAACTGCCTTTTTTGAATACATTCTTTACAAGCAAAAAAAATTGTGAAGCAAATAATAAAAATTGATTAGAAAAAAAAAAAAAAAAATTTTTTTTTTTTTTTTTTTTTTTTTTTAAGATTATACTATTTAAATATTGCGACATATATTTTTGTGACATATGTATTTTGTTTTATAACCAAGACAATGGAAAACTCGGAATACAATGTCTTCATCGAAGGTATTTTAAACTCACCTGTTCTTAATGAAGAAATTAAAAACATGGAAAAACATACATGTGCCCTCAACCTTGTCACTCCCTCTTGGCGAGATAAATTAGAATTTTCTTCAGAATATCAGAATCACAAGAAAAGAAAAGTAAAATATTCCAGGGGACATACTTGTGGCGCGGAGCAACAAGCATATATTCGAAGAATTATAACACGAGATCATGTATTCAATGTTATTGTAGCAGGAGAATTTAATTTTCAAAAATCTTTAAAGAATGAAATTTCTATCATTTCGAATATTTGCGAACCTCTCGACTTTATCGGAGAGGCTATGAAAGAAAACGATGAAGAAAAGCTGCATACAGGTGGCCGATTTTGGGTAAAGATGTGTCATCCATTATTTTGTACTTTTTGTACAGAACATCACAAGGAAAACAATCTTCCATTCGCACGAAAAAATTGGTGTGTTTTAAGCCTTAAAATTTTCGACGGTAAAGAAATTAGCCATTCTTCAGCAGCAATAGTACAACCTGCCTTAATGATGCAGAAAGACTTTATGGCTATTTTCCACATGAAAATTTTTCATCGAATAACATTTGGTGATAATTCTTTTAAAATATCTGGATGTATTGAAGAAATGATACTTTTTCAAAAGGCATTTTTAAATTTAAAAAATATTGCTCAAATTCAATATTTACCAAATTTTGCTATCGAGTTTCCTAATGAAGAAAATAATGAAGAAACGACAACAATTGTTGAAAAAAAGTAATTTTTAAGTTTAAAAAAAAAAAAAAAAAAAAAAAAAAAAAAAAAAAAAATAAGCTGCTTTAAATCGTGAATTGCTAGACATTATGTGATGGGAGTTACTTTTTCTGAAATATAACAAACAGTATATGAAAGTGTAAAAATTACAAGTGAAGCAACGGTTTTTATTATTAAAAAAAAAAAAAAAAAAAAAAAAAAATTTTTTTTTTTTTTTTTTAATAAAAACCGTTGCTTCACTTGTAATTTTTACACTTTCATATACTGTTTGTTATATTTCAGAAAAAGTAACTCCCATCACATAATGTCTAGCAATTCACGATTTAAAGCAGCTTTTGTGAGTGGAGAAATTGATCAGTATGAAAGAAGAATTTATAGCAAAAAGGATGAAATAAGAACAGATTGTTTTCTTGAAAATACATTTTCTTTCCTGTTGGGTCATTATGAAAATTTTGATGCGATCAGTGCGAAGAGTGAAAAAGAAAAAGATCTTATTAAAAAAACATGTGAAATTCTTAAGGTCTTTCAAGAAACGTATGGTAATGAATTAAAAAAACATTGCAAAGAAATAAAAATTATTGATGAAAATAACATATGTAGTATTTTAAAAGGTATATGTAGTGAATTGTTTGATGAAGGTATTACTTGGAGTCGAATAATTGCATTTTTCGCTTTCGTCGGAGAATTGGCTGTAAAATGTATCTAAGATAAATTACCTAAAAGTATTATAGATGTAATATATGAATGTTTTTCAAGATTAGTAAAAGAAAAATTAGAATCATGGGTGGAAAAACATGACGGTTGGGAGGGTATAAAAAACGTTGTTCCTGAAAATTTCTCATCAAATCCAAAACCGAATTGGACGCGGAGCTTATTACATTCCACAATTAGAATGGTTGGTACTTTAGCATCCATTTCATTTGCATGTTTTAAATTCAAAAATTGAATATTAAATGAGTCTCACATTTTCACTTTCAGATTTGTTTAAAAAAAAAAAAAAAAAAAAAAAAAAAAAAAAATTTTTTTTTTTTTTTTTTTTTGAAAGAAAAATTGTTATAAAACTTTGCGCATTGCAAGTACTTTCAAGTAAACACAAACATGTTATTTTATGACGAATGCAAAAATTATACTTTGAAGAATGACGGGGTTGAAATTGTGGAAAATGTTTTAAATAACGATGAAATTACTAAACTCAAAAAAATGATGTGGGAATGGCTCAATTACAAAACCAAACATTTAAAGAAACCTGTAGAACAAAATAAACCGGATACTTTTGTTTCATTATTTCAATTGATGCCTAAACATGGAATGTTATTTCAACATTGGGACTTTGGACATAATCCATTATCATGGGATGTTAGGCAAAACGAAAATGTAATTAAAAAGTTTGCATCAATATGGAATACACGCGATTTATTAACAAGTTTTGATGGAATTAGTGTTTCTCTTCCATGTGAATATACAAACCGAGGTTGGTATAATGAAGATAAAGAATGGTTTCATAGCGATCAATGTTTTAAACGAAATAATTTTGAATGTGTTCAAGGTTTAGTAAATATTTATGATGTGCATGAAGGAGATGCAACTTTAAGAGTATTAAAAGGAAGTCATCAATTACATGGAAAATTTCAAGAAAAGTTTCAAATAAAAGATTCGAGCGATTGGCACAAGTTAACTGCAAAAGAAAAAGAGTTTTACATTCAAAACTTGGGAAGCGCTTCAGATATTTGTGTTAAAGCAAAAGCTGGTTCATTAGTGTTATGGGATAGTCGAACAATTCATCAAGGGGTTGAACCTCAGAGAGATAGATTAAACATAAATATTCGGTGTGCGCTTTATGTTTGTATGACTCCAGCTTTTCTTGCAAAAAAATCACAAATTGAAAAGAGAATTCGTTACTTTGAAGAAAGGAGAACTTGCAATCATTGGCCACATAAAGTTAGAGTTTTTCCAGTAATACCTCAAATGTATGGTCACCCTGTTCCTCATGTAGAAAAAGATGTTTTAATAGTTACTCAAAAGATGAAAGATTTAGTGGGTTACAAATACCTAAATGTATAAAAAAAAATTTCAAACAGTTTCAAGTTACTTTTTTAATAAAAAAAAAAAAAAAAAAAAAAAAAAAAAAAAAAAAAAAAAAAAAAAAAATTTTTTTTTTTTTTTTTTTTTTTTCAGTTTGAGAAACAAAAATTGTTATAAAACTTTACAATTAGAATTATAAAAGTTTTATACATTTATTTGTAATCATCATTCTTCAAAAACTATACCATGAATACCAAAGATATTTTAAATGATGATAGAGTAGAACATGAGGATCCCAATTCCCAAAACCTGTTTTTCTGCGAACAAAAGGTACCATCTTCCATTCTATCTCGGTTTCTGAAAAGTGAATTAAGAGTAGGCGGTATTCAAAAAAAGATTGGCAATTGTCAGGGAAATATATCTCTTACCTACAAAAGAAAGAATGGTATTTTTAAGCCTATCCCTATTTATTGCTGTTATGAAATTGGATGGAATGTCTGGTATTTAAAAGTGTGTTTATTGAATTTAAAAAAAAATGTATCTTTATAAGTTGGATTACGATAGGCATGAAACTAATCTTCCGGATGTCGCAGAATATAATATACTGTTTGACTTGAATGCCGCCATGGACAAACTGGATCCAGACAAAGCCTATGATGAAATAGATGTATGCATATTTACTTGCGACTGTACCAGAAAAGATTGTGAAGGAAATCCTGAAGGCTATAATATTATCAATTGTGAAAAAATAACGGTTATTCGCCCAGGTTATGAAAAAGATATAAAAGAAATAGGTAAACCTGCTCGAGTACAAAAAATTCCTCAGTAATTGTTGAAAAAAAAAATAAAAAAATAAAAAAAAAAATAAAAAAAAAAATAAAATAATTTTTTTTTTTTTTTTTTTTTTTCATATATTTTACATTCAATTTAAGACCATTCATTTTTTTTTCAACTCAGTGTCATGTCTGTCAATTTCCAGCAGTGGAAGTCGGTTGAACAGTTAAATCAATTTATTGCAATTCCTATTTGTAATTACGTTTTATTGCTTACCAAAACAAAGTCGTTTGAACCGGAAAAGGATTTGAAATCCGAATTACGCATCACTAAAAGACCTCTCTTTTGGTTTGTCGAGAAATTTAGAGCCCATGGCGTCCAAATTGAATACGGTACAATTTTCTGCGAAAAGGACATTAGACACTTTGGCCCCATTGCCCAAACAACATCGCAAGGAATCGTCAAACAATATTTACGATCAAAGTATCCATCCACTGTCACTCTCGTTTGCCCACCCAGATACGCCAAACAATTACCTTTTAAATCAATCCATCCAGAAACATTGGTCGACAAATTCCTTGGACGAGGAAATTAAAAAATTATTGCACGAAAAACTTGTGCGTCAAGTGGTTCTAGGAAGACCTTATGAGTCATTGCGATTCCATCGGCGTCAATTGGTCAAACAATTGGCTGATTGGGTTGGTTTTTTTGATGAGGATGATTTTACTTCCTCAAAGGACGAAAATGTTCATTATCGGCACGAACTGATGAATTTGCTTGTTACGGCTTCGAAAAAATATTTCATCGACGTTCCATCTGACCAATCCGAATGGACAAAACTTTTAAACAAATGGCTGAAAGCTAACACATCTGGAGCCGTTCTCTTAAATCGGTCTATATATCGAATTCTAGCTGTGGACGGGTTTAAAGGGTTCAAACCAAAGCATTTAACATTTATATGAATCTTTCATTTTAACTTACCTTGAATATTGAATTATCCACATCTAATGTGTTTGTAACATCCGATAAAATGCGGCTTGAAAACAAAAGCTGTGAATTTTAATTCTCTTTTTATCTCATTGGCTCGTTGACGTCATGTGATGCGTATTATCAGGTTAAAAGTGCAAAATACTACACGATTTGCTTGAAAATATTTTACTACGCATGTGCTGTATTTTTTCACAGCAAGACTTGCTTGATTTTGGCTGTAATTTTACAACATTTTTTTACAGTGTATTGTACTGTATCTAGTTTAATGGATTATTCTTTTTTATTGGTATTTAAATAAAGAATAGCATGATGATTATAATTTAATACAAGGTCCAGTATTGTTACCAAAATTGAATCGAGAAAAATTGTAAAAAAAAAAAAAAAAAAAAAAAAAAAAAAATTTTTTTTTTTTTTTTTTTTTTTTTTTTTTTTTGAGGTTTCTGTATTATAAAAACTCGAGCTGTTTTTAGTTCCTTATATTTTTTCACATTCTTTTTTATTTCACAATGGTTCTACAATCTTTGATTGACTGGTTTGTCGATTTCATTTTTAGTCGATTTCAACCAAAGATCAAATATTCAAAAAAATTTTCATGGGCCATAGATCCAACATGTCGAAGCGATGGATCTTTAGGCTATGATTTTTATTCACCGATAAAAACTGAATTAAAACCTAATGAAACTTTGGTCATTGATACCGGAATCATTTTGGAATGTCCATTATACTTGGGTATGTTCATCTGGGAAAAATCGTCTAAAGCTTTGCACAAAAATCTTGGTGTTGGTGGTGGCGTTGTGGATCCATGCTATAGAGGATCCGTCGGCATCATTTTGAAAAATAATTCTTTGAAAAGAATTACAATTGAGAGAGAGGAACCCATTGCACAGATGTTGTTTCAGTTAGCAATACGGCCGGTTATGGTTGCCGTAGAGCAATCCGATTTGTCAGAAACGGAACGTGGAGAAAGAGGATTTGGGGGTGATTCCAATTGGCACATTCCAAAGAGGGAATTTAATTCAAATGATCCTTAAACTGTTGGTCTATTTTTAGAAACAATGAGATTACCTCATTTGCATGTTACAAATTCAACTCGATTATTTGAATATTAAACTAGTAGTGAAAAAAAAAAAAAAAAAATTTTTTTTTTTTTTTTTTTTTTTCAAAGACAACTAGTGATCCATCTGTCGCAAATTGGACACTTTAAATAGGCTTGACATCGTAAATAAATGGAAGATTCTCTTACATATACTAAATTACCAGCTGAATCCCTCAAATATATCAAAGGTTCGTTTTCGCACAAGTGTTGTATGTGATTCCAAGGGATTAACGAACAATCTTTGCGATTTTTGGCGAAATAAATTTCTCCGTTGTTTCTTCGCATTAAATAAGGTTTTCCATTTTCTGTTAAATAATATTCATTTCCTTTAGAATCGACTGGATACCGCTGGGTTCCATCAGCATAAAGAGCCAGTTTAATATTTGGGTTCAAAGAATCTTGGATAAAAATTGATTTATTTTTTCGCACTGGATAAAACTCGTTTCCCATATTGTCTTTGGCATAGTAAAACATACCTGAATTGTCTCGTGCAAAAACATTTTTTTACTTTTGGGATAAAACTCGTTGTTTTTTCTGTCACGGGCATAGACTTCCTTGCCGTATTTGTCTGTGTTGAATTTATCACGAGGATAATACTCGTCTCCGTTCCATCTTCTCTGATACGCCATAGCTTGGTTATATAATGGCCGTTAACCAATACCGCATTACATTGCTCGAGCTTAAGGATTGTCCTTTACAATTAACCCCGGATCAATTACTCGAAGTTTTAAAAGCGTGGCGGAAAAGCAACGAATTTGCAAACGCTTGTTCAGAATGCGAAAAGAAAATCCAATTTGGTTTGGCCAATTTTGGTTTGTGCTGCGACCGATTTTATTTCAACGACCAATGTCCGTTTTATTCTCTCATGTCTATCGCAGTACCCACTCCCGGATACACGTTTCTTTTACCACAACTTAAACGCATGATTGAAAAAGCCGGTATTGAAACCAATCAGGATTTTTTGATTATACCAGATCCTATTTACTGGCAAATGGCAACTACTCTCATTTACGAAAAGATTTTGAAATTTGTGTCGGGTAAACCCATGACTTGTCGGACAATAACAGTTCAACCTCCTTCAAAAACTCCAGTATTTTATAAGCAAATTCAAGAAGCACCTCTAAACTATGGTAGCTTGGATTCTCGTTCGTGCGGAAAAGCCACTTTTATTCGTCAAGCGGCGTTTGGAAAACGTTGCTGTTACTCGATGAGAGGTATGATTGTACCCGACGCAACTCTCAAGGCCAACGAAATTAGATTACCTGATTCCATAGTCAAAAAATTTGAATTGAAAGGTAAATGGGTTGTTTTGAACAGGATGCCGTCTCTCCAACCCGAAAATTTTGTGGCTTTGCAAGTACCGTTAGATGGACCTGCTTGGCCGTACGATTGTTTCGGTGTACCTTTGGAAATTTTGCCGAGCATCAACGGCGATTTCGATGGAGACGAGGTGAATATTTATCTGTTTTTCAGCATTTTTTCTCAGGCTGAATGCGCCACCTTATTAAATCCAGAATGGGAAATGGGTAGTTTTGTCGTGGGAATGAAATTGAGCCCGAGTCAAGACATGTTGGTGGCTTACTATTTATTTTACGACGAAATTGATTTTTTACCCTATAAATATCCTGATTTGAAAAAAACACTCAGAGTCATTTTCGAAATTTACGGATCAAAAACGGCATTCAAAGCTTTCGACGACATGCGAAAATTTCAACTCGAAAAATTTGAAAATGATTACTGTTTTGCTTTGACTCTCGAAGAGATGAATTGGTTAGTGGAAACAATTGCCAAAGGCGGGGATATAAGGCAAGGTCGCGGCTGTTTAGTGGTTCAAGTCTTGGCAAAAGCCAAAGGTACTTTTGAACATTTACATCAAATGTTTGGAGAAATCGGAATGCAAGGAAATGTTTTCGTGAAAAACTCGTTTTGGTCCGGTTTGACGCAGCTTGAATCAGTGGCCCATGCAAAAGCCTCGCATTTGGCCCTCTGGCAAACATCGAAAATTTGGCAGCCAGGATACGGACATAATAAAATAATATTTAATGTTCAAGGTTTAAAAGTGGATTATTTGGGACGATTAATTGATGGTAAAAGTCGAGTTGTAGAACAGGATGTATTATATTCCATTCATTATACAGATGTTATGTCAGAAGAAACTTTTAATCATATTTTTAATGAAGTTCTTGTTAAGAAAAATTTCGATTTGGCAAAAATAGATTATTAAAAAAAAAAAAAAAAAAAAAAAAAAAAAAAAAAAAATTTTTTTTTTTTTTTTTTTTTTTTGAGGGGAGGGTGGTAATTTATAGTTCAAATTTTGCTAGATTTTTTTCATAAGCAAAATGTTTAAGAGAATGTTACATTTTGTTACATTTCTTTTAGTTGCACTTCCAATTTATGTTATATTCAATCTCATCTTTTTAACCATTATTATACTTTTGTTTCTTTTTGAAATAATCTTGGGACCCGAAATCTTTCAAAGATTTCTCCTATCAATTGCGAAAATTTTTCTCAATCTTTTCACTAATTTCTTGACAAGTAAAATTGCGGTAAAACTGGTTGACGTGATAGAAAGTATTAAAGTAAAGGATGAATACTCAATTGGTTAGGACGGAATATATTCTTAAAAATGTTTTAATAGATTTGACTAAAGATTCTTATTTTCCTATAAAAATATCCAGTATAAACGCTTTGACTACAAATGAAGAAAATGTTTTAAAACATGTGTTAAAAATCTTCAACAGTTTTTATCAAACTTATAGTTGGAGGATAAGGCAAACCACAGAAGGTCTTCCGTATGTTGAGGCAGAGAAATTTAATGAATTTTTGCCAATTTTGTATGAAAAAATATTTTCGCAGAAAGCTAGTTGGTCTCGAATCATGTTATTTATCTGTATCGTTTCTAAATTCATGGAACCTTTCACTTCACATGACCACCTGATATCACACCTATCGCGGTTTGTGGATGAATATCTTTTGTGTTGGATTTACAACCATGGTGGGTGGGCAGCTATAAATATCGATGAAACAAAAACAATTCCGTATATATCTATTCGTCGTAGTACAAGATTGTTGACTAGAAATAGGATACATTATACACGATTCTATAATTCATTCTAAAAAAAAAAAAAAAAAAAAAAAAAATTTTTTTTTTTTTTTTTTTTTTTTTTTAACTATATAAAGAATAAATTTGTCGTTGGATTTCAAAATTATTCACATTTTTCTTATCCTAATTTTTTACAAATTTTCTTGGACTTATTTTTTATAAAAAATTTCAGTATGGAATTAAATCAACAGGAAAGTAATGAGCCTTTATTGGAAAAAAATATAAAACGGTTTGTTATTTTTCCTATTCAATATCATGATTTATGGGAAATGTACAAAAAAGCTGAGGCATCTTTTTGGACTGCTGAAGATGTGGATTTGTCTAAAGATTTAAATGACTGGCAAAAGTTAAAATCTGAAGAAAAGCATTTCATTTCGCACGTCTTAGCTTTTTTTGCCGCAAGTGACGGTATCGTGAATGAAAATTTAGCTGAAAGATTTTATCAGGAAGTGCAAATTTCTGAAGCCCGATGCTTTTATGGTTTTCAAATAACGATGGAAAATATCCATTCGGAAATGTACAGTTTGCTAATCGATACGTATATCACGGATCCTTTGGAAAAAGAAAAACTTTTCAATGCGATTGAAACATTACCTTGCGTAAAAAAGAAATATAATTGGGCTATTACCTGGATTACATCAAGGCAAGCCTCTTTTGGCGAACGACTTGTTGCTTTTGCAGCAGTTGAAGGTATTTTTTTCTCTGGTTCATTTGCTGCAATTTTTTGGTTAAAGAAGAGAGGTTTAATGCCAGGCTTGACATTTAGCAATGAACTCATTAGTAGAGACGAGGGTTTACATTGCGATTTCGCTTGTATGATGATGAAGCATTTGAAAAATAAACCTTTGGAACAAAAAATTGTTCAAATTATATCGGATGCTGTAAAAATTGAGCAAGAATTTTTAACAGAAGCATTACCTGTCGCCCTTATCGGAATGAACAATCGTTTAATGAAAACAATATATAGAATTTGTAGCTGATAGACTTTTACAAGAATTAAATTGCAAAAAAAATTATCATGTAGAAAATCCTTTCGATTTTATGGAATTTATTAGTTTGGAAGGTAAAACAAACTTTTTTGAAAAAAGAGTCAGTGAATATCAAAAAGCAGGTGTTTTGTCAAGTGATCGAATCTTTACAAAAGATGCTGATTTTTAAGAAGAATCTATTTCTATTTTTAGAAATGATGACGTCAGTTTTAAATTTGAAGTCGTGTGAAATAAATAAATTTTAACTTTCAATCTGTTGTTAAAAAAAAAAAAAAAAAAAAAAAAAAAAAAAATTTTTTTTTTTTTTTTTTTTTTTTTTTTACATTGTTTGAACTTTTAAAACTTACTAGCACAAGCGCAATCACGTTATTATAAAAATTTAACTTGACCCATATTACAAAAAAAAAAAAAAAAAAAAAAAAAAAAAAAAAAATTTTTTTTTTTTTTTTTTTTTTTTTTTTTTTTTTTTTTTTAGATATAGAATTTATTTATTTGTCTTTGAATCAGAAGACGAAAATATTTTCTTAAGATATTGTTTATTGTAGAGTACAAAGGAAAAGATACCAAAGCTTGCAATTGTGGAAGTTATTAGGTATCTTTGCTGATAAACTAAAGTTAGGATCGCAATCAGGATCCCGAAAACAAGAATTAGTTTCACATAATTCATTCTCGATTACTTCTTTTGTTTTATTTTACCTTTTTTTCAAACAAAGAAAAGAAACATGTGTTATCCAAAAGTAAATGAGCTTTTGGAGCTAAAGTTACAAGATGAGGAACCACCTATAGGAAATAATGAAATAAATACAGAAACAATTGTTAGTGGTTCCTTACAAGAAGACCCAACAGGAAATAACTTTGAATTACATACTCTAATAGAAGATGTTTTACCGCTAATCGGTCTCATTAATCTCTTCCTCAATACTAAAAAAAAAAAAAAAAAAAAAAAAAAAAAATTTTTTTTTTTTTTTTTTTTTTTTTTTTTTTAACAAATTGTTTCTTCTACAGAAGCGATCCAATCTATTAATAAATTTGATATTTTTTCATCTGTCATCAAGTTTCTAAACTCTTGAATGATATTTAATAGGCTTTTTTTATCACTTTTGCAAACAAGTCGATGCGCTTCGTCTGGAATTGGACTCTCCTCTTCGTTTAAAATGCACACTTTTCCCGTTTTTTTCTTCTGGAAAAATTTCGGAAAATAAGCTTTTAAATACTGAATCACATGTTTATGTGTTCTACGTTGCATAAATTTCTTCCATTTTTTAATGTTAAAATGCTCACTACGATCTCCCCGTCTTTCTCTGTTTTCTACGTTATGATTACCAATGTCACATAAAACTGGATGTTCTTTGGTGTACAAAACTGAAAAATACTTCATGTTAGGAGGACTTCCACCTAGTCGATGGCAAACGGCTACGATAAACACAATCATTGTGAAAATAGTCTTGGCAAAGTCGGATTGGCTAATTATGTGCGGCGGATACAATCCGACGGTTTGTCGAAACATGCCGATGGTATATCCGGTTTCTTCTCGAAAATGGCCCGCAAACGGTAAAACAAACCGATTTCCTAAAATTTGATTTAAAATCATCAGGTCGTTAAAGTGTTCGGGAATGTCACAAGATTTTGTGATAGAATATGACATCCACCGAATGGCCTGGTTTGAAAACAGACAATGAAATCTCTCACAGTTGAAATTATTGAGTAGCATGAGACAGGGTTTGTTGAAATGAAAAACGCATAAAGACGCAGAAAAATGAGGATTTTGTTTTTGAATATGCCGAATAAGGCTTTTAACTCTATCCGAGTTGCTACCACTTGAACGTTTTTCTTTACGACTCATGTCTTTTTTAATACCCCATTTTTTCTTCCAAGGCAAGCAATGATTGTGGCGGTTTTAGATATGGATGAAACTTTGGGAGTTTACTACAATAATGTTTTCCATCCTCGTCCAAAATTGGATTTTATGATAAAAATGATGCGAGCCATGGATATCGAAATTATATTGTGGAGTTTAGGGGATGACAATTATGTCAAGAGAGTTGTGAATGGTTTTTTACCGTCCATTTATAAGTTTGCGCATAAAATATTTGCACGGAGCGAAGCAAAAATTTCGATGGACTTGTACGGATATTCGAAAGCATCAGAACGCATTCGAGAAATGTACGATGAGCCTATATTTTTAATCGGGGTGGATGACAAGGTGACTGAAAATATGGACCACGCATATGACATCAGGATATACGTAAAGCCGTACAATAAACCTGAGAATAAAGATCGAGCTTTATTAGACGTGTGTGAAAAAATTGTCGAAGGTGTCAGCTCGGTTAAAGATTTTACTCCGACCCGATGCATAACGATTGATTATTAGCAATATATAAGAAAGGATGTCAACAGATAATGTTCTTAAAAGGAAAGGGGATGAGCCTGTTAATGAAATTTCAAAAAACAAGAGGTGGATGAAAATCAAAAAAATGCGTTGAAACCCAGAAAAAGACGCAGAAAAAAGAAACAAAATCAACAAAATCAACAAAAAAACAATGCAATGAAAAGTAATAAAGATGAAAATTCTGAACCAGGCTTTATAAATAAGAACATGAGTCTGAACAGGGACAAAGTAAATAACAAAATAATTCAGATGAAATTGCGTGTAATTGACGAAGATGATGAACATGCAGAAGACAAAGTATTGAGTTACCTTCAAATGAGATCATATTTACGAGCATTGCGACGATTTAAAGGTTTACTTTATTTTTACCATGGAGCGGATGAAGAACACACATATTTTAATGAAACAAATAAAAAAATTAATCATTTATATTATGATTCAAACGTACCAGAAACAATAAAAAAATTGTTGTTTAAATATATGTATATACAGAAGATTAATGATAATAAATCTAAGCGTGATGCAAAATTAAACGGTGAAAGTAACATGGAAACGTAAAATTCAAATTTTACAATATCTAATTTTTAGAAATGTTGACGTTATTACATTTTAATGTTGCAAACATAATTTTTTGAAAAAAAAAAAAAAAAAAAAAAAAAAAAAAAAAAAAATTTTTTTTTTTTTTTTTTTTTTTTTTTTTTTTAACTAAAAGCATAAAAACAATTGTATTTTTTCAATTATTTTATTTGGCAAGTATTTTTTTTGTATGTTACAATTTTCATACATTTGATATTTGAATTTTTAACTGAAAAAAATGACGAAATTTAAAAAAAAATCTCTTTTATACTTTGGAGAAAAATAAAGTTATGAGTTTTCATTCACCTTTTTTGAAAGCAGTTAACCAGACTTCGGAAGTGCCTCCAGATAGTTACATTTTATATAATCTTAATGGAGGTATATTTTGGGTAAAATTTAAAGATTATCAAGAATTTCTTTTACAATGGATAGGAGCATCGAAACGACCTCCTTTAACGATGGATTTGTCATCAGCTCTTGTCCATTCAATCATTTTAGATTTTGATTACCAATCTCCACATCCATTTTATCCAGTAAAAGTTTTAAACGCAATTGAGTATGTACTGAAATCAGCTTTTTTACCTAACGTGAAAAATTTCACATATCTCGTAGCTCTGAGAGAAGGTGGAAAAGGTATACATATTCATTTACCCGAATTTAAAATTGGAAGTGACGATTATATTCTTTTTTGTGAATCTCTTCAATATACTTTCAAAGAGGCTATGATGTCAGATAAATCTTACAAATTGGACATTTTAACTAATGCCATGTTGCCCGGAGCCGCCAAACCCAATCAAAATCCATATCTTCCTTTTCAATTAATTTATGTAGATGAACAAAAACAATTTTCTCTTAAAATGAGTAAATTGGGAGAACCAAGTTTTCAGCAGGAAGTGAATAATTTGAAAAAAACTTTTCCGAAGCGAAAGGATAACGAGAAATCCATCTTTCGTGAAATTTTAACTTGTACACCGCAAATGATGATTATTAAACTTGTACAGTACATGATGCCAGTAGTTGTCAAAACTCCTACTGACACTTTGGCATACGCAACGGTTATAGGAAAAAATATAAGCGAATCATCAGAATTTCAAGATGTGGCAAATTACGTCTTTAAAAAAACAAACCAGCAAGGTTTCATCCGTAAAAGTAAAACTCCCAGTATTAATAAACATAAAATGCATCAAGTTTTTCAATATTTGCAATTCAACGCGAAAATGATAAAAGATTTTGAGACAAACAATCATGCTTTAAAAATGTGGTATAACCGCATTTGTGAAAATGACACTCTCAGTTTCCCCAACTCTCACATTCCAGAGTTGTTTTTGGACTTGCACGAGTCGCTTCGATTCGAACACCCGTCCCTGTCAGAAAATACAAATCCCATAAAAACTGTGATGCAGTTCAAAAATGGATATTATTTTTTACCTGTATTTTACGCCCTCTGTCGACATTACCAGTTGGATTCTGTTTCAATGGCCAAAAATTTGCATTTGCTTTTAGACGAGGAGTTTCATCCGCTGTTGAAAAAAATTGAATCGATCAATTCCAAAATCATACAATACGAGATAACGAATATCACTATCAACACTTTGCACTTTTGCGCAAACAATTTGTATTTGGAAAGGCCAAAGAGCTACAAATTGTTACTCAAATCTATCGTAGAAAATAACAAAAGGGCAATCTTATCAGTGACCACTCACGATCAAATTGCCGATTTGATTCGAAACATACAAGATCGACATTTTCCCATTCGAGTTCTCAAACTAAGAAATACTCTGAAAAAACCTAGTCGATATGTATGGAACGCCCTTCAGGATAGTTGGCAAGACCTTTCAAATTCGGGAGAAGTCTCGGATCACATTAATAATTTATGGAACAATATCAAACAGTTTCTCAACGAATATCATGCGTCTGGTGGTAAAGGTGGACCAGATGATGATCTTATAAGTAGATTTAGTATCAATTCGGTCGTTTCTTCCATTATGAGTGACACGAGTATGGAACGAATAGACATTCAAATGGATAATCACAAATGGCTCCTACGACTAAACGATGGAGTTTTGGATTTGTTAACGGGCCACATTGGTGGAGTTGTTCCTGAATTTTTCCTTTCTGATCGAAAAATAGATATCAAATTGACATCGAAGGAGATGATGTTTTTTTGTAACGAGTCTCCGAAACACGTTCAATTGTACGAAAAGCTCACGGATAAGAGTTTTTTCTTCAAATACTTGCAAAATTTGTTTTTAGATGTAACGGATAATTTATTCAACACCCTTCGTGATTTGATCGACGGCGTGGATGACGAATTATCAAAGTCCATGATGCATTTTTACATAAATATTTGCAAATGTACATCATTTGAATACGATATATTTATGTACATGTTAGATATTTTGGCGAGCGTGTATGTGGGAACAAATTACGAGAGAAAATTTTTCGTGTGGAAAGGTTTGACGAGAAACGGAAAAAGCAAACTGTTTGAGTTGATGGGAAAAGTGCTCGGCGGATATTATCATTCGATTCAATCCGAAAATTTGGCTCCGGGACATTCGACAAGCAACGCCACTCCAGAGTTGTCTTCGACGTTGTTTTCGTGTCGAATGGTCACGAGCGAAGAACTGGACAAGAAAATCAATGAGAACCGCGTGAAACAAATTACAGGTAATTCTTTCGTGGCTTTCAGGAATATGTACGAGCAAAATTCTGGTGGAATTCCAACGGCAAAATTGTTTGTTACAACAAATAATTATCCGGAATGTAAAGCTTCGGAAGCGTTCAAGGATCGTGTTGTGGCTATACCTTTTGACGCTGAATTTACCGACAATGCTCCACAATTGACTTCGGAACAAGTTGCCAAAAATACTTATATGAAGGACGTGTACATTGTGGAACAATCATATAAAGGTTGCTTTTTCATGTTGTATTATCATTTGAGAAAATTTATGAGTTTAGACGACGGGTTGCTCCATTACCGAACCGAACCTGAATATGTGGTCGAATACACGAATGATTATTTGGTTCACACGGACATTTACGTTCAGTTTAAACTGCTTATGGACGTACAATTGATGACTGGAACAATGACGACTATAAATGATGTCAAATCTGCTGTAAGACAATTTTTGAAAACGACCAAAAACACTTCGTTTCACGAAACAGATCTTTTCATTTGCTTCCAAAAAGAATTTAGCCATTTGCGTCGCTCCGACATGAATTTCAAGTCCGAACCATTCAGTTATGTAAGCATCGTAGATCAACAAGAAGAACCTCCTCAAAAATTGGCAAAAATGAATGATTCAATGTTGGTGTATTACGAGGGGGTGGTTATAAAAAATTTGAGGCGAACAAACACTGAAATTTAACCAAGATAAAATGTCTTGTAAACTCGAAAAGCAACATTTTGACGATTACTATGACTTGAAACTGTTGATACAGGGTAATTTACCTATAGATTGCCTGATAGATCAAGTCGCGTCAAAGAATCTGAGCGAGATTAGTAAAACACGATCACAGAGCAGAATATGGAGCATGTTCTACGATGTTACACCTCAATTAGTCGATACTTTTTACCGGCAAGGGCTCGACCACATTAAATCTATAAAAGAGAATTTAAACCTTTAAGGTTATTTATATTTTGTGGCAGAAAATAAAAATCATTGGTACAATGCTCCGTATTTTGATTACCAACAGTTTCCTTTAATAATCAAAAAGCAATGCGTGTTGAATAAAATCCGAAAAATGGCTGAACAATTTTCAGAAGCAAACACGATGGAATTTGATGTTACTTGCCTATATCTGATATATTTTTACGCTTTATTGGCAAATCCACACACTAATTGGATCACTTTAGATTACATAGCAAATGGAAACCGATATCATCAGTTTGGAACCCGATTGAAAGGCACCATGAAAACGTGTGTGAAAAAAATTTGGACCTTGTAAAAAAAAAAAAAAAAAAAAAAAAAAAAATTATCATCAATTCATCGATCATTCATTCGATCAATCATTCGATATCATCAGTTTGGAACCCGATTGAAAGGCACCATAAAAACGTGTGTGAAAAAAATTTGGACCTTGTAAAAAAAAAAAAAAAAAAAAAAAAAAAAAAAAAAAAAAAAAAAATTTTTTTTTTTTTTTTTTTTCAGATACCTTTGTATTTATATGAATCATATAGCTCTAGTATTATTCCTCTTTCAAATATTTTCATTCCTGACAAAATTAACAACTGTCGAATCGCAGAGGCAATCCCAACACCGATTAAACAACTTAAAAAAAATTGCAACTGATAATTATTATAAAAGTTTAAACGTTTCAGAATATTCATCTTTATTTAAAACGTATATAAAGTTATTTGAAAATATTTTTCAAGATATATAATCATGAATGACGTAGTGGTTTATGATAAAATTTATCGATTTTTACTTGCACATAATGATAGGTCTCATAGCATTCAAACTATTTACAAATATACTGGTTGTGACAAAAGAACAGCAAATAGATGTTTATATGACATGCTGAAAAAGGGAATAGTTTTGAAAACAAAAGAAAAACAACCACCTTGTTGGCAATATAGAAATCCAAACGATAAATTTAATTAAAAAAAAAAAAAAAAAATTTTTTTTTTTTTTTTTTTTTTTTTTTTTTTGTGCTTAATTATTTTGTGATTAATTCTGGACCAATATTAAATGTGTCTATGTTTGTAGCTACCTCTGGTTTAGACATTGATACCAATAATGCTATAATATATTCGCTCATGGCTTTCATTTGTTGAGTAAATCGGCTATATAATGGATTTGGAATTTTAACAGTTTCTTTATTTTCCAACATTTCTTGTATGCAGTACAAAAGACATTGAAACTCTGTTTCAGTTCCATCTTCCTCAGCCTCTGAACAATTCTGATATTTTTCGTAAGCCAATTGTAATTGTTTTTGTGATAAAATTTTGAGCAAGGCCGGCGAAACAACTTTTTCATGAACGTAACGTAAGACTAATCCGTAAACCATGTCAAACACGGCATGAAAAGCTTTAATTTGTTTGACGCGCATCTGAGACTGAATTAAACTTTTAGCCGCGGTGAACATGTATTCAAATTCATTGGGCCCCTCCCTGCTCGAGATAATGTTGACCAAATCTTTCCCTAATGGCATTTTATTCATGAGTCTTTCCATGTAAACGGTAAAGTATTGTTTTTGAGTCTCAAATAAACGTTTTTCTATATGGTTATTCAAATCACCTTTCAGTAAATTTGCTTGTATGTTTTTTGAAATTGATGTCTCTTTAGGAGAATCATCGTGTTCTTCGACTGTTTTTTCTTCTTCTACTTCTTCAACTTTTTCAGGTTCCAACTTGGGTTGTTTTGATGTGGTTGGTGCGTTTTCCAAATCCTCTTCATCTAGCGAACGTTTCATTCTTGATTTTTAAACTATGTCTTTCTTTATACATTTGAAATGTTGAATCATTATGGAAGCATCATCCCCGGTGGGCCGCCTATAGGCGAGTTTGGTTTTGTTTTCTTTTGAATATTGTATTTTGGTACATTTGTTTGCATGGATAAATATTGGTCTATTTTATACGGGTAATCCAAATCCAAAGTCCATTTTTCATTGCCCACGCTCGCGTCGTAATGTAAGACAAATGCGTTGAAACGATGCAAATGAGTTTTTTCTTTAAAAGTTAGCTGTTGAGGATTGACTATGACCTTGTCCCAAAACATGCGGTAATTGGGATCGTCTGGAGTCATTTCACACACTGGACTTTTGTATAAAATGTCGTACACGTCCACGCGAGGATTGAATCGGTCTTGCCAAAAATCTGGAATTTGATTACATTTTGCCGGACGAAATTTGTCGACGTACAACCACTCATTTACCGATTCAATGTGAAAAATGTAAGACGAATCAATTTTTCGCGTTCTCGCTCGAAAAGTCGGATTCGTTTTGAAAAAGTACTGAGCGTAATCGTATCGCCAATCTTTTTGACTTATCATAATTTGCATCGATCCTTTCAAGGGTGCAATTAAATCCTCCTCGCTCAGTTTATCGAAAAAAACCATGGAAAAGGGTTCGCGATTTCCCAAGTAAAAATATGTAATTAATTTTACGTCAATTTCATTTTGAGGATCTTGGGTAAAAATGCTTGCACAAGCATCGAAACCGGGAGAGTTTAAATATTTTTTATTTGCACCTTCGAGCACGACTCCGAAAAGCCCGTATCTAGGATCACAAACGCACCCCCATCCATCCACATACTTTGCGCGTTTGAGTGGCCTTCCACTCAAAGCATCAAAAGAACACGGTCGTTTCACGCATTTAAACTTTGATAAACTTTTTATGTAATCTGTATGAAATCCGTGCGAAGAATTTAACTGAGAAACATTGATTTCATCGGGTTCACAAGGGATGGAATTCATGTAATCAACCGCTGGTAATTTTTTACAGCTGAAATTGACCGCTTTGTATCCCGGATCACATTCGCAAATGTTTTTGTCTAAAATGTATCGACCGTGAACTCCGCAACCCACGTTTACATCACAGTTTCCTCCGAAATATTTTTGGGTCACGAGATGTGGATTTGAGCAAACGCAAATGGCAAATGTAACACCTTGATGGACGTATGAAATCCATTGACCAGTGGCTTGATTGCATCGGCCGTAACGTATAAGTTTTGGAATACATTGATTTCCGAGGCAAACGTGACTCGATGGACAATCGCTGTTGGTTTTACATTCTGATTTCATCTTTTCTGGTTTCGGTGTAACTGTTAGAATTGGCCATGGGGATATTTGTGTAGTTTTTGTTTTTGTTGCTGCGTAAAGAAGCGTTAAGCCTACGTATAAAAACAAAAGGAGCCAAAAGGCAATCAACATGCTTTAGTAAATGCGAACGATTATAAAACCCCCTCGATGATGGGCTAAACCGAAGGATGGATCAACGGCATTTATGGTTTCCAGGTATTTTAAAAATTTCAGTTTGGTTTGTTGATTTTTCAATCGCAAAAGTAAATTGTATACACTGCAATACATGTCAGTTATCTTGTTTAAAAAAAAAAAAAAAAAAAAAAAAAAATTTTTTTTTTTTTTTTTTTTTTTTTTTTTAGATTATTAATATAAAATCACTTTTAAAATTTTACATTTCATATTTCCCTTATAAATTTTAATCATGGGTGAATGCGGCATTTGTTTAGAATCTCAGGAATCCCAAGATTTGTTTACTCTTTTGGAATGCAAACATTCTTTTCACAAAAAATGTATTCAATTATTGATTGAAAAATCAAAGAATCAATTACAATGTCCATATTGTCGGAAAAGATTGAATAGAGAAATATTGCGCTCTGAAATATATGAGAAAAAGGATTTGAGAAGATTAAATGAATCAGATTTAGATTCAAATGACGAAACTTTATCTGATTGTGAAATAGATTCAGAAGAACTAATAAATTTAATTTCTCCAATTGTTTGCAAAGGAATTCGTAAAGTTTTTAGATGGTATCATTAATAAAAAAAAAAAAAAAAAAAAAAAAATTTTTTTTTTTTTTTTTTTTTAAATATATATATTAATGATACCATCTAAAAACTTTCTACCATCTAAAAAAAAAAAAAAAAAAAAAAAAATTTTTTTTTTTTTTTTTTTTTTTTTTAATATATAATAAAAGTGTTAGTTTAATTTATAAAAAGAATAAAACAATTTTTCTGTTACAAAATTATGGATACATGCTTATTATGTTGTAGGTTCATTTTCGATACAAGAACAACTTATTATTTGGATTGTGAACATGTTTTTCACACACGATGGTTTTTAAACTTTTTTCAAAATCGTTTATTCAAATGTCCTGTATGTGGGGAAACACTTTCAGAAGTTGATCGTAAATATTTTAATGAAGCAGATCGAGGAAGAATTACTTTAATTAACGACACTTTTGATGATGATTCAGGTTATGAATCAATGTAAAAAAAAAAAAAAAAAAAAATTTTTTTTTTTTTTTTTTTTTTTTTATAATAAAAGTTGATAGTTATATATGATGTTTTCAAATTTTATCCATCCATTTTTTGTTTAAAACAAAGTAATCACAACTCTTAAGAAATGTTTTCCTGTAAACGGAATCAGGAAAGATTCCATGTGCCTGACGATGTGAAAAATGTTTATGGAATTGAACAAAATAATATCAATTACAAAAGAAAATTAATTCAATCAAGCAAACGATATAAATATGGAACTTTTGAGGCCATAGATATTGATTGCTATTATGATGCTAAATATAATGTATGGTTCTTAAATATAGGTTTATTTGATTCTAGAAAAATGTACGTTTATCTATTGCATTATCTGTTAATAGAAATAATTACGTCATTTCAGTAGCATTTCGTAAACTTGAATTAAAAAAAAAAAAAAAAAAAAAAAAAAAATTTTTTTTTTTTTTTTTTTTTTTTTTTTTTTTTTCGTGGTGTTTAAAGGACAGCGTCTTCACCATGCACATTTTAGTTGTATTGCACCATCTTTCACATGTTATCTTTTTAAAGCCTTAAATATTCTAAATCTTTGACATGGATATTTACGTTCAATTTAAATTATTTATGGATGTGAATTTAATGGCTGGAACCAAGACAACGATAAATGATGTGAAATCTGCAATTAGACAATTTTTAAAAGCTAATAACATTTTTTCGTTTCGTGAAGTGGATATTTTGATTTTCTTTAAAGAAGAATTTAAGCATTTGTACCACTTCGATATGAATTCGATGCAGGAGTATTATGAAGGATTAATTATTAAAAATTTGAGACAAAGAAACATAGATTGAAAAAAAAAGATTTAAAATTTCCCCAGTCCTTAAATATGCCTGATTCCTTTTCATGGGATGAATTATTGTTACATTCTACTTGTGATATAATAAAAGAAAAATCAATAGCTTCGTTTGATTATGATAAAAACGACACGTTTTTCAAAAGTCTTTCAAGTATTGAAATTTTACCATCTTTAGAATCTATTCTTTGTGAAAAAAATAATTTGAATGAGTCAGAAGCTCCTGACACCCAACCCTATAACACTGTATGGAATAATACGAGCTCTACTTCTTTTAAACGTAGTTTATTTTCTAAATGTTTGTCTGCTAAAGTAAAAATTGAGAAACGTAAACTATTGAAATTACAAGAGGTGAAAAAACAATTAAGATTATACGATCCACAATCTTGGTACTCAGCCCAGTTGTTAATTTCACTAGCTCGCTCAAATGAATAGTTGTAACTATTTTTAGAAATCATGATTTTACTTCATTTACATATTTGATTTTTTGAATATTTAATGAGCTTAAAATGTAAACTTCCATCCTACAAAAAAAAAAAAAAAAAAAAAAAAAAAAAAAAAAAAAAAAAAAAATTTTTTTTTTTTTTTTTTTTTTTTTCAAGAGGAATTGAGATCTATTTAATGTTCTAGAATTCAAAATTTTTTTTTATTTCAAACAAAACTTTGTCATGTATTACGGAAGGTTTAGCATTACATCCTTGGACGCAGCTGTTGCAAATGAAATTATTACACCTGAAGAAAGGGTTCAAATTGAAAACTTTTACAATTCAAATACATTTATTCTCAAAGGCAGAGATGCAGTCGAGGATCTCAAATCCATCATTCCCGATACCGAGCAAGTAAATTACGATTCGGAACGCGACTTGTATTTTATGCGCGTTGAAAAATGGCCACATATTAAGCCAATGTGCTTGAGAAATGCTAGAATAAAACCTTGCAACTGGAGATATGTGACGCAAGATGATCAAAAGACTCTATTCGAATATTATTTAGATACCTATTCTATCAAATTATTTTGTTAATATTTCGTCCAACCTCCACGTTTTTGTAAAACAGCCGCTATTCTCCGGGGCATGGATTGAATGAGATTATTAAAATAATCATCGTTTAATTCATTAAAGGCAAACAATATATTTTCCCACAATTGGTCTTTATTAGCCGAATCTGGACGCGTTCGCCTTACGAGTTCGGCCCACACATTTTCAACTGGATTAATATCTGGACCTTTGGGAGGCCAATCGTCCATTACAGTTATGTTATGTGTTTCCAACCAGTATTTAGCGAGTCGACTCGTGTGAATCGGAGAAAGATCATGCATAAAAGTTAAATTATTGCCTAGGACGTCGTCTTCGATAATTGGAAGGATTTCATTCACATAGTAATCGGCATTTAACGTTCTCTGTCTAATTCTGTGTATGTATTTGAAATTGTTTCCAAACGCCATCCAAACGCAAATAGTAAATCTTCCTCTCGGATTACTACTTGACACAATATAATTTTGATCAAATCGATCACTGACTCGCGGTCGGTAAACACGCAGAGGACCTCTTGATGAAGCTCGAAATATTTTTTCGTCCGAAAACACCACATTATTCCATTCGTTCATGCCCCATCCAATGTGATTGACTGCAAATTGGAATCGTTTTTGAATGTGTACGGGTTTCAAATAAGGCTTGCGTGCTGGAATTCGACATCTCATTCCTTTTTCTTTCAAACGTTTGCGAATTGTGTCCACACTGACTCTGGGAGCCAGCTCGTCTCGAATTTCCACAGCTGACATGAAAGGATTTGTTGTGGATGCATTCAAGATGTACAAGTCTAAAGCTTCGTCCGTTACGCGAGGTCTTCCACGCTTTTTGGGAACGGAAGGCGGGCCCAAAGTTTCTTTGATCAACCAATAATGAACCGTCGAAGGAGCGATTCCAAGTCTCCTCGCAATTTGCCGCTCGGATAAATGTTCCTCTTCATGCAATCTGACAATTTCGTACCTGTGTTCCATCCTTGTGTGTAAAAACTTTAAAGGAAAAAAAAGTAAAGAATAAAACTATAATGGATTCCACCATTTTCGTACATTGTCCAAAGTGTCTAAGAAAAACAAACACTGTTAAAGTGTCAAAAACCATGTCAAAAAATGGTAGACCGATGTTGAGAGGCGACTGTGCGGTGTGCAAGACTAAAAAAATTACTTTTACATCAATGAATAAAAACAATCAAGAGGATGCATTTTTTGAATCTCATCCAAACTGACATTTGCCATCCAGAAAAAGTTTCTTTAGTTTCAGGACCCGCGCTGTTTTGCAACGAATGTCAAAAGGGTTTTAACATTTACGAATACATCACAAGAATTTCTAATGATTATTTTCGTTCTAGTCAATTGGCACAAGCATTTTACGAATGGACGGGAGATGAAAACGTGCCCATGAATTTCACGATTATCGATGTGGAAGGAATATTTTCGAAAACAATCGTCGGACAATCTTTAAACCGCGTGGTAAAAAGTCTGAGATTTTTAAAAGCTCTCAACGCCCCGTTCACCACTCAATCACATGTAGATCGTTTCGAGGACATGAACGAATTTCTAGCTGATTTTTTGAAAATTATACACGAACATCCTGATTCCGAATCGAGCGAGGCGAGACAAATGTTAGACAATATTCTGGAAACCATGTATCAGATTTTGAACTCCTCCAAAAACTCAATCGACTTTTTTGATACGTACTTTAATGATCTGGTTCCTTTCGTTCAACAATGCGAACCCAAGTGGCAACCTGTACATGTAAACGATTCTCTTCCCAATTTAGCCGTAGAATTACTCACACAATTACAAATATCTTCCGCTATTCGTAAAACATTTGGAAAATTCTCAATTTCCTTTGACATGATTCATGTCATGGTTTGTTGTTTTGCTTGCTCGGTTGACATGGACGTGGTCGGAAACTGGGTTATGGATTTCATGGCAAGGGTCTGTCGAGGTCAATTCTTTTGGAAATCATATCCCGATTGCCACTTTGTCAAAATTATGAATCGAATCATCCGCCACCATGTCAAAAAATCCGATCATTTCAACATTTTAAGAAATATTAGATCAGGTGAATCAATCGAACACTATTCCACGTTTCTAGTACCGTTTTACGAGTTGCAAATGTTCTTGAAAGGTATATTTTGCAGGGGTAAAAACAATCGAGTGAAAGAAATGGCTTTTTTCCAAATGTTTCCGGCCGTTTGCTTTCAAGACCATGCGGACCAACTGGGTTTCACGATCGGTTACAACTATCTAGTTCAAACTCTGAACAGAAATAATGGCAGGGTTGTGAAAGGGATTTTTCAGACGGCCAAGAGCCTTCATGGGACAGTCCAAAAGTTTGTCCGTAAGATTAATGATTTCGAAACGATGCCAGGACAACATCAAAATACCCAGTTACTTTGGACCATGGACACGTTCAAACTGTTTTTGGCGAGCGATCCGAATTACGAAGAGGAAATTAAAAATCTCATGAAAATGCTAATCTATAATAAACAAGATGGAAACCAATCAACCTAAAACACTTGACGCTCAAATTCGCGAGCTGTTAAATTCCACTGTCGAGACTTTCCACACGAACGGTGAGGACTCTGTAACCATGAAAACTATGAAATTACATATGGTTGGAATGATTCTTGAAAAGCTTCAACTCGGGGGTTGGAATTTTGTTCTCAAGCTTTTCAAAACCCACACGCCAGTTCATCCCAAAATTGCGCAGGAACTGTTAAAGTACGGCGACGATGAAATGGCCTGTATTTTGTGCCAGGGTTTTGTTCGAAATGATAAACTCATACGCATAGTCAAACAGCTCGCACAGCGCGAAATCAAAATGAAAGAAATTTTGGCAGTGGACGGTCTTGCGGGAAACATCAGTAACGGACCCAACTTTGAATGCAAATATTACATCGGTAATCTTCGTTTTGCCAACAAGGGTGAACCCAAATCCAACTTTGATGAAGAAAGTGAATTTAAACGACTCCATGTCCAAACGGTTCGAGAAATGTATAGAATGATGGCAGATACACCCAACCCTACAAAACATATTTATGACATTTTGCGAAAATGTTTTTACCAAACTATTGGAGCCATTCTTCCCGAAATTGAATTTAGTGAAGAAGAGCTCATGAATGGCGAGTTGGAAGGAAAAATTGCCATCATGTACATGAATAGCATGGGAAGGGAAAAAATGGCTGAACTCGTAAAGAGTTTGAGACTTCGAGGAGATAAACGAATAGTTCCTGAAACGGAAATAAGTGAAGATGAAAATGTCACATTTGAAAAGAAACTGTTTAAATCTCGAGTTGAAAAAAAGGCTGTCAATAAAAAAAGAGAATCTGATATCGAAACGGAAAACAAAGATGATGAACGATAAAGTTTGAAAAAAAAAAAAAAAAAAAAAAAAAAAAAAAAAAAAAAATTTTTTTTTTTTTTTTTTTTTCAAACTTTATCGTTCATCATCTTTGTTTAAATACACAATACACATCTAATTACACATTACACATTAAATACACATCTTTTAAATACACAATATATTTATAAATTAGAATTTCAACATTTTTTTACAGCAAGTATGGAAAAAAAGAAATCAGTTTTTATACCCGCTAATGAAACGGTGGAAAAATATTATTACGAAGGTATGGATACATTCGATTCAGATTGGATACACGAATCCTCACATCGAAAACGCATGGAGCAATCCGTATTTAGAAAACCTTATACTGAACTAGGTCGATTTCAACGAATGGTTGCATCTTGGAGAAAACATGATGCTTGTATTGTTTTTGGTAATTTGGGACGTCAGCCGTACTTGTTAAACTATTACTTGGACATGTGTTTTTCTTATCAAGAAGAGGTAAATTTAAAATGTCAATGGAAATTCCAGTCTCATTATCAAGTCGAAACAACCGTCGAAAAAGATATTGATTTTTTATTTGTCGTCGAGCCTCCTTTTGGGTTTACGATTAAGAAATCTCCACGCGTTAAACATTTGGTTATTTTAACTAGTCATTTAAATTTGTTCGCTATCGATCGTGACAGGAGATATTATTATCTTCACTTGGCCAGTAAAAGAAATCATGTTCCGCCATACAACGACCTTTTAGAAGGTGTGGAATTTAAACCTCCAATTTTTCACGATGAAACGAGAGGTTCCTTACCGGATGGTCCCATTTTCTTGGATGTTCGAAATTCAAAAACGGCAAATGAAGCTTACCTCAGACTATTGACCGGAAAGGAAATGATTGGTCCAAGGCCATATAAAATTTTGATGAATAATCGTGATCGTGAGATTTTAAGCAGTGTTTTGTCAATTACAGAAAATAAAATTAAAAAATTGAAATTCGTTTCTTGGAATAAAAAATTTTACTGTTGTATTTAGTAAGGGCAAGTTTTTCCATGACCACTCTTACATATGACGAGGTAGTTGTTAAACCATGCTTGAAATCTCTTAACAGTTTGAAATATTTTAAATTTTAAATTACCAGATATTAATCTATCATTTATCAATTTGCGTACAGTGTTTTCTTTCAAAAATATTCCGCTCCCAAAAGAAAGTTTATGTTGTTCCGTTGATGGAACCAGCTGTTGCAAGGATATATGAGGTTCTTCGAAACCCAGACACCAAAATACTGAGTTTCCAAAAAAGTAAAACGTATTGTGTTGGTCCACATATATTACTAATTCGTAGAGTTTATCACCTTTTAACACATTTGGCGCAAATGTTAAATGGATCCACTTTTCCTTAGCCATGTACTTGTAATTTCAATACCTCAATGAAACTGAATTTTAGATTTATCTTTTTTTAGAGATAGTCTAAAAATAGTCAGATTACAAATACGAAATTTTAAATATTAAATAAATTTCAAATTGTATTCTCAAAAAAAAAAAAAAAAAAAAAAAAAAAAAAATTTTTTTTTTTTTTTTTTTTTTTTTTTTAAATCAAGTGTTAAATAAAGCTTATGGACCAGGTTGAAGAATTGTTACTATTAGATGAACTTAACCCGGGTTCGTTTGGTTCGCTTGAAAAAAATATCAGTTATGCTATTATTTTATGCATGGCCATACCCATTCTACTTATACCCATTCTTTATGTGACAGTACGCCGAAGTATTTTCAAACTCATGTTTTTATTATTATCCATTTTAAGTATTTTCCTACTAGTTGTTCGTTTCAAATTTTCGTGGATTGTGTGGACGAGTTCCCAACTACAAGAAATTTATAACCGCTATAATGCACGAATACGAATTTAGGCTTGTAGTTCAACATTCTTCGTCTTTTGCTCCGTTTTTCCAAAATTTGGGTTATTCGACGCGGGAAAAAGTTGTATACTACGCTAAACCACATTTCCGATTCAAAAACGGCACGTGGGAGATAAAACGCATCGAATCTACCCATTCCGTTTACCACGACAACATATGGTTTAAATGGGTTCACTCGGTAGAAATACCTTACGCGAAATGGAAGGAATCTTTGAATAAATTATTTTTGCACGAAACGGGAAATTTCCAAAATCCTTTCACAGAAGAAATTCGAGATTACGTCGAAATCGATTCGCAGGCACAGTTGTACGCTTTTCAAAGTGGTTTAGACTACAAGTTGGTGTTTGAATGGGAATACGGAACGTTCAAGAAAGAGCTCGAAAATTTTAAACCGTTTGAATTGCTGGAATCTTTAAGTAAATACAAACGCATTTATGAAGCCATAAGTCATTTTTCTACGCCCTCATACAAGCTAAATGAAAATGTCTTTCGAAAACCTGTAACTTATGTGCAAGAAATTCCCGACGGAAACCAGTACTTATATGCACATAAAATGGATGGAATTTTTGGATTCGTATACAGTTATCCAGACCGAGTGAAAGAAAAATGGGAAGGATACGAATGTGTGATTCGTCGCGACCAGACTTTGGGAGACGGATATGTGTTTGCTGCAGAAAAGATGGAAAATGGTGAAATTGTTTTGTTGGACGTTTATCAAGTTCGAGGATTCGACACAGCAAGTTGGTGTATACGTGGTATTTTGCTAAATTTTTTACCGCAATTGAAATTAGTCAAAGGATATTACGTACAAACGTACGTTTCCAACAAAAATAATCTCGGCTCATCGCTTTTCAAAGTTGATGGGGTTATTATTCATGACATTCAACAGGATGTTGTATTTAAATATAAAACTAACCATTCCGTTGATTTAGTGTATTTTAAAGGATATTTTCAATTACCAAACGGCCGAGTAAAATGTTTAGAAAACAATTTGGAAGATGGACGCGTATACGAAGTCTCCACAGCTGACGGGCGAGTCATTCGAAAAAGAATTGATCGATTTAAAGGAAATACTGCTAAACAACTCGAAAGTGTGCTTACTCATGGATGGTTTGGTCCACCTATCGAATATCAAAAGCAAATTTGAAAAAAAAAAAAAAAAAAAAATTTTTTTTTTTTTTTTTTTTTTTTTTTTTTTTTTTTTTTTTTTTTTTTTTTTAGAAATCAATTTCCACTTGTAGTAGCGGAAGCCATGACCATTCACAAATCTCAAGGAGGAACATTCGAGGAGTGCGCGGTTGTTTTAACACTGAAAATGTCAACTCAACTCTATAATGTGGCTTGCTCTCGCTGTAAAAAATTAAATACATTACACCTTTTCCCAAATTCAAAATCACCCAAAGAAGATAATCCTATCTCAAAAGCATTTGAGCGATTAAGGAAAAATCCCGTCATTCCGAGATATAAATTTTTACGGGAATGTGGTGAGCCTTACGGTCTTCAAATGATGTATCACAACGTACAATCGCTCCGCAAACATTACGACGATATTAAAAGCGACCCCTGTTTTATGAATAGCGACATCTTACTTTTCGCCGAAACTTGGACTATCCCTGGTGATAAATTTCTTTTCGAGGGTTTTCATAGGCCCTATGAAATTCACAGTCACCTTTCCCAGCCAAAACCTTCTGGCGTGTCCATTTATCTCAAGAGAAACAGTTTAAGCGAAGATGAAGACTATAAAAAATATGCAAATTATGAAACCGGGGTTCACATTATCGTAGTAAAATTGAAGCGATGCCAAATTGCTGTTTTGTACGCGAAACCTCAAACCTCCGCAGAGAATATTTTAAAAGCAATAAGTAAAACCTTATTAAAAACTGAAGAAATATTTACAATATTATTTGGCGATTTTAATATTGAAATGAATTCTGAAGAAGGATTATATCTCAGAGATACATTGGATGATGTATTTTACTTGCAAATGCGAAACGATCCCAAAGAATTTACAACTAATGGTAGGACAACAATAGATGCCATATTTTCATCGAGGCCATTATTATGTTGTGGTGTTTATGAAAGTGTATTTAGTTACCATTTACCCCTTTACGCTCGCTGTGATACCAGTCTCTTTCCCAGTGATGTTTTGTCTGATAATTCGTTTGATAAACCGATTGAGGTTTCGACTGATGAGGATGATGACATGAATGATATCATTCTTGAAGGCGACGGCGATATATTTGAAAGAGATTTGTATGACGAACTGTTAGATCACGATAAATCATATTATAATGCCAATGTAGATAATATCTGAAGAATCCGAAGAATCCAAGAAAAAGAAAGTTTCAATTAATATTAAAAAAAAAAAAAAAAAAAAAAAAAAAATTTTTTTTTTTTTTTTTTTTTTTTTTTAACAAGGTGAAGAAATAAAGTAAAGGATTTTTCATTTTCTCTTCAATACAGAACATTATGGCTAATAAACTTGTACGACCAAATTACATTTTGTTGAATGTTGTTACTAATATCATAAAAAGTTTTTATCCTATGAAACAATCTATTCCTCCTTTAAATGCAATTGAAAAAAATATTTTCGAACATGTGTTGGAATTTTGCAAAAGTTTTTATAAAGAAAACTTTTTTCGAATCTATCAAACTCATCATTATTTTCGGTACTTAACAGAAGACAAATTAGATGCAATGTTGCGGGGTCTGTACAATCAAATTTTTACAAATCATATTAGTTGGTCTCGGATCATGTTATTCATGTGTGTTGTCTCTAATTTCATGATGCATTATACTTCTAATGAACTCCTGTTTTTATTTTTTTTCAACATTATGAAAGAAAAACTTTTACCTTGGATTGATGATCATGGTGGCTGGGAAGCGATAGAAATAGATGAATCGATAGAAACAATTCCACATGTAAATTTAGAAAACTTTATCCTTCGCCGCAGTAAAAGGTTAGCATCAAAAGAGAAAGTGGGCTACGAAAAATATTTTTCTGATTCAGATTAAAAAAAAAAAAAAAAAAAAAAAAAAAAAAAAATTTTTTTTTTTTTTTTTTTTTGTAAAACTAAGCCCTTTAAAGTAAAGAAGATTTTTTTAATATAGATTTATGATGAATTCTCTTTTGCAACTGATCAAGTTTAATTCTAAAAAGAGTCAAAGTTATAGTATCTTAATTGATTTCCAACAAATTTATTTTCGGAATTTAATTTTGTTTTGTACAGGTCTCAGCATGGCTCGTCTATTGTTTGGAGAAAACATAATATGCCAATCGACGGTAAAAAGTCTAACTCAAAATTTTATTGATACAAAATGCTACATTAACGGAACCATGACTAAAGGGACTGATGGAAATGTAACAATATATCATGATTATTATCAATGGATATCTGTTTATTTGATGCTGTTAGCGTTTGGATTTTATTTTCCATACTCGATTTGGTCAAAATGGTTTGGAAATTATCTTCGTCATCTCGAAAATCTTGCCGACAAGCCCGACGAGGCAATACAAGTCATTAAGGATTCAAAGGGCAATTTATTATTTTTAAAGATTTGGGCTTTGGAATTTTTTTATATAATTTACCTAATTATTATTTTGTACTTAACAGATTTATTTTTCAACAACCTTTGGAGCCATTCTAATTGGTCATGGAATGCAGTTTACAAAATTTTCCCAGATAACGGTTCTTGTTTCATACATTATTATCAAAGTAGCGGAGACACAAGTGCTTGGTTTAACTGCCTTTTACCCCTATGTAGTGTGTATCGTAAAATATTTTTAACTCTTTATGGATTGATTCAAATCCTAATTTCGTTTAACGTTTTCATGTTAATTTATAGAATTTGGTTATTTGTATGTAAAAGAAAATTTATTAATATCTGGTGGGCTTTTTTAATAGTTCAACAATCTACTACATCATGGAATACGAAAAAGAAATTGGACATGGCTCTAAATGCAATATTGAACGAAACAGTTCAAGATGTATATTTAGATTTTATACCTTTAACAACTGAAATGAAAAAATTATCAAATGTATAATTATTTAAAAACTATGTCATCTCATTTCAAATTTGAATTTCACTTCCGGTTTGCTGGGGAAGAAAAATTGAAATTGTAAAAAAAAAAAAAAAAAAAAAAAAAAAAAAAAAAAAAAAAAAAATTTTTTTTTTTTTTTTTTTTTTCAACAAATAAAAATTTTCATTTGTTGAGTTCAAATAAGAATGTATGATCTAAGTCTTACCATTATAAAATTCTATACTAGGTAAAAAAAAAAAAAAAAAAAAAAAAAAATTTTTTTTTTTTTTTTTTTTTTTTTTTTTTTATAACTTTAACCAAGTTTACGATGGAGTCTTTAATTGAGTACGACAAGTTTATCGATGTCTATGGAAACAAATTTAGACGACAACATTTCATCGCCATGCGTTTCAAACGACCTATTATATCATACAAGTGTATGGGATTTACTATTAACCCTATTGAGCCTCCAGATAACAGTATTATTGTTATTCGGGGACCATGCCCACCGATTCACTTTAATAAAAATCAATCTGTTTTATTTTTCACGCTGGGAACGGATAACGAAAATAGTATAAAAGGGATTGACGATTCGGTAAATACATTATTACGCGCCTTATTTCCACCAAGCAAAATTATTTATAGTCATTTTGCAATTTCTACGCTATATATAGTAGCCACGTGGAATCCTTTTTATAAAATTACAAAATTGTGTCGAAGGGAAGCGGCTTTTCAATGTTTGGTTACCATTGTCGAAGCGAAAAAAGACAAACGTCTTTTGACATTGGATGAAGCGGCTAATCTTCGGTTCTTTAAGAGACATTCTGGAAAATTGGACAAATTTAATCGTTGGAGTCCATTTGCATTTTACCTGTGTTATGACTCTTTTTTCCCCGTGACCAAGGCTCTACCTTCCGAATACACGGGACGAGAGATTTTTAAAATTTTGAAACGATCAGAAAATTCTCCCGAAAAGGTAAATGATTCGGATTTTTATGAATGCGAAATTTTCTTCACAGATTCTGAACCCGTGGGAATATTATGCGCGTTTTCCAAAGACAAATTTTGTCACTTAGAATACGTATCTCCCATGGTGGTAAAACAAACCAATGAATCATATTTGGACAGTGGTTCTGTCATGTGTGATACTTGGTTGCAATTGTACAAGGATCGAAAAACTTGGAAAAATTTCGGTTTGCCGTTTTACGTGTACGATTTACATTTGAAGAAAACACAACTCATGAAGGTTATTTTGTGGCTTGAAATACAAACGTCTGATAAATACAAATTGATTTACACAGATCTAATAGAAGTGGCCAAAATACTTTTCGGGGAAAATGAAACAAGATGGTCTTTAAAGCCTTAGTCGAAGCCATCATCAAATCTAAAAGGAATCCAGATGATTCTTTGTCTCAAAGTGTTGTTAATACGCTGAGTCGCGAGTTGAGAAATGACTTGATTCAAGCTTATGACTTGAGTCAACCTCTAATTAATAAAAATAAAACTCTCTTTACTGAAAGCAATAGTTTTTTGGATTTTTTGCTTAAACTCAATCAGCTGCCAACTACGCACGATTACAAAACAAATGAAAACACGTCTATACATTCTGTTAATATGACTACTTTAGAAAACAAATTGCAGGAGTACAACCAATCATTGTCTACTAAACTGGATAATATGAAGCAAGAAAATGATAATTTGATACAAAAGATTGATGAATGTAATCGAGAAAAAGACAAGTTGTTTAATGAATTGCAGGAAAAAAACAAGAAAATAAATGCCCTTGACACCAAAATAAGACAATTGAAAGAAAAACTTGACCAGAAAGAAGATGAACTTTTAAAAAGTGAACAGTATCTGAAACAAGTCGACAGTAGCGGAGAAAAAATCAGTTATACTTGTAACTCTAGAAAAAGAATTCGTCCCATCCCTTTATCGTCTTTTACATTAGAAGATCCAATGATGGAGCAATCTAGTTCCTTTCTTCCAGCATCCTCTATTAACATGTTTCCACCTGTTGCATCGCAAAGTAATTTTACCTCATCACCTTCTGCAGCAATTCCATTTTCCCAAGCTATTCCTCAAAATAACCAAATGGGACAGTTACAAATGAATCAGAATTATTCACAAAATCCAAATAACGACGAAAATTTGAAGTCATTGCAAGATATCAATAAAACATTAACAGATGAAGTGGAAAATTTAAAGAGAGAAATAGAAAAAGAAAAAAATTTAAATAAAAAATCTCGAGAAGAGTTTGAATCAAAGCTGAATATTGAAAAAGAAAAATATAAAAAATTGGAAAAACAATCAAATGAGGAAATTGATAAATTAACTCAGACACAAAAAGAGATAAAAAGCAAGTTAGAAAACTGTACAGAAAATGAAAGAAAGTACAAGGAAACAATTCGAAATTTGGAAAATGAAAAAACTCAAAATGAAAGTGAACGCGAAAAGTCATTAAAAAAGGAAATTGAAGAATTACATTCAAAAGTGAATAATTTAGAAGAGAATGAAAAAACACTGGAAAATGAGTTGAAAACGTATCAAACTAAAGAAATAACTCTGGAAAAAGAAAAAGAAAAATGCATTCAATCAAAAGAGGAATTGGAAAAACAAATTGAAATTTGCAAACTTCAAGTAGAAAAACTGAAAAAAGAAAATGAAAACGATAGAGAAAAAACATTGATGGATACTATTGAAACATTATCAAATAAAATAAATGATTTAAACCAAAACTTGAGCCAGCAAAAATCTTTAAAAGAAATTTCTGATGAAAAAAATAAAGAATTAGAACGGAATTTGGATGAAAAATCTGTTGAATTACAAAATATTCAAGCTGAATTAAATACATATAAATCACGTGAACAAACGAATCAGAATTATATAGAGGAATTAAAGAATGAAATCGACAAATGTAAAAGCTCGTTAAATCGATTAGAAAATTATAAACAACGTAGACAAGGTTACAAATTATACAAAAATCGCGAAAAAACCCGTCTAATCCTTCAACAATTACGAGAAAAATATAAGAATATAGATGATTTAGATGATTCTTTTATTCGAGAATTTGATGAACAAAATGAAATAATAATGCAGGTGGACGAACAATGTCAAAAATTGAAAACAGAAGCCGATTTAGTTGACGTGACTCCTGAAAATTTCGCAAATCAAGTAATAAACATATTGAATCAAAATCCGGATTATTCAGCCAAATTGGAAAAAATTGCAAAGTTGGCTTCATTAACAAACGATGATAACTTAATCCCGCAATTAGAAATAATTTTCACAAACTATACAAAATATAAGACTGTGATCGAGCAATTTAATTGCGATTTAACCGTCGAAACTTTTCCTGAAAAAATCATAAGTGTATTTACATTTTTGAACAGTATTGTCATTAATTTCAACCCCGAATTTTCCAAAGACGAAAATTGGTTTAGTAAATTTGAGGAAATGAGTCCGTTTTTAATAAAAGCTCTTGAACTTTTTAAATCAGTTTATAGTGAAATGATTCAAACTAATACAAGTTTAAAAGATGACTGGATGGAAAAATATACTTTAATAGATAAGGATTCACTCGATAAACTTAACGACCATGAAACTATTTTGCAAGAGGCTTCGAATCTATTTCTGGATTCACCAATTGAAAATAACAATGAGTGGAAAACTTTATTTCGAAAAAGATGTAAGATTCTGTTTGAATTTGCTTCAAATTTTTTCTCTTTTAAATCTGAAAACTTTAAAAATCCAAACTATGTTGACGATTCTTTAAACGAGGTTACTGACTTTTTGATAAATTTTGCAACGCTTGTAGGTTCCGAAATTTTTCAAAAATCAGAATGGATGAAATTACTTATTCATGACACAATAAATTTTATTATGGAATTGCATACAAAATATCCATATGACGCTAACTTTGAAAACTGGAAGATTATAATGTTAAACAATCTTGAATTATCCGTACCTGAAGATGATGTAACCGAAATTAAAAGTAGTAAATCTAAATTTATAAGAAAAACCGCAAATAAAAAATATTTAGTATTAGAAAGGCAATGTAAGAAATTGTTAAAAACTTTTAATGTATCCAAAAATTTCAACTATAAAACATTTGATAACGACGTAATGAAGAGTGACTTTATTATAAATTGTTATGGAAACTTTACTCTTTCAAATAAATTACAAGTGTATTTCAATATTAAGAACGTAAACTTTATTGATATTTTATCCACAATTGATTCTACTTTTAGTGCTCTAAATGCGAAATTAAACATTCCAATACCCGATAAAAACACCTTTTTAAAGGAAAATTTTACGTTTGAAAAACATTTTGAGACTTATTATACGGAAATTTTGAAACATATTGAAACTCTAGAAAAGGAATTATCACAATTTAATAACTTTTACGATGATTGGTCAGAAAAACTAAAACTAAAATCCAATTCAAAACAACAATTTTTAGAAAATTTAACGAACGAATTAAAATATAAACATAAACGTGTGTTTGTTAATCGTAATGACGAAGAAGGATTCGAAAAAAAGTGTAGATTGAGTGAAAATTGGTCGGTTACGGAAATTCAAACTTTGTTTTTTACCATATACAAAGCATATTTTAAACTAAAATTTAATGAATTAGTAAATGAAATACCAAATATAGTAGAAATTCAACAGGAAATGATACGAAAATTAGAAATATTGGAGAAAATAACAAGTGAATATAGAAGTGATAAAAAACACAATATACGTGAGAACCAATTATTAAATACTTTTGAAGAATATGTGTATTATGATTTAGAAAAAATAGTTGGGCAAAAACAACGACTCTTTCACGAAGAATTGTCTAAAGATCAATTATTAGTTCAATGTATGGTAAAGACTGAAAAGTATTTAGAAAAATTATTTAAAAAGAAGAATCAGGAAGTAAACGATAATGAGGATGTAGATTTTTCAGATGAAGATTCAGAAGATACGGAAAATATGTAAAAAAAAAAAAAAAAAAAAAAAAAATTTTTTTTTTTTTTTTTTTTTTTTTTTTTTTTTTTTTTTTTTTTTTTTTTTTTTTTTTTTTTACAACCATATTCGAGGATAAATTTCATCATCATTAATTTTTTTAGCATAGTAATGAATTTTTTCTCCATTTACAATCCTATAGGCTCCATATTCAGTTTTATTATCATCTCTTGTTAGATAGTATTCATTTCCGTTATTTAATTTTGGATAAATTTGGCTTCCATCTGCTTCTTCTGCATATGACTTGTTAGGTAGAGGAACGTCATTGTTATCCGCATCCTTGCGATAAAATTGGCGACCGAATTTGTTTGCGGGATAGTCAATTACTTTTCCATCTGAATTTTGGAGATAAATTTCCTCATTTGTTTGTGGATCTTTAGGAAAAATTAAATTACCTGTAGTTTTATTTTCCGGATACTTTGGAATTCCGCGTTCGTAAATGTAATCAAATTTCCCATCTTTATTTTTCGCCGGATATTCGACTGTTTGACTTGAATTACCAACTTCTATTATTTTTGTTGCATAAATATCTTCTCCAGTTGGACCTGTAAAATAAAATTCATCTTTATCGCAGTTTTTTGCATAATATTCTTCTTTACCGTTATTTCGAGTGGCATAGCCTTTTTTGAGATACATCTCAAAATATCCGTCTGATTCATCACCTTTAACGGATTCATTCTCTGCCAAAGTGGATGGAATTTCATTATTGTCAGTGGATTCATCTGGAATTTCATCAGAATTGTCCCCGATTTCGCTAGATTCATCTGGGGTTTTATCAGAATTGTCCCCGATTTCGCTAGATTCATCTGGGGTTTTATCAGAATTGTCCCCGATTTCACTAGATTCATTTGGAATTTTATCAGAATTGTCCCCTATTTCGTTAGATTCCTTTGGAATTTCATCAGAATTGTCCCCGATTTCTTTAGATTCATCTGTGGGTTCGACAGATGTATTTGAGGGTTTGTTGGATTCATCAGTTGACATGCTAACATCATCATTTGCAGGCTTGGAAACGTTATTGTTCAGATTTTCCGCGTTTTTATCATCTTTTGCATTTAAAATGGGTATGTGATTAAATTTCTCATCATTTTCATCAACTGTCGAGTTAATAGGCTGCTCGTTAATTTTATTCATTTCCTCTACCTCCATTTCCATTCTGGCTGGTAAAACATTTATATCTCTATTTTCACTATTAGCCTGATTTGAAGTGTTTGGCTTCGTTAATTTTGGATTTTTATTTGACGGCTGAAGTGAGGGAGCCTCACGCTTCCTGCGCCTGTTCGTGCTTCCATTGGTTGAAATCAATTTACCAGTTGACATACTTTATTTAACATGCATCTTGAAAGGTAAGATAATGTTTGTTATAATTTTATGGATGTTTATGCTATTTGTATGTTGGAATCATAGATTATATAGGATGTATGCAAACATAACATGGAAAACTTTATATCATAATATTCAACCGAAAGAATGGCGTAAATATTTAATTTACGAACAAATTAAAAATAAACCTGGATGGATTTCGTAAAAATATTTTTATTTAATTTGAATATTGTAAATATTCGAATCCTTGAATATTAAAAAAAAAAAAAAAAAAAAAAAAAAAAAAAAAAAAAAAAAAAAATTTTTTTTTTTTTTTTTTTTTTTTTTTTTTTTTTTTTTAATATAGATATATATAAATGTAGTACAAATTTCAATCATGTTTCTTTCTAAAATTGTATAAAATGGATTTAATTATATATAGAGATATTAATGAGTATTATGATTTTTTTCAAACTATTCAAGAAAATGAAGATTCATTGAGTTATATATCTATGCTAGAAAATATAGATTCATTAAGAAATGGATTTAAAGATTTGTTAGTTTCAGCTATATATGATAAATTGTTAAAAAATTTATTAGATTGTGATACAAAAATAGAAATTATATTTCAAGGTCAGACCTATGATCTTATTGTAGGTACAACAAATCTATATAATATGCACCCTATAGTAAAAAATCTTATAATTTTTTTTTACATGTCTAAGGAATATGAAGAATGTCATGTAAAGATGTTTTTTGAAAAATTTTTAAGAGAATATATGGGCTTTGATTTGAAACACAAGTCATTTAAATTAGACAATTATTGTCTGAGAACTTTTATATTACATAGTTTAACTGTATTAAACGATTCTGTAAATATTACTATAAAATTTTTAATAAATACATTTAATAAACATCATTTTCCTCAAAAAATTTTAGAAAAAGAGTATTCGGAAACATTATCTGTATTTGATATTATAGATAATAAAAACAAAAAAATACTTAATATATGTTCAGGAAATGCATGTGGTATACATCTTTTAAATTGTAAAATAACTTGTCTTGATTTAAATAGATATATGGGTATAAATCTACTAAATAAAATGAATATATGTGATTTTATACAATGTGACATATATGATGAAATATTTGAATCAATATCACCAATATTTAATGTATGGATAGGCATACATGCTTGTAGAAATTTATCTATCAGAATTGTTAAAACATTTATTAAATATGCTTCTGAATCTTCAATATTATATTTAGTACCTTGTTGTGTTTTATCAAAACGCATGTATAAAGTATTGTTATCTGATTATTTATATAATAGAATATTTAAAGCTTATTATGTTCCAATAAAGAAACATAAATTGAGAGAACGTTGCTATTCTGCTATGCATATTGAATATTTATCTATTTTATGTCTAAATTACAAGTTTAAAATAAAAACTTTAAGAAATATGAAATCAGAAAGAAATAAAATTTTGATTGTATACAAATAGGTAAAAAAAAAAAAAAAAAAAAAAAATTTAAATATTAAATTACCCATTGATTTAAAAAAAAAAAAAAAAAAAAAAAAAATTTTTTTTTTTTTTTTTTTTTTTTTTTTTTTTTTTAATCAATGGGTCAATTTAATATTTATGTGGTAGAAAGAAAAGTTCGAGCTTTTTTTGTTAAAACAATTTCTTCAACTGATTAAGATATTTAGAAAAATTGTTTTCCGCCCAGCTACCGATATTTTTTAAATGATCTGCGTTATGTGAGGCAACGTACATCATATAAGTTGTTAATCCAATCGTCAACAAGATCAAAAGCATGAAAATCCAACGACCAGTCATTACGCCGATCGCTAAAAGAACACAGTTTACGTACAAAGAAGAATAAAATAAAACTCCATTAGCCAAAGAACGGTCGTCCATATTCTTTACAAAACACTTGCTTAAACGTACAGTAAATGATCAAACGATTCAACAAAAACAATGGGTCTATGCGTAGCAAAATTCAACGGTTTGCTCGTGAAATTTTTCAACTTGACCATAAATCCGTGATTCGGCGTTGATGTTTGCACATTCTTACTGTTTCGATCGTCATATTCGAATGCCACGTTGGGCGGATACGTGACCCTGTACCTCGGTTCTAACCTGACTGGTTGACTAGCGAGCAAATTGAGCCTTTCACCCAACTTGATATCCAAACCAGCCAAGGTTAAAATTTCCTGTTTTTTGGCTTTGGATCTTCGAATGTATTGGAATTTGGTATCGTTGATACAAGTGGCATATACTGTACTGTCCCAAATAAAATTCCCCGTTTGAAGTTTTTGACCCACTTGACAAGGCTTTTCTTTTTCGTCATTCGATATTTTTTGACTCCAAAAATGGTAGTCGAAATCCACAGATTCCTTCTTTAAGAGTCGCTCGTTTTCATAAAATTTGCATTTGGCTTGTTGCTCGCGAGGTAACAGAATGGCCATGTCTGGAATCTGAGACACGAATGCGTATTTCGAACAGTCAGGATGAGAGCAAATGTTGTACAGTTCGATTAAAGTAGATTCGGGTTCTTGGCAAGAAATTAAGGGAGTTTTTGAATAATCAAACGGTTTGATCCAAGATTCGAGATTCAAAGAGTCGAATTTGAAAAGTGGTAAGTCGTTTAATATAAAGGCGTCGACCGGTTCCGGAATGCAAGCGGAACCATTGAAAAATGTCTGCGGGGGACATGTTTCGATTCTTCCCCCAGTACAATCGTAAAAACTTTTAGAATTGTTAAATATGGGCAATTTTTCGGGCATTTCAGGTCCGCAAGCAGATTCTTCTTTGAAACGTTTGGAAATCCGCTTGTCCGGTGAAAGAAGCTTGCGCTTTCGAGTTTTATTTTCGCATACGAAACCTGCGGCACGATCAAAAATCTCAGAAAATTTCCAATTTTTCACGTGTCTGGTAAATTCGTAAACGGGTACAATTACATCTGGGTCATCTGAGAAAACATTTTCACAAAACGTGGGGACAGAACACTGGTTGCTTTGGGGGTCGAAAACCATGGGTAAAGACAACAAATTTTCGCCTTTGCTCAGGCTTTCGTCCCAATTTTGCGAGCATTCCACAATTTCGTGAATTTTGTTTTTTCGACAAGTCATGTAGCCCGGTGAAAATTTAAAAAGGTCCGTTTTCCGTTCAGGGAGTGGTAAGTTTGTTCCGTCAGGTAATCCAATGCAATTTGCAGGTTCGCAATAATCATTGTCGATAAATTTTGTCCCAGACTTACACGTGATGCAGAATGGTTTACCATCTCGACATTCGAGTCGCGTTTCGTCGTCCAACTGAAGAGGTGCAGAAAAGTATTGGCAATAATGATTGAGATCATCCATGGACTCGCACCGATTGTGGTGGAAAACCATTTGCGGGGGACATTTTTTAATCATTTCTTTCCCATTCATGCAAACAATATAACGAGAAGAAATTCGATCAGGAAGCACGGTTCCATCCTTTTTTCCCGTACAAGAATCAATAGCTTGACACCGGTTTCCTGTGAGTATGGTACCAGAAGGACACATTTGGAGTCTATCCACGTGATTCTGCATACACTTAAAATAAAACACGTTTCCTTCCTGAACTGTAAAAGAACTGTTTTCCTTAAAATTCAAAATGTTTTTAGTGTCCGAGTTTGATTTCAAATAATCGTAAAGAACTTTTCCTTTTGCCGGTACGACAGCATGGTTTGGATATCCGTAGCACGGATCTTTTTGAACAATTTTATCTCGATGAAACGTAAAAGTATCGACAGGTAACATGTGTTCCCAAACAGGCTTTCCATCGACTAAAAATCGAAAATGATTAGGCTGTTTCGAATCAAATTGGAATTGGCGCTTTGGGGGATCGGAAGGGGATCCAGCATGCGGCTTTGCGATGTGTTGAAAAAGAGGTGATGCGTAAAAATACCAATAATAGATTAACAGTAAACACAAGAAGAAAGCTTGAATCATCTTTTCTTGGTCAGAACCTTTGTTGAAAATGATACAGTTATTTACCGAATCAGAATGTAAAGAATGGCTTACAAAATATACTCGTGACAGACAATGTTGTGAAGCTCCCGAATATATTTCTTTTCTAAAGCAAGATAGAGCAATAGATGAAATGCCAAGCTTGTATAAAAAATGTAAAAGCTGTGGGAAAATCATACGAGCCAAACATAAAAAAAAAAAAAAAAAAAAAAAAAAAAATTTTTTTTTTTTTTTTTTTTTTTTTTTTTTTTTTTTTTTTTTAAGCAAATATTTTTAAATTGTTGAGTCTCAGATTATTTTTTTACAAGTTTCAATCTCTTTATAATATCTATTTTTGGAATCATGACGTCATTTACAAACTCGATTTTTTGAATATTAATTAGTTTCAGATTTTTCATTTCCGGTTTGCTAAGAAACAAAAATTGAAATTGTAAAATCTATTTTTAGAATCATGACGTTAGTTACAAACTCGAATTTTTGAATATTAATTAGTTTCAGATTTTTAACTTCAGGTTCGCTGAAAAAAAAAAAAAAAAAAAAAAAAAAAAAAAAAAAAAAATTCTCCATACCCCAATCCACCCCCACTTGGAGGGTCCCCACTTACGGCGATGGAATATAATGGTTTTCTCCAACTAGTTTTTTTGAATCATATGCTAAAAATCCTGTTTGAAAGGACATACTTACATGCTTCAAGGCATTTACTTCTTGTTTTTTCCCACTCGTTTCCGAATCCTGTTTGAAAGGATTTGATACATACTTGCCCGTTGCAAGGCGTTTACTCCTTCTTTTCTAAAACTCGTTTTTGAATCATGTATTACAAAGCCTGTTTGAAAAGACTTATTAAATACGTACCTATTGCAAGTCATTCAATCTTTGTTTTTCAAATATGTGCTAGAAACCCTGTTTGAAAGGGCTTGTTAAAAACTTATTTATTACATAGTATTTTTATCAACTAAACATAATCTTATAAGTTTTGTAAAATTGATTTTTTATAACAGGCCGTTATGAATTTCCGATCGAATATTATAAAAGCAAGCATAATGATATTAAGCTATTTTTCATACGGGATCTAGTCTATAAGGATTAGAAGATTTACAACTTTTACGTAACCACATAAAAAAACCTTTTCAGAAAGCTGTGAAAGATTATAAAGAAGCTAAGTTTCAGAACATAGAAGATACTCTCAGAGATATGGATGCAAAAACTTGTGTATATACATTTAACATATCAATTATTCCAAGTCAAAATCCTGATGTTGAACATTGTGGATCCTCATCCATCAGTACATGATATAAATTTGAGAAAGTTATAAAAGATTATAAAGATGCTAAGTTTCAGAACATAGAAGATACTCTCAGAGAAATGGATGCATAAACTCTAGTCTATACATTTAGCATATCAATTATTCCAAGTCAAAATCCTGGTGTTGAACATTGTGGATATTCTGTTTCTCATTCATCAATAAATGATATAAATTTGAGAAAGTTATAAAAGATTATAAAGATGCTAAGTTTCAGAACATAGAAGATACTCTCAGAGAAATGGATGCATAAACTTGTGTATATCAGCAAACTGGAGGTGAAAAATCTGAAACTAATTAATATTAAAAAAATTCGAGTTTGTGAATGACGTCATGATTGTAAAAATAGAATTTATATTTTCAATTTTTGTTCCTCAGCAAACCGGATGTGAAAAATTTTAAATTAATTAATATTAAAAATTTCGAGTTTGTAAATGGCGTCAATTCTAAAAATAGATATTATAAAGAGATTAGAACTTGTAAAAATATCGGAGACTCAACAACTAAAAAAAAAAAAAAAAAAAAAAAAAAAAAAAAATTTTTTTTTTTTTTTTTTTTTTTTTTTAAATATTGATCAAGTTAAATTTTTATAATAACATGATTGCGTTTCTGTTAGTAAGTTTTAAATGTTCAAAAAAAAAAAAAAAAAAAAAAAAATTTTTTTTTTTTTTTTTTTTTTTAAATATTGATCAAGTTAAATTTTTATAATAACATGATTGCGTTTCTGTTAGTAAGTTTTAAATGTTCAAAAAAAAAAAAAAAAAAAAAAAAAAAAATTTTTTTTTTTTTTTTTTTTTTTTTAATATTGATCAAGTTAAATTTTTATAATAACATGATTGCGTTTCTGTTAGTAGATTTTAAATGTTCAAAAAAAAAAAAAAAAAAAAAATTTTTTTTTTTTTTTTTTTTTTTTTTTTTTTTTTTTTAAATTAGAATGTTATATTAAAGTGCATTTATTCAACCTGTTTTTTAATCATGTACTTTTCTATTCTTTGGAGACTTCTTAAGCGCCACAATTCTATAATAGAGATAGAAATTACGTTTCTTGATCAAGAAGGAAATTACGTAAAAAAAATAAATATTACGAAGATTGGATCGGTGTATGCACAAACAACATTGACAAGGTCGTTGGCGCCCTAAAGGAATTTTTTCCTCGCAATAATGTTTTATATCAAGAAATTGGAAACGCTAAAAAAATTTTACCATATTTTCAAGACAGGTTAGCTAAAAACAAGTTGGATTATCGATCAAAACCCTTTTACAAATTATATACAACGGCTCCTCATAAAGATGTTGGGCAATTATTCCACAAATACAAAGTTGGATATTTCGATCCAGACGACTGGTTGGTACGAATTTATATTGACTTGTGTTCAAAATACCAGACGTATTCGTTTTATTACAAATGGTACGAGTTTATAAACGATTCTCAAAATTTGACAGATTCTTTAAGGATGGTATCCAGTTTCAGAGTCGAACCAGACTGGACCGTGGCTGCGTTTGATATTGAATCTGTACCTTTAGTCGGTAACCACATTCCGATAGGTCATCACAAATCAGACAGAATTGTCATGATGAGTATTTACAAATGGAACAGGCGTCAAGGAATTCAAAAATGGTTGCTCTATTTGCTTCCAGAAGGTGGAAAACCTTTACCCGATTACGAACACGCATTTGAAACTGAATCAGAAATGTTGGTAAAGTTTCATGCTTTGTTGGACAATGTTCATATTATAACTGGTTACAACATCAACGCGTTTGATTTCCCGTGTATTTTTGCAAGGCTTTGTTGGCTTAATCTATACAAAGTGCTTTCCCATTACACGTCCAGTAAAGTGGGTTCAGATTTGGTGGTCACATACAAAAATAAAACGGTTCTGGATCTCTACACCTATATCAAAACATTTTCAGGCTACGATTTACCAAGTTTCAAGTTGGATGACGTGGCTCGGGTAAAGTTGAAAGAAACCAAAATCCAAGTCAAATCCACGGGAATATGGAGTTGGTATCGAAATCCTTCTTTAGCCAGCAATCTGATGGATGAACGAGATGTTGAAAAGTGCTTCAATTTATTGAAACCTGAAACGGTATCAAAATCTTCTGAATTTGGAACGTTTCGCACCTACTTGGACTATTGTTTAAAAGATTCAGAACTTGTGTACAGGTTGTTTGTACAGGAGCATGTACTGTCTTTTTTGGTCGAACGTGCCAATTTCACCGCTTTGGATGCCACGCAAGTCTTATATTTGGGAAATTCGCGTTACTTGTTGGAATTGTTTAAGACTTATGGAACGCGTCTAGGTTATTTTATCAATCCAACTTTTTTCGAAACATCATCAGAGTACGAAAAGTTTTTCCAAGGAAAAACTTATCAAGGTGCGTTAAATTTTTGTACTCCTGAACAAATAAAAGAAGACGTCTCGGTCATGGATTTTTCAAGCATGTATCCAAATGCGTTACGAAGCAGCAATTTGTGTTATGGTACATGTACAATCATGACTCGGGAAGAATGGTTATCCAACGAAATAGCAAAACAGATGGTTTGTATTCCGTACCGACAACATTCCGATGACGATTTTGAAAAAAATGTGGAAATGTCCACATTTTCCTATCCGAAATTTGATCCCGCTTCGGATGAAATAGCCATTGTTATTAACCCGCACACGGAAGCATTTTTACCAAAAATCGTGGACCATTTTCTTGAAATGCGGAAGCATCATCAGGAAGAGTGGAAACGAACCAAAGAAATTTATCATTACAATGTCCAGTTGGGTATAAAAATCTTGATCAATTCTCTTTACGGAGTTATGGCCGCCAAGGATTCGCCTCTAGCCTATTTACCCGTAGCCATGACAATTGTGACTCTTGCACGTTATCAGTTATTGGGATCCTATCATTATTTGAAAAAACTGGGTTACGACGTTTGTTACGCTGACACGGACAGCTTAATGGTTCATAAATGGCCCGTCGAAAATTGCGATCAAATTAATGCATTTTTAAATATACCGAACGTAGAGTTGAAATATGAACAACGCATAAAACATTTCCTCATCTTGTCCAAAAAAAGATATATATACGAAACCTTTGATGATCCCAAACCTATAACAAAAGGTTTCCAGAAGAAAATTAATGGTCTTGTTGAGTTTATGACTGATAAAATACTGAATCAAGTTTGGAAAAATAATTTTTATGAACTTTTAAACACAAAAGAGGAAAAAATCAGAACAGGTTGGCAACTTTGGGTTGAAACGATATTAGAAGCCAATTACTTATGCAGGGATCCTAAAAAATTCTCAATTTACCGCAGAGTTAAAACTTTAAGTGAGTATAAATCTGTTTCTTGTCCCGCGGTAAAGTTTTTGAAGAAATATCCAGACAAAAATCAGGAACACATTGAATTTACGTACAGTAGGGCCGATGTTTCTGTGAGAGAAGCATCCAACTGGGTAATGGACGTTGAAGATTGTCATTGGGTCGATTTCGAAAAATTGTTTATCAGTCAGAAAAGAATATTTTGCTTACTGTTGAACATGACTTATTGGAAATCGAAAGATTCATTTATATTGGCCGATTGCGTTTTGAATAACCTACGTTGGAAACGATTCGTTCATGCCGAACTTTTACATTATCATGCTACAAACAAACGTATAGCATTGTTGGTGGAACCGGCTATAAAATATACATTTACTATAAATGATCATTTCGCAACAAAGAAAAGAGTTGGAAGAAGTAAAAAGATTTGTACGACCGGCATTTTATTTGAGGTTGATATTGTAAATGATTTAGTGGCGGATATTTCAAACATTTCTTTGAGTGATGACGAAGAAGGATATTCTTCATGTTAATAGAAATATTTTTAATCGGTTTACAGATAAAATAATATATATAAAGATATAAAATATAACGATGCAAATATTTGTAAAAACTTTAACCGGAAAGTCCATAACTTTGGAAGTTGAGCCCAGTGATACTGTGGAGGTAGTTAAAAATAAAATACAGGATAAAGAGGGCATACCTCCCGAACAACAACGATTAATTTTTTCTGGAAAACAAATGGAAGATTCAAGAACATTATCTGATTATAATGTACAAAAAGAAAGTACTTTACATCTAGTGTTAAGATTAAGAGGTGGGCATTATTAAAAAAAAAAAAAAAAAAAAAAAAAAAAAAAATTTTTTTTTTTTTTTTTTTTTTTTTTTTTTTTTTTTTTTTAGATGTAAATTTCTTTATTTAAATGGCAATATTTAGTCGCGTACATTTACACAAAAATGGAACAATTTCAATTTTCATTTCAAGACGATCGTTTGCAAGTTCAAATTGCTGAACATTATTTTAGGCTATTTCGTCGATACAACAAAATGGATGAAACTCGTTTTTTTATTCAGCGTTGGATTGACGTAGTTCAGAGTTTTTCCAAAGTACCACATTTCGTTGCATTTGATCCACCTGTACCAGTTTTATCTCGTTTGGTTTTTGGGGCAAAGGGTGTTATTCTCGTTCCTTTTAACAATTCAAAACTTCCCAGATTGCCTCGTTTCACATCCATCTTTCCATATTATCCTTTTCGAATCAAATTAGAACATACAGACGAGTCTTGTAAAATTGGTTTGGAATTTTTTCATCTGTATTTGGAATTGACAGATATCCGTCTCGTTTGCGTTTACAAAATGTGGTTTCAGCAAGATAAAATTATAAACGAATTACGAGAAAGACATCCACATATAAAAATTTATACTACGGCATCCTATAAAAGCTTTTGTACCATCATGTCAAACTCTTTGACACGTAATTCAAAATTTCCACATCATCAGACAAATCCGGAGGGTAAGATTTCAACACCGGCGGTTCTTTAATCCATTCCAACAGGTACCGATAGTGTAAAATATCCCGTTCCACCTTTGTATTTAGACAAATGGCTGGAATATATGTGTTTTTCGAAGAAGTCATCTCGTATCTGTAAATCAAATCTTTATCAACCAAAACAAATATGTCTTGAGGAAAAATCCGTAAGAGTGTAAATTCGTTCCATTTCCATATCAAAATGTAATACCCATGCCAAGGTCGACCTGGTACTAGTTCCAAGTTAAAAGCCAAGAGCATCAAGCACAGAATGCCAAAGAATAAATACATTTCTTTGATTTTATTCATGATAATTTTTGTTACTATGATTAATTTATATTACAAACCTAATCTCACGGATAAAGATCGATTAATTAACTTGTTCGAAAGAGTCGTAAACCCCATTTCCAAATCCATTTGTCCTCTGCAAGGTTTCAAATGCCCTTCCGGTGAACCGTGCGACTGTAACAAATTTTGCAGTAACGGAAATGAATTTGTCCTTTCTCACATTACGAATCACGACGAACGCATATATGTCATGAATAAAAAATTAACCCCAGGTACATATTGTTTACCAAAAGGAGTAGACAAATGTAATTTAAAAGCAAATTATCATGTGTTTTCCCTGGCAGGATGGTCATGCTTGCCTCTGAACCAAGTTGTGTTTAAAGGGGATAAGAAAAAAGCCTGTAAAAACGAAGAAGCCGAAAATGATGATTTGAATGTCTTGTGGGATTATCTAAAAAATGAAGAGGCCGGGGATAATATTGACGATTATTATGAACCTCTGGGGCAAAATCTTCGATATCGATGCAATTGCGGATCGAAATCTTTAGACGGAACACCCATGATTTCCATTTTTCCTTTTATGTGTTTGGCAGATTATTGTTTACGCGACATTCCGAATCCCCTCCCATTCATGGGTTGGAACGGAAAACATTGCGTATGCGGTCCGTATTTTCATTTGGATTCGAACGACAAAACTTCACCATGTAGAAGGGAGAAATCGAGAGTGGAAAACGAAAATTTTACGGGAAGAGTAGATTGTATGACTGAAAATTCATTTTTAAAACAAACTTTAATTTGTCCGACAACCGATAGGGAGTTAATTTTTAGAGAATGGATTCAAAGGGATTCTTCAGATCCTACAGAATTTGTAGATGCACTTGTAAATAAAATGCTGATTTAAAATTGCTTAACAAATATCTATTTTTAGAAATGATGACATTATCTACAAACTCAATTTTTTAATATTAAAAGAATTTTAAATTTTCATTTCTAAAAAAAAAAAAAAAAAAAAAAAAAAAAAAAAAAAAAAAAAAAAAAAAAATTTTTTTTTTTTTTTTTTTTTTTTTAAATAAATATATAAATGCATACACTAATAGATAAATCCAGTTGATATTTCGGCTACCTCTCATCATGGAAATTCAAACGTCAAGAGGAACAGTAATTTTTTATATACACGAGTTTGGTGAAAAAGATTTAAAGCATAGTAATGTAAGAATAGCTACATGTGAAGTAGAAAGTAACCAAAAAGATGTGAAGTATACAGTGAAACGTTACAATCTTAGAAGACATTCAAATGACCGTTATGAACTTTTCCATTCTCTAACAAAACAATTGGCAAAATTGGGTTATTCTGTTGGTGATAAAAACATTCAAATCTATTTTGATAATACTTACGAATTTTATAAATTTCAAGAAAAGGATTATTATCTGAAAATACAATTTTTTTATAAAATTAACAAATCTTAGAAAAAAAAAAAAAAAATTTTTTTTTTTTTTTTTTTTTTTTTTTTTTTTTTAATAAGATTTGTTAATCTTATAAAATTGCACAAATAATAAATCAACATCATAAACCATGTCATACATTTATATCCCTTACCAATCTGTAAAAGAATTAATTGATCGTTTTCAAAAATCAGACGTGACTACTTTTACCCTCAGTCCTACGCAAAAAAATCCTGCTCCAAATTTCGTTTTGGTCAACCCGCAAATTTATCTCGGGTCATATGGAGGTATATTGAACGATGCTGTCATTCGAGGATATGAAAATGATTGCATCTCTGAAAGTTTGGGAAACGATGTGTCTTTAGTTTGGTGGAATTCGTGTCCCATATTTGTCGGAGATGTTTGCGCCTTGGCATTCGAAAATCGCGTAGCCGTGACTCCATCCATGTTTTCGAAAATGCGGATCAACACGATTCGAAAATCTAAAACTAGAAAGTCTTCGTATTATGTCGATAAAGCTTGGCGCATAAATTCAGAATCTAATTTGTATTGATCTTCTGTGTAATCGGGCTCTTGTAAAAACTTGTTGGTTTCCCGCCTCATGGCGTGAGTTCGATTGTGCAATGTAAAAAACAACTGGGATAATTTACCGTCCATGAGTTGCGTTTCGAATTCTTTTAACATGTTTGAAAAATGAACCATACAAATCTGACACCGAACCGTTCGATAAAGTGGTCCTTTTAATAATTCCCTCCATTGTTTTTTATACGGTGCCATTTCTTCACCTCTCAAGTCAACAGCTTCAGCCATCCAGTGTAAAAAACGCCAGTAAAAGGAACCAAACTGCAAAACTTGTAAAAAATTTAATTTCTCAAACGACCGTTCAGCGAGGTAAAGTTCTTTTTGGGCCAGAGTTATACCTAAATCAGTCATGAGTTGACGAAGAGCCGAACTCTCACCTTTGCTGATCATTTTTGTGATTGCGGGTTCAAGATGGGTGAAAATCGTTTCAGGAGTCCAATGTACGTTATAGAGCAAAGCCAAACTGGAACACATAATGCTACGCAAAATTGAAATCCAGGCCATCACTATATTATGGGATTCAGGTTTTTGATATGTGCGAACATAGCTTTCTTCTTTGATGATGGCAACCACGCGCAAAATGAAAGCGAAAAAAGTTTCATCTAACTTTTGACGCGGAGACCCTGATAGAAACTCTGAGGTAAATGGTTTTACATCCCATTGAACCACAGGAGCATTGTTTGTAACGATCAGATCGATAAGATTTTGATAAAATGGATCCGACTCTTGGTTTCGAGATTCCAATAAACTTTTTTCGTCTATAACCCCTAAATGAGCTTGATATAATTTTTTATAAGTAGAATGTTTCATCTTCTTAATTTTAAGCAAAAATGATTAATGTAATATTTGTCATTTTAGTGGAAACATTAAAATTGTAAAATAGAAATTTATAAAAATCTTTCTCTCTCAAATTTTTAATATTAAATTCTCACTTCTGGTTTAATGTAAAAAAAAAAAAAAAAAAAAAAAAAAAAAAAAAATTTTTTTTTTTTTTTTTTTTTTTTTTTTTTGAAAACTTTTAAATATTATTATATAGATAATTCCGTATCAAAAAGTAAAATGGCATTTTTTCATTTTCAAATTCAAGTTAGAAATCCCGCTTTAGCTTTCAATTCGCGATTGTTGGCTTTTTATATCGTTTCTTACTTTCGATTGTTTCACCGTGGTCACATTGCCGTCAAAGTTTTCATCGATTCTTGGAATTTTCAAGGAACATTTATAACTATACGTTGTAAACTTTACAATTTTGATCATGGTTTACGCCTCGCTCATCATGCCCGAGAACGTGCCAAGAGAATTTTTAAACCCAGCGTTCGAAGAAGGACTCGAGCCGTTTAAGGAAAAACTGGAACTTGTGTGAAAAAAAATTCATGCTTTACCGGATGCTAAAAGAAACATATGTAGCGTGGCTAGTTCGGAGATGTCAAAAAAAAAAAATTTTTTTTTTTTTTTTTTTTTTTTTTTTTTTTTTTTTTTTTTTTTTTTTGACACTCGACAATAATTTTTGGTCTGTAATTGTTTTACCCAAGTTTATTTATTAATAAAATTGTCCGCTCTCCACAAAACCAAGCCCATGAATAATCCGATAAATGTACATGCACTTCGATACGCCACCGAAGCCACCAAATGTTACTTGATGGAGGAATACAAAAGAAAATTTCCCCATTATTTCGAAAATGCCGTATTAGAAACACGACCGGCTACTGATAAAGATTATTTCATTCCCCCATCCATCGCTGACAAATGTATCGTGGTGGTGAAAACTCAATTTGATGAAATCAGCTGTAAGAGATTAGGTTGTTTTCCGTTTAAGAAAAACTGGGAAGCATGTGAGAAAAACGACCCTTTACAATGGGTCAGAATAGGAGATAATTACGAGTTGGCTTGTCAAAAATCTTGCAAGGAACATTCAATCAATACGGAATGGTTGCCCGATGGCCGTTGCGTAATCGCGAACCCTTTGAAAAAAGTTTTGGCTTCCATGCCCGAAAAACTTTTCCAGAGAGCTTCGAGACACGTTTTTCATGGAGGATTGGATATTGTTGATGGCGAGTTGAAAATTAATAAAAGATACTGTGACGCATACGGTTTGGATTTCGTGGATGGGGATTGCGTGGTGTCAGGCGGACAAAAGTTTGGCGAATTTTTATTCGGAAAAACTGTCATTCGAGCCGCCAAAACAGGTAACGTGCAACCCTTGCAAGATCAACCGCCTCCTATACCTAATTACATGAATTATCAAACTACCCGAAAGCGGAAAAGGCGTTCTGTTTCGATTGAGGATTCCGCGATCGAAAATCTTGGTAATTTTGCTTCAGATTTGGTCAAGGATTTAGGAATAGACTATTCAAAATATACAATTGAAAATTTTTTGAAACGCAGAGCGCCAAAACTCTTAGCCAGAAGCATTGACAAACTAGCAACTAAACTCGTCCTCAAAAATTCAGTTGTTGTAAGCATGAAGCAAATCGGTACGTTATCTTTGAAAGCACTAGGATCCGCTGCGTTAGTCGTTACAGCCGTGTACGCAATATATGATTTGGTTGTTGGTATTTTGGATGCTATAGATCCGTTCGATTATTTAAAAGTCATCGACAAAGAAAAATTGGAAGCAATCGACAATGAATTGGATTACACCTATTTTCAGGACGGACCTATTCGCTCCGAGTTGACACCTGTGTACATTTGGGAACATGAAATATTGGCAGACAACGAAGACATTGAAAATCAGCTGGCCTTTATGGCATCTAAAGTGGAAGAGTATCTAAAAGCGTTGGAAACCATACCGGAAAATGAATATCATAAACAGCAAAAACCAAAACAAAACCCATTAATCCAGTTTGTTTGGAATGAAAAGGAAGATTGGAACAAAACATTATTCAAATGCATAATTTTCATAATGATTTGTTGCACGTTGCTATTTTTGGAATGGATCCATATTTGGACATGTTGTTTATTTTTTATAATGTTGTATTATAAACCATATTAATTTACAATTAACCATGTTGTTGATAAAAAAAAAAAAAAAAAAAAAAAAAATTTTTTTTTTTTTTTTTTTTTTTTTAATTCGGTCAATCACTATTTTTTAGATAACACAATAATCCTTTTCTTGAAATGTACAAAGTTCATAAGTATTATCAAAATATATTAAAAAAAAAAAAAAAATTTTTTTTTTTTTTTTTTTTTTTTTTAATTCGGTCAATCACTATTTTTTAGATAACACAATAATCCTTTTCTTGAAATGTACAAAGTTCATAAGTATTATCAAAATATATTAAAAAAAAAAAAAAAAAAAAAAATTATTTTTTTTTTTTTTTTTTTTTTTTTTTTTTTTTTATAACAACACATTTAATATTTAAAAAAACGAGTTTATAATATGTAAATGAGGTAACGTCATTATTTCATTTCCTCACATATTAAAATGATTAAAAAATATTTTTAAACAAGGATAAGATTATGAATTTTAATACCTATGGATCGCTTTACGGTAAATTTCACAAATGTTCCATTTCAGTAGTCCGAAATGACATCATCGTATTCGATTTGGGAAATTCGCCCTACGAAACTTGGACAATTTCTCGAATGTATCCCTCTGAAAAAATAACTATCGATTCAGACAAACCGCTGTTGCAGGCTTTGAAATCTTTCTTTAAATCTGATGTCACAGCATCTGTCATTTCAAACAGCCAATACTTGTGGACAATTTGTCTTGGAAAAGAACGCATGATTTATCCCATCGGCGTAGATGTAAAACCTGATAGCGTGCTCCGTCTATACGCGACTCCATACTTTGTGACAAATCCTCAGATAATAAGCCAATATTTACAGGGGACAATACGACCGTCATTTGAAAACGTTTATTTTTATAAAAATACAATAATGTATTTGGACAATCATGATTTACCATATCCAGGAGGCTATTATTTTGACAAGTGCGAAGCTACGCCATTTTATCGAATCTGTTTTTTATCTGACGAGTCGATCGACAACGTGGTAAAGGTGGCTTCGGAATGGCAATCTCGTCGGGAAGTTTTAACCATACCTTTTCTAACGAGGAACACGATTACTGTTCCAAAATTTATAGATTTCAAACCCGTTCCAGAATTTAGTTTTTCGGATTCGAGTGTTATTTCCATGGGATTAATTCAACGTGACCTGAGTATAAGAAAACCAGAATTGTTTATTCAAGACCTGTTAATTTCCTATTACAAAAATATTTCGCGCCAAGTCAGTGATGCGAGCAATTTAGATTTTAACTTTTTAGGTTTAGTTATCGAATGGCCCTTTGAACTGACTTTCGAAGGTTCCAGGCAATCCAAAACTCAAAACGAGGATAAACAATTTGTTGCGTTGAGCGTGAACGGAAATTATCCTAATCGCGTTGTTTGTGTTTTGAATCCGTACGATCGATACGTGGAATACAATCATGTTCCGGCTACCATTTGGACACCCATCTCGTTTGTCTTTTACACGTTATTAACTGATATCAACGTGAAAAAAGTGGTTTTGGACTCGGTTGTTATCGGATTGGTTTATCGAGACGCATTTTTTTGTTTGAGTGAACCGCTGCTGGAAGGCCGACCAACAAACAGTTTTGCGTTAAACACCGAATACCTTTTGTCTGTGGCATCCGCCGAGGACATTGAAATGGACTCAAAAATTCAAATCCTCGATAGTTTCAAATACAATGAAGATTTCTCATTAAGACGAGTTTATTTAAAAGGCATCCATCTGGAAACTTGGTGTTTGACAAGGGCCGGAAACATGCATCCGTTTCCGAAAAATATTCAATTACCCTATCTCGTTAAAGAATGGTTAAAAGTATTTACGGAAGCCGAACCAAACACATTTGAAGTGGATGTTAGCACAGTACGGTTGGCGATGACTTTATCCAAACATAATATTTGTTATAATTTAATCGCGTCTGAGGATACCAAAGAACCTGTTAATTTAACGGATAATCATGTTAAATTTTATATGAATGAGAGAATAGTTCAGTTTATAAACGAAGCTCGTGTTGCAAAATCTCAAGCAGAATCTGGGGAAATTTTTTGCGCAATATCTTAAAAATTTGAAATTAATTTTTTAAAGAAAAGGCGTACAAAACTTTATAAAAAAAAAAAAAAAAAAAAAAAAAAAAAAAAAAAAAAATTTTTTTTTTTTTTTTTTTTTTTTTAACATTTAAAACTTACTAGCAGAAACGTTATTATAAAAATTTAACTTGACCAAAACTTGACCAATATTGTAAAAAAAAAAAAAAAAAAAAAAAAAAAAAAAAAAAAAAAAAAATTTTTTTTTTTTTTTTTTTTTTTTTTTTTTTTTTTACACATTACTTTTCTTAATTCTTTTGTATGTTTGTATCTCTTCAATATTCATGCATCTTTTTAAACGATCTTTTTCATCTCCATTTTTTCCATGCATTGTAGAATAAATATGATTTAGTTCTGTTGTCTCTGCTTTCATGTTTACAAACGTATGTTCTTTTTCATTTCCTTGATAAAATCTTACAAGACCCATTAATCTCCTCAAAGTACGCGAATAATCTCTCATTTTCAAATAATAATAAGCTAAACGTGTATTGGGATTGGTAGCATCTCCTGCTTTTAGAAAAGAAGGAAGAAATTTGTTACTGTCGATTTGTGGAGGTAAATTGGAAAAGTTTTGTGGATCTTCTGTTTTATTATCTAAATTATTTAAGTTTGTACTATCTATTGTGTCTTCTTGAAGGGGGGTACCAAGGAAAACGAAATTTGGGGGAAATTGAATTGGTACTGGACTAACATCTATTATCCCTTTATTTGCTAGATCGTTTATCATCCCATCTACCATATTTCTAATAAATTCAGGAATTTCTGTCTCTGGATTATTTGCATAAGTAATTGTTTCAGTTGGTTTAAACGGGTTCAGAAACATTTTATTATCTATATTAATATTTTTTCTAACAAATTCGAGTTTGCGTTGAATTAATTCTTGGGCGAGAGAATTAATATCGGGTAACTGTGGTAAATATCCATTTTCATTAACAAAAGTTTTTATTTTAAACTGGTAATATTGGCTAATATTTTGATCTGAACCTTCAGGAATTAAAGTTGTTTTATCAAAAATGTCATAGTATTTTCCCTCGTCATCTTGGCTAAAATATTCTGTCAATACTGTTGCTTTATTGGTCAATTGTAGTTGGACATCATCGCTATTGGCATCGTCCATTTCCTTTGTTTCAATCAAGTCTGAATGTCTCTCCGCGAAATTTTATTTCAGTCGCCTTGGATACCGTACAATGACAAATTTCTCCAAACCCGAATTACTCTGACGTATCCCGAAAACGTCATTTTCACTGCTCAGCTCCTAAAACATGTGATGGAATTGGACGTTTACAAAAAATACCCTCATGCCGAAACAGCAGATTGTTCGGAATTTCAAAGAATCGACTGGAACGAAGCCATTATTGTTTTCGACAACGAATTGAATTTAATTTTAGCACCTGATCCAGTTCACCAACTTGTTCGACTGGACCGTCGACTGCAATACGAGCGAGCCGCTGACGCCATTTTTGGCTCTTTTCGCTTTTTTTCTTTTTTTGAATCTTTCCGCCATTTCGGATTTGGAATTTTCGCGATTTTACTACTTTATGTTTTGAATTATTTATATTCATTCTATAATAGAGTTGGTTTCCTGACTTTATCCAATAAGACTTTAAACGATTTACGAGTGAGTCAATGAAAACGTGTGGAGCTGCATCAGGTATGGGTTGCGTTTCCAAACCTTTGTAATTTGCTGTGGCCTCTCGAAACATTTCTTTCGAAAATTTTTTGTTCATCAACCCAGTCAGTAGCTGATTCCTGTCAAACGCGTCGTAGATCTGGTTTTCTAAAAATTGTTGGGGAAAACTACGTTCAGTGTAATAATCTGAAATCCATAGATAAGTCATCCAAAAACAAATGACTAATTTTGTGTCAACAAATTCCACGACTGACAATTGAATGTGTTTTTCTATTTTTTCAATAAATTGCGAAATAATTGTCGGGGGATCGTCGTCTTCGTCGATAGAGGATAAATAATCGTTAATTTTCGTTGGGTTGGTTTCCGTAATGCCTATCAGCGCGGGGATGAAATCATTTCCGAACAAAAAGGAAACGGCAATCAATCGCGAGAGCGGGTAAGGTAATTGATTCGAAACAAATTGAGTTATATTATAAAATTTATTATAACGATAAATTTGTATCGTTTGGTACCTGTTCAAACGCATAAAAGACAATATGAATACGTCTTGATCCACGCTTACTACGATTGGATTTTGGTATTTGCATTCTGGTTTTTCTGCCATTTGAAATATTTTATGCTCGCCTTCCCCCGGAATATTGCATCCGCACAAAATAACCGACATCGGATATTCAATTTCATTCAGTTTATAAATTATATAATTTTGTACTCGATGGGTCAGTTTGTTTTCGCCAAATAAAATGTATCTGTAAAAGGTTTTTTTGGGAATGGAATCTTTAGAATTATTACGGCGTTTTCTTTGCGTGGCCCATTTCATCGGGACTCCTTCCCCATCAAACGATATAACAAACGTGATGGGATCGAATGTATAAGATAAAAATTGAGCAAACAACTCTGTCAGTTGATTCCACACCGACTTGGAAATTTCATGAAAAATGTTTTCTTCTTCAGTTTCCAAACAATGATCAATAGCCACATACAGTAAACCTTGAGCATCTATAAGTACAGAGTCGAAATTGTCTGGATAAAAAGATGGTTGCGTGAGTGGTTCAAGCAACTTGCAGAAATTTTTTATACCCATATTAAACACACTATATTACATTGATAAATCCTTTATAATAATAGTAAAAATGAAAATTAAATTGTTAAACAAAATGAGAAATATTTTTTGACTGTACGTGTTTTTCGAAATCTTTTCTATTGCTTAAAAAAAAAAAAAAAAAAAAAAAAATTTTTTTTTTTTTTTTTTTTTTTTTAATTGGATTGCTTAATTAGTTTTGTAAGAAAATAACAATTACGAATATATACACATTTTTCTAGTTTTCTATTGTTTCTTCGCAGTCATCTGGTGATTTTTCATCTCCTATTTTACCTGATAACTCCATTCCTTTTGCAAAAGTATCTCCAACAGCCTTTATAAGTATGTCTGCTAATTCAATTTTATCATCTGGATGAATTTTCAAAATTTCTTTCAAAATATCTAATTCTGTATCGTGTGAAACTAAGTACTCTAATTTAAAATAAAAATTTGTTTTTATAACTTCAAATTTTTTATCATAATATTGAGTACCAACATCTTTCATATCGGGTTCATCTTCCAAATCTGTCATATTACCTTTTTCAGCTAATCGGGCCATTTTACGTATTTTGTTGGTTAATTTTTGATTCTCTTCTATCATTGCGATTAATACTTGTGTGATAGCTTGATTTTTTTCAAACATGTCATTTATAATATTCATTATTATTCCAATTCTAGAAGAATCTTATTTATACAATTATTCAATAACTTTCAATCCGATTCAAGTATAAAAGTATAACTAAATGAAAAACTTTTAGAAAGGTATTCTTATAAACATTTTTAAGTAAAAAAAAAAAAAAAAAAAAAAAAAAAAAAAAAAAAAAAAAAATTTTTTTTTTTTTTTTTTTTTTTTTTTTTTTTTTTTCCAAATGTTTCAAATGAGTCTATTTCCCAATTTCAGTTGAAGGTTAGTCCATTCATCATCATTTAAACTCAATAAACTATTATCTTTTTCAAAGTATAACGGAGATCCATCTCTCAAATACAAAAAGTATTTGGTCGGACCATTTTTAGTCGGTTTAAAATTCTTTTCCACCGGAAAGCAAAAGGGAGATGGGGGTATTTTTTCGTTCTCGACATCATCATCTTTAAACAACTTTTGTAATCCTCCTTTCCAAAGACTCGCCAAAATCCACTGGCTATGAGGTGGTAACGAAAAATTGGAAGCAGGAAATTTGCTCATTTTGATGATATGTCGAACCAAATCATAGACATCAAATATAAAGCTTACAGCTACATTTTGATGTTTCCAAAAGTAAAAATCTAAATATCTTGGTGGAGATACCAGAAAATAATGATAATAATTTCTTTTATCTTTACCAAAAATATGTATATGGTAAGGATCGTAGTTTTCTTCGGGCAGCATGACGTGAGTCCATTCTAATTTTTTTTCTCAATATGTACGTACATAGTGAGCTACTAAATTCAAATCTGAGTCAGAAAAAAATAATAAAGACTTTTGAGTCTCCGGAAGACAATTATTGTTAGGCAATTCAAGTAAGAACTCGTTTTCTTCTGAAATGTCAGATTTTTCTGAAAAATCAGAATGAGCAGCATCAGACATGGTTACTGGAATCTTACTAAAAGTACAAATCAAACGCAAAAAACAAATTGCAAGTGATTTAATGAAGAAAAGCAAAATGCAACGAGATTTAAAATGCGCATAAATAGTTACAAAAAAAAAAAAAATTTTTTTTTTTTTTTTTTTTGAATTTATATAATATTCAGAAATATTTTTTACACGAGTTATACTTTTATTTATTTTTTTCTTTTCCAAGAATCATTCAATTCCGCAAATAAAGTCCTTCCTTCTTTCCTTCCCCATCGAGCATCAGCGCTATTTAAAATATAACCATCTCGTGGAAGATCTGTAAACCGATAATTTTCTTTATATTCAGCAGTTATTTGAGGAGGTTTAAAATTTCTTAAATGTGAAGGTAAATGTGGATTATATCTTTGATTATTCATATTGAAACTACTTTATTTAAAAACGAGTCACGTGTTTTTTCACTAGTACTACCAGGTGCCAAACGATCTCCAACTATTTCATTGGACAATGCATTTTATTTAACATTGAATCGTATTATCAGGTACCGCAAAATGACAAGGGAGATTTGACTTTACCCTACCAAAGCCGCTTTTTACAGTCGGTCGAAAAATTATTCGAGCACAGTGATGTCATCTATAACATTTATTTAGAAATTTTTTTTTTTTTTTTTTCATATCAAGGTAAAAAGTACGGTTCCTTTTCATCCATATAGTAAATCACATCAGATTCCACATGTTCTTCATCCTCCGCCAATTGAAACCGTTGCCATGCTGCCAGAGAAACGGAATCACCACCATCGCTCCAATTTAACATTTTAAAATCTGTAGAAACTTGAAAAGTGATCGGTAACAGCTCTTGAACGGGGGATGTACAACCACAGTGAGTTTGGGAAGGGAATAGGCAATATACAATCAGGGTGCGGTGGATTGTCCAAATTATCTCGAAATGATAAGCCAAGCGCCAACGCATTGGGATTTTTTGTCTGTGGCCAATTTTTATTTTAAATTTGCTTCCATCGTGGAACCACATCCAACCATCTTTAGCAGAGTCGATGATGATGAGTCCGTGGCCCGTGGAACGGTAAATGTAGATTCTCGGTGGTTCCGAATACTCGAATCCAGACAAAATGATCCCGAGGTTTCGAAACATGCGGCTTATAGAACCTCGAAAAAATTGTTGATCGTGAACAACGGGTTTGAAACCATCCAAGAAAAAATGATAAATTACTACATTTAGTGTTTTCTCGTCAATTTGTACGTAACACCAATGGTTCCAGTTTAAACGTGCAAAATACCATCCAAACCGAATACCACTCAAATATTGCAAGTACACGGGCGAAAAAGGAGTGGAAGAACACAGGTAGGCTCCGCGGTACGTCAAGATGTCACGAAATTCGGGCATGGTCGACAAGAGTCGCAATTTCTCCTTTAAAGGAACAAAATCCCTAAAAATCTTGAGTAAAATATCTATATGTAAATCCATCAATTGTATCATTTTCTTTCTCAAATGTTTTGAGCCTCTATGATTTTAAAGATTTCAAATGTTGAAAAAAAAAAAAAAAAAAAAAAAAAATTTTTTTTTTTTTTTTTTTTTTTTTTTTTTTGAGAGTATATTTTTAGTATAAATACTTTTAGTCACACCCTCAAATTATTCTTTTGTCGGATCTTTTTTTTGTTTCCAACCGCATCATGCCGCCTTGTCAAACCAAATCTTCGAAAAACAATTGCAGGGATTTAAGACGTTATTGGAATTTTCTTAATCGAAACCCCACCACCTTCCATTGTCCTCTGTGTAACGATATTATCACATCCATCCAATTCGAATATCATTGCTCCTTATTGCACGGTTTAAATTCCAAACTCTGTTGCGTTTGGTGCCTGGGGGAAACCTCTTGGTCCAGCAAACAGAAACGCGAGCACGTCGATCACATGATACAATGTTGGAGAAAATTTTTAAAACTGAATACTTTACCCATTGATTTACCGCCAGAAAATCCCACTTTCGAGGCGAAACCGGAACCCGTTCCTTTCGACATGAAACCCATGACCCCAAACAAATGTTTATTCGACCACGCGTTCGATCCTCCACCACGAGCTTGCGATCTCATCTGGCCCATGCCTCTGGACCCGAATCTTTTAACCTACGAAGATGATTCTTTAAACAGGGCTGTATCATGTGTCCAAAAATATCTGGAACTTGGAAATTCCGTAGAATGGTTTCACGCCATGGTGCGAATTCCCGCATTTACAGGTTTTCTAGAAGCCATGGACAGAGACGAAGGTCGGACTCGTACCTTAACATTTTCCTGCTGGTGCGATGGTGGCGAGCCACCAGAAGCTCGATTCAGGCAACACAGGCATATGATTATAGTTTCGTCGCCCCCTGGCCACTTTTTACGAAACGTTTGGGAAAAAATCGAAGTAGGAGAACGGCCCCGTAAAAATTTCAAATGCCTTTACTGCAAACCCATCGACTCCGCCATGCAACTCGTCCACACCATCGGCTATCTGTGCAAGCGCGAATCCCGGTGTAATTTCTCTTCGGAATACAAAGATAATTCACCCGAAAAACAAAACCATTTTTACTGTTTCGAAAGCCTTCCAGAAGACTACCGGCTACCACTCGTCTTGCAATGGGAAGGAGGTCTCCTAAGTCTCCTCAATTTGACCTTTAAACATCTGAAACGCGACAAAATGGTACAAGCCGATATGGATTTCAACGAAAGCAAATGGCGCTTCAAAATAAAAAATATCCCTGGAATCACGCTAAATACCGTTCTTCCGGTCACGAAAGAATTTCAACCTTGCCAAAGTCCCACGGATTTTTTTCTCCATCTCACGAAAGGTCGCAAACTTTTTTTCGAACGCAACCCAGATTTAAAAAATCTTACTCGGGAAGCCTGGCTCGAAAAGCAAGCCCAGATGGGCAATCTTTTTTACTACGTAGTGGCGGAAGACCACTGGACCCCCCGGCCTTATCTCCAGTCCCTCATCAACGAATTTAAACCCATAGTCGACAGAAACAGGGAGCTCGAATCTGAAAACGCGGGGTTGAAAAAGGAAAATGAAACGCTCAAAAGAGAAATTGAGGAATTGAAGCAGGAACTCGATAGTCCTAAAAGACCTAGAAATTAAATTTTTATTCATTTATGAACGGCTAAAATGTTTGTTTTCGTGTTTCTATAAAAAAAAAAAAAAAAAAAAAAAAAAATTTTTTTTTTTTTTTTTTTTTTTTTTTTAAATGTATGAGAGCTTATAAATGCTTTCAGTCGCACACCCAAATTATCCTTTTGTTGGATCTTTTTTTTGTCTCCCACCGCATCATGTCGCCTTGTCAAAACAAATCTTCGAAAGATGGATGTGAGAATTTAAGACTTTATTGGAATTTTCTTAAGCGAAACCCCACCTCCTTCCAGTGTCCTCTGTGTAACGTTTCTCTTGTATCCATCCAATTCGAAAAACATTGCTCCACATTACACAATTTAAATTCCAGACGTTGTTGCGTTTGGTGCCTCGGGGAAACCTCTTGGTCGAGCAAACAGAAACGCCAGCAGGTCGATCATTTGCTACAATGTTGGAGAAAATTTTTAAAACTGAACACTTTACCGCCAGAAAATCCCACGAAAGTGATCAAACCGGAACCCGTTCCTTTCGACTTGAAACCCATGGCTCAGTCCAAATATCTATTCGACCACGCGTTCGACCCTCCACCGCGTGCTTACGATCTCATCTGGCCCATGTCTCTGGACCCTAACATCTTAACCTTCGAAGATGATTCTTTAAACAGGGCCGTTTCTTGCGTCCGAAAATATTTGGAACTCGGGAACGAAGTCGAATGGTTTCACGCCATGGTGCGAATTCCTGCCTTTACAGGTTTTCTAGAAGCCATGGACAGAGACGAAGGTCGGACTCGCACCTTGACATTTTCCTGCTGGTGCGATGGCGGCGAGCCATCAGAAGCCCGATTCAGGCAACACAGGCACATGATCGTGGTTTCATCGCCCCCTGGCCACTTTTTGAGAGATGTTTGGGCGAAAATCGAGGTAGGAGAACGGCCCCGTAGAAATTTCAGGTGTTTATACTGCAAACCCATTAATTCGCCATTGCAACTCGTCCACACCATCGGCTATCTGTCCAAGCGCGAATCCCGCTGCAATTTCTCTGGCGAAAACAAAAAGGGTGCCGAAAAACTGAACCATTTTTACTGTTTCGAAAGCCTTCCCAAAGACTACCGGCTACCACTCGTTTTGCAATGGGAAGGCGGTCTCATAAATCTCCTCAATTTGACCTTTAAAGACTTGAAGCGAGACAAAATGGTACAAGCAGACATGGATTTTTACGAAAGAAAATGGCGCTTCAAAATCAAACACATTCCCGGAATCACGCTCGGCACGGTTCTTCCGATCGCAAAGGAATTTCAACCCTGCCCAGGTCCGACGGACATTTTTCTGCATCTCACGAAGGGTCGCAAGCTTTTTTTCGAACGTAACCTGATTCTGAAAAATCTCACTCGGGAAGCGTGGCTCGAAAAGCAAGCCCAGATGGGTAATCTTTTTTACTACGTAGTGGGGGAAGATCACTGGACCCCCCGGCCTTATCAACAGTCCCTGATCAACGAATTCAAGCCCATAGTCGATCGAAACAGGCAACTCGAATTCGAAAACGCGCAACTGAAAGAAGAAGCGGCTCGATGGAAACAGAGGCACGCAGAGGAGGTCAAAAGCCTATCTGTTAAATTGGACGAGTCCAACGATAAATGTGCAAAGTTGAACGATAAAATTTCCGAATTGAATGATAAAATCCACCTGCTGAATGACAAAATTCATCAGCTGCACGAAGGGGAAATCGCGAGACTCAAAAACGAGCTTGCTCAAGCGGAAATTAAAATTGAAAAACTTGAAAAGGAAAACGAAACATTGAAAAAGGAAAATGAAACGCTGAAAAAGGAAAATGAAAATCTGAAAAGGAAAAATGAGGAATTGGAGCAGGAACTCGGCAGAGTAAAAAGAAGTAGAGTTTGAGTTTCATTAAAAAAAAAAAAAAAAAAAAAAAAAAAAAAAAAAAAAAAAAACATTATTTTTATTTTTTTTTTATTTTTTTTTTTTTTTTAAATATATATTGTTAACAGACTTTTTATACATAAAAAATAATTTATCAATTTGCAATATTCATGCTGAAAATGAACAAAAAATCAAATAATTTATTAAAATTAACATGTAAAAAAAAACTTTTTAGTTAAATTTAATCGAAAGTAAACTAAAGGTGAAAACTTCACATTACCATGTACATAGAGTTAAGGTCAAAATTTGACCTAGGTTCAAGGTCAAACCAAGGTCAAAAGAGAAAATTGTATTTCTAGAAAATGGTTTCAAAATTTACTCGACCAGAAAATGGAAAAAATGACATTTTCAATATGAGGTCATTGACCTGTAATTTTTTACATGTACATAGGTCCAAGGTCAAACCAAGGTCAAAAGAGAAAATTGTATTTCTAGAAAATGGTTTCAAAATTTGCTCGACCAGAAAATGGAAAAAAAATGACATTTTTCATATGAGGTCATTGACCTGTAATTTTTACATGTACCTAGATCCAAGGTCAAACCAAGGTCAAAAGAGAAAATTGTATTTCTAGAAAACGGTTTCAAAATTTGCTCGACCAGAAAATGAAAAAAAATGACATTTTCCATATGAGGTCATTGACCTGTAATATTTTACATGTACCTAGGTCCAAGGTCAAACCAAGGTCAAAAGAGAAAATTGTATTTCTAGAAAATGGTTTCAAAATTTGCTCGACCAAAAAATGGAAAAAAATGACATTTTCCATATGAGGTCATTGACCTGTATTTTTTACATGTACCTAGATCCAAGGTCAAACCAAGGTCAAAAGAGAAAATTGTATTTCTAGAAAACGGTTTCAAAATTTGCTCGACCAAAAAATGGAAAAAAATGACATTTTCAATATGAGGTCATTGACCTGTAATTTTTTTTTTTTTTTTTTTTTTTTTTTTTTTTTTTTTGTACATTTTCAATTTTTGTCGTCCACCGAACCGGAAGTAAGAATTTGAAACTCATTAAGTATTCAAGAATTCGGGCAAATGAGATTACGTCATCATTTCTATTTTTAGAAATAAATTTTTACGTTTTTTCAAGGTGTTTAAAAATATCTATCACAGAAAGTTCAATAAGGCATCAGAAAATATTTTGTTATTTTTTTTAAAAAAAAAGTTTCTATAAATTTTTTTTCCTTATCACCTGTTTATTTTCATTCAATGCCAATTATTTTAAATAAATTAGGGTTATTTTTATTTTTTTTCAAATTTAGTAACGTGAGCAATTTATTGTTTTCGGCTTGGTTCTGGATTAAAAGTAAAGAATACACAATGTCGGTTCAATGCGGAGATTATCCCACGGGAAAAAATTTATCGTTATTAAAAGACCCTCGTGAAAATCCACCGTTCCCCATAGGCACAACAATACCCTATTATTGCGATTTAGGCTACAAATTCCGCGATGGCTCTTTTATAATTGGAACAAAGACTCCCAAGTTTGAATGTGTATTGGATGGTGAATCTGCCGTATGGAAAATCGATACTGAATGTACTCCAGTTACTTGCGGTGATCCGGGGCACGTAGCTCACGCAACAAGAACAGGTTCAAATTTTTCATTTAACGGCGAAGTGAAATACGAATGTAAAGACGGTTATAAAATGAAAGGAAACGAATCTCTATTTTGCGGAGCAAATGGATTATGGGTACCGTCGATTGACAGAGTAAAATGCGAACCATTATCTCCCAAAGATGTTGAAAATCCAGCCGGCTATATTTTTTACGCTCTTCCAATCCTGTTACTTACAATGGTTATGGCAAGCAAAGCAATGTAAAAAAAAAAAAAAAAAAAAAAAAAAAAAAAAAAAATTTTTTTTTTTTTTTTTTTTTTTTTAACATTGTTTGAACATTTAAAATTTACTAGCAGAAACGCAATCATGTTATAAAAATTTAACTTGACCAATATTGTAAGAAAAAAAAAATAATAATAATTTTTTTTTTTTTTTTTTTTTTTAAACAAAAATGAGAGCTCATTAAGTATTAAAAAAATATCCAAGTTTTCTTCAGATAACATCATCAACTCTAAAAATAGATTTTGTAGGGTTTGAACTTTTAAAAAAAATAATTTTAAATATTCATAAACTCGAAATTGTGATTTTCCCTGTGACTGGGATCTACTTTTCGCGATTAAAAGTTTTCGTTATTTATTTCATCAGTAGTATTTTATGAATCTTGATCTATGGCATTCTTTTCCTCCCTCCTTTGTCGCCAACCATGTTCTGGTGATTAAAATTTTGTGAACCATAAAAAAGGGGGACAAGATAAAATGGCTTGTTTCCAGTCAAACTGGAGAAAAAAAGATGCTTCTTACGCTGTAATATTATTCACCATACAATAAATATTGTTTAGTTACCAGGTACTGCAAAATCGACACCTGATCTAAGATTACGGTAACAAAGTGCTTTTTAAACAGTCGGCAGTAAAATTATTCGAGCACCTTAAACCCTTTGGTTTTTTTCCCAAAACCGAAAACATACTTCCTGCAACTATTATTCTTGGATAGTACGGCAAGTGAATCATTGCCCGTAAATAAATGATGAATGCTAAGCTCATTGTACTAGCAAATCTCTTCTAGTGCATTTCAGTGACCAATTTTAATATGTTTGAAATAGTGTAACATCATTAAAATACACAACAAACGAATTTTTCCCCCATATTAGACAATAAAATTATGGATTTCTTTTATGTACCTCTGACGAACTATAACTTACTCTAATCTCTGTAAAATGTTTGATCTTTGTCATTCTTATCAGTTTCATTATATTTGAAATTGGTCATTGAAATACATTGCAAACAGTTTTTCCCTATTGACCATAAATGTCAATTCTTTTGAATGTTCTTGTAAATAAACTATAAAACTACAAACTTCATTTTCAATGCCGAATACAAAGTAGTAAATTGCATTAACATACGTCAAATGCATCCGAATATATTTACACTAGTTAGAGCACGGATAGAAAAAACACAATTCATAAAGCTTTTTCAACTATGTTGAAAAGTGTTAGCATAAAAATATACAATTATTATATCGTATTCTAAATGTTCAAAGCAACATTTTTTTTCATTAGCTGGACAGTTATTTTTTTGCTTCTAATTATTAATCTGTATGGTCAGATGTGGTTGATGATGTGGTTGAAGAATCCGAATATATTTACACTAGTTAGAGCATGGGTAGAAAAACACAATTCATAAAGCTATTTCAACTATGTTGGAAAGTTTTTAAAACAGCAGAAAAATATACAATTATTATATCGTATTCTAAATGTTCAAAGCAAGCGAACAAGCAACATTTTTTCATTAGCTGGACAGTTACTTTTTGCTTTTAATTATTAATCTGGATGGTTCAGATGTGGTTGATGATGTGGTTGAAGAATCCGAATATATTTACACTAGTTAGAGCATGGATAGAAAAACACAATTCATAAAGCTTTTTCAACTATGTTGGAAAGTGTTTAAAACAGCAGAAAAATATACAATTATTATATCGTATTCTAAATGTTCAAAGCAAGCGTCAAGCAACATTTTTTCATTAGCTGGACAGTTACTTTTTGCTTCTAATTATTAATCTGGATGGTTCAGATGTGGTTGATGATGTGGTTGAAGATGGTAGAGAGATTGGTTGGTTGACGCTACTATCAGATTTCTGAGCTTTTCTTGTCAAAATTTTTTCGAATAACTGTGGCTGGTAGTTTGAATTTTGATTCGCACGGTCCGCTATTGACCACAAAATTTGGTGGAAGAAGTTTAGAATTTTCAGTTAAATTTTGTGACGTAGGTGATTTGTTACAGTCAGTATTTTTCAAAATCTATATTTAACTGACTTTTAACTTTGACCATCGTTAAAAACGAGAAATCAATGAATGATTGATATAACACAATTAAAGAAACGAGTATATAAATATCAAAAACATTGTCGGAAGAAAATTCAGTTTATGGAAATTTTGAAAAGTACAAATTTTTGAAATTAACCAATATTGGTCGTTTCGTCAAAAATGGGCCACCATTAATAATTTTTCTGGTGAAAAAAATGACAAGTTAAAGTTTTAAAATTGACCAATATTGGTATGTAACGTTTCGCAAAAAAATGGGTCAGAGGCGGTTTGGACAACCGCCTCTGACCCATTTTTTCACTTTCACCTTTAAATAATTTTTCTTGAAAGAAAAACATGAGGTGAAATTTAAAGTTTAGCGAATTTTAGTTCGTATTGTTTTTTAAATTTCAAAAATTTGTCACCTTTTAGTTGAAATATATATTCATAATCTTCAAGATCAGGTGACAGAATTAATACTGAATCTGAATCCATTTCCTTATCCTTTTTTTCGTCCAATTTCTTCACTTTGATTTTTTTGTCCATAGCTTTTTTCTTTTCCCCATCAAGTTTCAAATGATTTCCCTTTGAAGTTTTTGATTTTTTCTTTAAATGAGATTTCGCAACAGGAAAGTTCTTCTCGTTACTAGGAGTTTTCTTCGGAATTTTAAATAATTTTAACTGTTCTCTCATTTTCGTATTTGAAGATTGAAGAAAGTCTATAAAATTTTGCTGTTTCTTGGCAGGAGAGGGTGTTGTCACGGGCTTGGCTGGAGTTGTTTTCACTTGTGAGGCAAGAGTTGTTACAGGAAAGTTTAACTTATTAGTCACGACTGGTGATGAGGGCATTTTAAATCCACTTGTCTTCTCTGCAGATTTCTTCGTTTCTAGCAGCGGCGGCAAGGCAAAATCTGTTATCATATCTTCTTCCATCGGAGTCGGAGGTCGTGGAAAGCTATCATTATAAGTTATGAGAGGCGTATTTAAAACTTTCTGATATGGATCTTCTATTAGATGCGAAACATTCGCATCTATAAAATTAAGCAAATCTTCAAGATCTTTTTCAGTTAAAGTAGCCATTTTTAAAAAAATCCACCAGCAACAAAAAGCGATCAGCGTCCAAAATGTGCGAATGGCGTCGATTACCGCCTTTTTATACGAATCACCGAGGTCATTTGAAAGATAAAAACAGGAAATTTAAGATAAAAATAATCGTATATCAAAGTTATTGAGAAAGGATATTACGTAACAAAGTTCATTATAGAATAAAAGGAATCGTGTCACGGGATGTTTTGCGCAATCCGTTTTTAGAAATCACAGTCAGGAAGTTATGTAACTCAATTCGCGGAACAGCGGAAAAGGTCTGGAATAAAATTAGCCACAGAGTCAATCTTTTAATGAAATTTGTATATATTTTTTTCTGAAAATTTTTTTAATAATAAAAGTAACAATAATTTAAGCCAAGCAATGCGTATAACAAAAGATCCTGTAATTTAATAATAAATATTTTTTGCATCACAGATTGTACAGAATGTATATTTTTGTGCATACTTCAAAGACCAATTCTATTATTTTAAAATGAGCCATTAAAATGCATTTGATCCCCGTAATGTAACGGAATACTTTTGATTGTCCCTGACATCCGATTTTCATAAAATTTGAAATGACTCGACAAGATTATGTAATAATTGTGTATTTAAAATTTCAAACGATTCGGTTGGGTCTGAGCGACAGGTGCTACGTATTTACATAATTACGAACGCACCTAAAAAGCTTGACATAAATATATTTGGCCAATGATATCAGCAATATCTTGATTTTCTTCATGAAAAAACATGAATTTCCTTAACAAAAATTACAAATAAAAAAAAAATGTATGATATAAAACTACATTTGAACTGTCCGTAAAATATGTGCAGACTGTATCAATTTGTTTTTAACCACAATATTAGGATCATTTAAAAGTTTGACTGATGCCAAAAATTGAACTTTTCAGTAAACCATGACACAGATTTTTTTTTATATAATTCATTTTAGAATCTCATCCATGTAGTTACAAAATTCGAAACATTTGCATCTCTATAATTGATATTTTGAAAACAAAGCTGATACACAATTTACACAGTTTGGTATTACTTGAGTAGTTTGGCGTTTTATATAATTTGTTGCATCAGCAATTCATTAATAGAGCATTACTATGCATAATAACAATATATAAATTTTGTTTTGGAATTGCAATGCATTGTATAAATAGTTTTCACATGTTTTATTTTCATATACCTAACCAAGATGGGCCCCCAACAAACTAGTTTTACTTGGAATAATTGATATACTAAATGTATTTTTTGACTTGGAATAATGGATATTTTGAAAACAAAACACACAAGTTTATGCATCCATATCTCTGAGAGCTCCATTTAAAAGTTTGACTGATATTGAAACTTATAAATCAATGATAATGTAACAATATTTTTCTTTTTTTAAAAAAAAAAATGAGTTGTACGTGAGGTGCGCGATAACAAAATTTTAAAAATATTACTCTCATATATCAATCTCATAAAATTGTAAATAGTAAATTACAATTAAAACACGCTCCCCATTATGTAATGGAATACTTTTGTGTGGAATCAATTACAAATGTTTCTACAAATTATGTAAAATGTTTATTACAATGAATACTTTTGATTGACCCAATTATCAAAAAATTGAAATAATTCGACAAAATTATGTAATAATTATGCGTTTTAAATTTAAAACTTATAAAATACATTTGATCCCTCCATAATGTAATTGAATACTTTTGATTGCCTCCGATTTTCATAAAATTTGAAATGACTTGACAAAATTATGTAATAATTATGTATTTTAAATTTCAAACGATTCGGTTGAGTGCTACGTATTTATATAATTACGAACCTTAATTACGATTTATAATTACAATAAATTTTTTTTCATTCATATATATTCGAATCTCATGTCCATTAGACACTCTCTGCTTATTTTCAGTCCTAATCTAATGAAATCTCGAAAGTACACCTTCTGATTCACCAAATTTTTTTTCAAATTGACCGAAAACGTTCAGTTGTATTTTCTTTTATGGGGTGTTTTAAGAATCCTCCGTTGTTGAGCAACATGACGCCTATCCCAAAAAGAGGATTGAGTGTGAAGGTGAACGACACGGTGCCTTTTCGTGATGCCTATGTTAAATATCTATGTTTTTTTTTAAAAAAAACCTATATTGGTTTTCAAAGTGTCATAAAAAAATTAGAAGCGGAAAACCCGCTCCTATTTTTTTTTTTTTTTTTTTTTTTTTGTCATTCTAATTGAAAAAAATTAGAAATAAAACTGGTTTTTTTTCAAACTGTAGAGTTAATAAATCGGAAATTAAGCTCTCAATATCAATATTTTCTGTTGGGTCATAAGGCGTGTTTAATATTTCCTCTAAATTTAAATTGAAATTTGTGCTTTCGGAATAAGAATTTTCCATTACATCTACATTTTTTTCAAAATTTGAAGACATTCCTGTATCTATTGAGCTGGTCATTTCAAAATTTGAAGACATTTCTGTATTTATCGAGCTGATCATTTCAAAATTTGGAGACATTTCTGTATTTATCGAGCTGATATCATTTCCAGAATTTGGAGACAATTCTGTATTTATCGAGTTGATATCATTTCCAGAATTTGAAGACATATCTGTACTTATCGAGTTGATATCATTTCCAAAATTTAAACACATTTCTGTATTTATCGGGCTGGACATTTCAAAATTTGACTTTGCTGCATTTGGCAAGTTTGTTGTTTTTTCATGATGAAAAGTTAAATCTAGAGGTTCCGGATCCTCCGAGTTGACGTTCGGAAAATATCCCTCTTTTGGATTATTCATTATTTTAGAAGTTAGAATTTGAAAATGTTTTACAAAATCGACAGGTGTTGTTACTACATTTCTTTCTAATATCGGTGGATTCGGAATTAACCAATATGTAATTTGTTGTTGTTGCTCCTGTTGCTGTTGACTGTCAGAAAAAGTATTTGGACATGCAACGGTCGAGGAATCTAAATTAAAAAAATCTGCGAAATCTTTTTCCTCTTCCGTTCTTGCTTTTTTTGGTGGCGGAGGGGGTGGCATTTTATTAAAATCATCCTCATCTTTTTCATCATCAATATATGGCGTTTCAGGAGGAACATCAAACGCATTTTGTAGTTTAGTAATTCTATGGGCTACCGGATCGTCCACGGGAAAGGGAAATTCAAAGTTTTTCGGTAATACATCTAAGCTGAAAAAAACTTTTTGAGTGGTATATAACATGTAAGTTGTACCCTCTGGGATCTTGTACGCGCCATTGGGCAACAAGATCCGCCTGTCGAATAAATGAATGTTTTCGTAGTGGAAAATTTTATCTTCAACACTCAGTCTTTTGTGCATGGTTTTTGGAAGCAAATAAAATAACAGGGGTAAATTTAGAGTCTGAATAAAATGGATCGTATTTTTTTTCACGGTTTTCAAACCAAAGGTAAACCATGCTTTTACAAGAAACATGTTTTTGAGTTTAAAACTCATCCTCACGTCTGAATTTTTTTTGAACGCAGGTTGTGGGTTTCTCGAATACCTAGTGATCATTCGACTCCAATCGATGAGTTCTGGGTGAAATTTTTCGAAAATCTGACACTCCCGCCCCATCTTTTTTGTTGTATCCATGGTTTTCTGGTCCATGGGATGTTTGCAAAAATATATTTTATGATATTCATCCATGAACAAAACAAAACATTTAACATTTTCGTTGGAAGCCCAAAACTTGAAATTTTTTTCGGGATAAGTTAGTTTTTGGACAGACTTGGAAATAAAATTAGGGAAAACATCAATTGCCCTGACTGATCTTTTATAGTCCATTTCCAACAACAAAAATTGAAAAGAAATTTTTTTTCAAACAGAGTAAAACTCGTTTAGCAAACGAATGCGAATGATTTTTCAATCTCAAACACTCGGGCTTTTATACAAAATTCTGGTCACAGGATGTTGTGCAATCCGTGCTAATTTTAACGAGGACAGGATGTTATGCAATTGGTTTTGAAAATCATATCGAGGTCACAGGATGTTTTGCAATGTCATTTTCAGGGCTCTTATCTAGAAGGACAGGATGTTATGCAATTGTTTTTTTTCCTTGAAAATCACGTGGGGAGAGGAAATTTTTAGATTCGGATGCATATATATATATGGTTCCGTTTGTCGATTAAAGAAATCATTTCAACATGCTGTTCTGGATTGCGACAGATCCTCTTGCTATTCCAATTTTAGTTATTGTTTCAAAAAACGGGTTGCCTTATTTACGGGCGCTTGATATTGGCCGCATCTGTCATTATAAAAATGTTTATCAATTTGCAAGAAAATATGCCAAATTGATAGTCAAAGATGTAGTACCCGAAAACATTGACTTATCTACTCAAATTTTGTCAACGAGGATCTTTACAATTGAAGAAACTTTGGATATGTTGAAAAATTGCAAAGCGAAAATAAGCCTTTCACTTATTAAACGCTGGTTCAGAAATGTCGACGAAACAAAAATATTAACATTTGGTTCTGACGGAATTAGGGCTTGTAGCAACCCGAAAAAAGCTTTGAAAATACAAATAATTCATAAAAATGATGAAAACAGGTGGAACTTGAAAGTATCCACTATGGAAATGGATACCATTAGTCTAGAAAACGCGATAAGCTTCAAGGAGTTTCTAGACAAATTCAAAATGAAAACTCTGGAAATGTACAATACCATGATCAACGACTACAAAATGAAATTGCTTAAAATTAATTTTTTCCACGAGAGTTTGGAAAATTCTAAAGTGTCAGGAGCTCCAAAAGATATAATAGTTTATTTTGGAAGCCAAGCGTTTGAATATGTATTGTCAAAAAATAATTAATTGTTGAAAAAAAAAAAAAAAAAAAAAAAAAAAAAAAAAAAAAAAAGTTAGCGGGTTTTCCGCTCCTAATATTTTTATAACACTTTGAAAACCAATATAGGTTTTTTAAAAAAAAGAAACATAGATATTTAACATAGGCATCACGAAAAGGCACCGTGTCATTCACCTTCACACTCAATCTTCTTTTTGGAATAGGTATCATGTTGCTTAACAACAGAGGATTCCTAAAATGCCCCATAAAAGAAGATACACTTTATCGTTTTTGTTCAATTTGAAAAAAAGTTTAGTGAATCAGAAGGTGTACATTCGAGATTTCTTTCGATTAGGAATGAAAATAAGCAGAGAGTGTCTAAGGGACATGAGATTTAAAAAAAAAAAAAAAAAAAAAAATATTATTTTTATTATTATTATTATTATTATTTTTTTTTTTTTTTTAAGATTATGTTCAACTTACATATATAGTTCAACTTAATCGCTCCAACAATATTTTTCACGCAGTTTTCCATTTGCTCGCTCACAAAATGGATCTGTTCATTTCCTCTTCTTCTTACAAAGTCAAGTCGGCCATCCGGTCCGAACACAAACATTCCAGGTGCGTAGCCTCTCTGGCAGTCGGTACCAACGGATTTACTCTGTTTGACGGAAGAGTTAGCGTGGTCTACGAAGGATGCAGCGTGGACAATGCCAAGTTGGTTCGTGAAATTGTAAAAAGTGGTGTGAGAAAATTACACGTTTACGACAAAAAAACTTTGGAAAAAATCGAAGACCTCCGGAAATCCTATTCGCATCTGTTGGAAAATGTGATCGTGGTGAGAAGTTTGAAAAAATTGGATATGGAATGCGCTTATTGCCATTCTAAACGCTGTCACAGATGGATAGCGGTTTCGTTGCTTTCGGAAATTTTTGAAATATTTTATGATCACATTGAACATTAGGATAATACGTATTTTTTTTTTAGAAAGGTCGAGTTTTTTTAAATAATAATTTGAGTCCGGAAAACTATGACTCGGATTTTTGAATATTAATTAGGGGAACAATAATTGAAATTGTAAAATCTATTTTTAGAATCATGACGTTAGTTACAAACTCGAATTTTTGAATATTAATTAGTTTTCAGATTTTTAACTTCCTGTTTGCTGGAGAACAAAAATTGAAATTGTGTAAAAAAAAAAAAAAAAAAAAAAAAAAAAAATTTTTTTTTTTTTTTTTTTTTTTTCTACAATATTGGTCAAGTTAAATATTTTTGATAACAGAAAAGACTTACAATAAAACTTGACAGCATTTTATTTTTTTTTCAACCATATTTTTTTAAAGTATCAGTTTTGAAAGAATACGGTTGTGGAGGTTCTATATAGCCACGTCTTAAACACTCCTGTTCATCAGGAAATTCTAGTTCGTAATAAAAATCAGGCGTTTTTGGCCGTGGTTTTCCTCTGTGTCTTGATACATCATTTATTCTTTTTTTCATTTCTTCTTCATTTAAACCTAGAGTATTAAAATATTCCTCGCAATCGGAACACGGGTTACCTGGATATTGTTTTCTTTCTGCTTTTTTCCGAGGTAATTTTTTAAAACATTCTGGTTCCGGATTTTCTTTTTCTAGTAGATCGAAATTTTCAAGGTGTTTCGATTTCGGAGATTTTATGTAATCCATACTACAATAAATTTTATTTTACACTTGTATCTTATTTTTTAGAAACGAACTAGTTGGATGATTAACAATGGTCAAGTTAAATTTTTATAATAACATGATTGCGTTTCTGCTAGTAAGTTTTAAATGTTTAAGCAATGTTCAAACAATGTTAAAAAAAAAAAAAAAAAAAAAAAAAAAATTTTTTTTTTTTTTTTTTTTTTTTTACAATATTGGTCAAGTTAAATTTTTATAATAACATGAGTGCGTTTCTGCTAGTAAGTTTTAAATGTTCAAACAATGTTAAAAAAAAAAAAAAAAAAAAAAAAAAAAAATTTTTTTTTTTTTTTTTTTTTTTTTTACAATATTGGTCAAGTTAAATTTTTATAATAACATGATTGCGTTTCTGCTAGTAAGTTTTAAATGTTTAAGCAATGTTCAAACAATGTTAAAAAAAAAAAAAAAAAAAAATTTTTTTTTTTTTTTTTTTTTTTTCAAATATTGGTCAAGTTAAATTTTTATAATAACATGATTGCGTTTCTGCTAGTAAGTTTTAAATGTTCAAGCAATGTTCAAACAATGTTAAAAAAAAAAAAAAAAAAAAAAATTTTTTTTTTTTTTTTTTTTTTTTTTTTTTTTTTACAATATTGGTCAAGTTAAATTTTTATAATAACATGATTGCGTTTCTGCTAGTAAGTTTTAAATGTTCAAACAATGTTAAAAAAAAAAAAAAAAAATTTTTTTTTTTTTTTTTTTTTTTTTTTTTTCAACATTGATAGATATTCGAATCTCATGTTCCTTACACACTCTTTGCTTATTTTCAGTCCTAATCTAATGAAATCTCGAAAGTACACCTTCTGATTCACCAAAGTTTTTTTTCAAATTGACCGAAAACTTTGAGGTATATCCTCTTTTATGGGGTGTTTTAGGAATCCTCTGTTGTTGAGCAACATGACGCCTATTCCAAAAAGAAGATTGAGTGTGAAGGTGAACGACACGGTGCCTTTTCGTAATTTTTTCAATATTGGTCAAGTTAAATTTTTATAATAACATGATTGCGTTTCTGCTAGTAAGTTTTAAATGTTCAAACAATGTTATTATTATTATTATTATTATTACTATTATTATTATTATTATTATTATTATTATTATTTTTTTTTTTTTTTTTTTTTTTCAAATCGGAAGTTTTAATTTCATACCTGTTTAATATTAAAAAATTCAAAGTTATATAATGACGTCATTATTTCTAAAAATAGATATTTACAACTAAAACTCAAATTTCCAAAAAATGTTGTGTGATGATGAGTTTTTTTTATGAGATGAATTTTTTGTGAGATGATAATGAAATGATGGTTATGGAATCATGATAATGAAATGATGGTAATGAAATGATGGTGAAATGATGGTGAAATGATGATGAAATAATGATTATGAAATTTTTATGTGGAACATGATTTTGGAAATTTGAGTTGGGTTGCCCTCTGTGGCGGGACTTTTAAAAGAAAACCTAACCCGTATTCACGCTAGGTTCGAAGGAAACCACAGAAAACTTCGAACGGTTAGGCCGACGGAAAAACATTTTTCCCTCGGGAAAAATGTCACCCCCCATGTTTCATGTACGCAAAACATTTCGCATCAAAGAAATCGCAACAAAAATCCCCCCAACAAAAGAAAAAATGTACGCAAAATATTTCGCATCAAAGAAATCGCAACAAAAATCCCCCAACGAAAGAAAAAAATGTACGCAAAACATTTCGCAGGCAACAAAGTGTAGAGCCCAATCAAAGAAATCGCAACCCAGAAAAAAAAAATGTACGCAAAACAGTTCCCAAACGAAAGAAAAAAATATCGCCCAGAAAAAAATATCGCCCAGAAATCGCAACAAAACGCCCGATCAAAGAAAATTATTTCGCAGCGCAAGAATAATATAAACAGAAAAAAAATTATACCACTTTGCTTTCAAGGAAGCCCCCTGTGAAAAGAAAAACAACAAACAGAGCCAGCATGTTTTATTATTCAACAAAAAAAAATTTTTTTGTTTTTTGCTCCGACAAAGTTTCGCTTTTTAAAAGGAATCCTTCATTTTTGTGTAAAGATGTGTGTAAAAAAACAACCCACCGAGGAAGAGCCAGCATTTTTTATTATCCAAAAAATTTTTTTCTTGCTCTGCTCCTGCTCGACGAGTTGCAATTGTTTGCGTGCCTGTGAAATAAGATGAGACAAAGACTCCAATAAATGAGACAATTTCTGAAAAAGAAAAATATTTTATTAGTTATTCATACTCACCTAATTTTTCTCTCAACTCCTTCGTTTCCTTTTCCTCCACCTCTCTTTTTTCAACGGTTTTGGGTGACCCGGTGATACTTTTGCTTCATCCGGCGAGTTTCCGATCCGCCCAACGCAGCACTACTCCTGAATGGGGCACCCGCTTTGCGAGTTTACGACCGGTCCATCGCAATTCGACAACTAGACACTTTTTTTTTCATTTCAAGCTTTTTTTAGGAGCTTTTGTTTTAAAAGTAGAATAGTTGCCGAAGGAGCCCGATCTTTACCAAACAGGTGTAGACATCTTTCACTTCCACTCCGAGCCATAATAAACAGAAATAGATTTTTATGCACGGACGACAAAAAAAGTCGACATGGTGAAAAAAATTTTCTTTCTGGATCAGCACGGAGTAAAAAAAAGTGGAAAAGATGCTCGCTCACGAACCAGTTCGAAACTCCAATTTTTTTTTAAACAAAAAAAGGGAGTTCGCCCCTTGTCTCCCCACGAGGCCGTCAGTTTTAAACCGAGCTGAAAGTCTCTAACCGCTGGCCTGTCTACGATGCGTACCACGTCAGACCATCGCAGCTGCAACAGGGATCGGAAGGCCCCCAATTCCCATTCCAGAGGCTTTGCGAAACACCCCGCAAGGGGCGTTATTTCGAGGTGCTTCCCTAAACCTTCGCCGAGAGACAAGAGGATCCTTCGGAATTCGTGGCTTGGATTCGGATAACTCCTCGTCCATCAATTTCTCAAAGCCGGGAAGCCCGCTTCCGAAAAAAAAAGAGAAAGTGGAGAAAAACAAGTTGGCTTCTTCGATGACCTTCGAGTACAAATTTCTTTTTGTTAAAAACTAGCCTGAAATAAATATTTTGCCTTCCAAGCCCAGGATCGAGGAAGGACTTTTTTTCTCCAACTTCTGGGATTTTTTTTGTGTCCGTTTTTTTTAAAAAAAATAACAATTTGAACGCGCTCTGACAAAACTATCTTCACCACAAACCCAAGATAATGTGGACTTGCCTACACCTCGCAATTGGATTGTGTGTTGTGAAATTTAACAAAAAATTTTTTTTTGAACGCGCTCTATTTAAAAAGAAATTTGAACTCGAAGGGTGCTGAAAAAGAAATTATACTTACCATTATTTTCCCTTGTGCTGAAAAAAAAAATTTTTACCACCACGGATTCCTTTTAAAGCGAAAATGACAAAAAAACAAACAAATGTTACCGCGGATTCCCCCCCCACAAACACAACATGAAAAAACAAACAAACATCAAAAGCAAAGTTTTTCTCCCCCCCCCACAAACACAACATGTAAAAAATACAAACATTAAAAGCAAAGTTTAACCCCCCCTCCCCGGACAATACAAACACAACATGTAAAAAAAACAAACATTAAAAGCAAACATTTAAAAGATGTAAAAAAAAAAATGCAAAAAGGCAGCGAGGAAAAGGGATCGAAGCAACGTTACGTTAACACCGCAAGGTTCCAGTTGCTCCGAACAATAGCGAAGCGATAGAGCGGAAAGCTAAAGTCTTGGTTTCATCCGAAACTTATACTGTCAAATCAGAAAAAAAAAAAAAAAAAAAAAAAAAAATTTTTTTTTTTTTTTTTTTTTTTTTTTCATATATATATTTGAATCTCATGTCCCTTAGACACTCTCTGCTTATTTTCAGTCCTAATCGAATGAAATCTCGAAAGTGCATCTTTTGATTCTCCAAACTAAAAAAAACCTTTATTTAGTGAATAAATACTTTTAAAAATCTCCCACTTTAACTTTAGATTAAAAATAATTACAAAAAGACCAAGATAAGTTATGATAAATTATAATAGCTAAAGTGATATGATTTTCCCCAGAGTATTTTTATAAACATTTTAGCGGCAAATTTCTTCCATAGCATTTGCTATAGATGCTAAGGTACCAACCATTCTAACTGTGGAATGTAATAAGCTCCTCGCCCAATTCGGTTTTGGATTTGATGAGAAAGTTTCAGGAACAACTTTTTTTATACCCTCCCAACCGTCATGATCTTCCACCCATGATAATAAGTTTTCCTGTACCAATCTTGAAAAACATTCATACATTACATCTATAATGCTTTTAGGTAATTTATCTTGGATGCATTTTACAGCCAATTCCCCGACGAAAGCGAAAAATGCAATTATTCGACTCCAAGTAATACCTTCGATAAACAATTCATTAAATACACCTGTTAAAAGACTATTTATATTATCTTCATCAATATTTTTTATTTCACAGCATAGATTTTTTATTTCATTACCATACTTGTCGAGAAATACACTAAGAATTTCGCAAGTTTTTTCAATGAGATTGGTTTCTTTTTCATTCATCGGACTGTCTGCATGAAAATTTTCATAATGATTCAGTAGAAAAGAAAATACATTTTCAAGAAAACAATCTGTTCTTATTATATCTTTTTTGCTATAAATTCTCTTTTCACACTCATCAATTTCCCCACGCAAAAAAACTGCTTTAAGTAGCAAATTGTTAGACATTTTGCGAAGAAAAGATACTTTGTTTCAACAAGCGGAGAATGTAAAAATTACAAGTGAAGCCACAAGCTTTATAATCTTACAACATGAAAAAAAAAAAAAAAAAAAATTTTTTTTTTTTTTTTTTTTTTTTTTTTTTTTTTTTTTTACTACATTTATATATATACGAATCTCATGTTCCTTACACACTCTTTGCTTATTTTCAGTCCTAATCTAATGAAATCTCGAAAGTACACCTTCTGATTCACCAAAGTTTTTTTTCAAATTGACCGAAAACTTTGAGATGTATCTTCTTTTATGGGGTGTTTTAAGAATCCTCTGTTGTTAAGCAACATGACGCCTATTCCAAAAAGAGGATTGAGCGTGAAGGTGAATGACACGGTGCCTTTTTGTGATGCCGCGGGCTACCCATGCCATGGCTTTAAAAAGTCTCTGTGTGATTGCGTTTCTTCTAGTAAGTTAAAAAAAAAAAAAAAAAAAAAAATTTTTTTTTTTTTTTTTTTTTTTTTTTTTTTTTTCATAATAGGATATTACATGTAAGCGCCATACAATTACAGTCAAAGATATAAAAGTTTTTAATTTCAAGGTCATCCCAATGTCATTCATGGGTTCCATTTTCCAGGCTTGAAGTCAAGCGACAAAATTTTATCGGGCCCACATCAATAGTTTTGTTGTGTACAATTCTCAACAAATGTTAAAAAAATCAAGTCGATTGGATCATAAACTATGAGCATACGTGATTTTTAATACTACACCATGGGGGGGCAAACTTTGATTAAACATAGTACTGCGTACAAAATTTGAACTGCTTCGGATAATTAGAGTCAGAGATATAAAAATTTCAAGGTCATCCCATGGGGGTCTATCATCGACGGCACGCGAAATTATGTGACAAATTTTTATGGATCGACCAGGGGGTCCCCACTATTGACATTTTTGTTATTAAATTTACAAAATTTTATACGTGTTAAAAAAAAACTGTACGTTTCTGAAACAATTACAAAGTAAAATATTAATAAAACATTATTTTTTATGGATCGACCAGGGGGTCCCCACTATTGACATTTTTGTTATTAAATTTACAAAATTTTATACGTGTTAAAAAAAAACTGTACGTTTCTGAAACAATTACAAAGTAAAATATTAATAAAACATTATTTTTTATGGATCGACCAGGGGGTCCCCACTATTGACATTTTTGTTATTAAATTTACAAAATTTTATACGTGTTAAAAAAAAACTGTACGTTTCTGAAACAATTACAAAGTAAAATATTAATAAAACATTATTTTTTATGGATCGACCAGGGGGTCCCCACTATTGACATTTTTGTTATTAAATTTACAAAATTTTATACGTGTTAAAAAAAAACTGTACGTTTCTGAAACAATTACAAAGTAAAATATTAATAAAACATTATTTTTTATGGATCGACCAGGGGGTCCCCACTATTGACATTTTTGTTATTAAATTTACAAAATTTTATACGTGTTAAAAAAAAACTGTACGTTTCTGAAACAATTACAAAGTAAAATATTAATAAAACATTATTTTTTATGGATCGACCAGGGGGTCCCCACTATTGACATTTTTGTTATTAAATTTACAAAATTTTATACGTGTTAAAAAAAAACTGTACGTTTCTGAAACAATTACAAAGTAAAATATTAATAAAACATTATTTTTTATGGATCGACCAGGGGGTCCCCACTATTGACATTTTTGTTATTAAATTTACAAAATTTTATACGTGTTAAAAAAAAACTGTACGTTTCTGAAACAATTACAAAGTAAAATATTAATAAAACATTATTTTTTATGGATCGACCAGGGGGTCCCCACTATTGACATTTTTGTTATTAAATTTACAAAATTTTATACGTGTTAAAAAAAAAACTGTACGTTTCTGAAACAATTACAAAGTAAAATATTAATAAAACATTATTTTTTATGGATCGACCAGGGGGTCCCCACTATTGACATTTTTGTTATTAAATTTACAAAATTTTATACGTGTTAAAAAAAAACTGTACGTTTCTGAGAAAATTACAAAGTAAAATATTAATAAATCATTATTTTCAATACAACAGAGTCACATTATTTTTTATTTGTTAAATGAAATAATTAATTAATTGAATTGACTTACCCCAAAACTTATTGAAACACAATCTGCAGGTTTAGTAGCCACTGGTTTCGGCGCCGAATCCAAACTAATTCGCACAAAATCGGTGGCTGTATTTATATGCTAGGATGACGTCAATTTTCAAATCTAAACTGAAATATTTAACTAAAAGTGAAACATCTAACTTGAACTGAGTTCAAGGTCATCCAACTGCGTAAAAGGAATATTTTTACATCATCGTTTTTTCGCTAAAAATAATTTCCAAACTAAAACTCAACTCAAGGTCATTTAACTGTGACTCTTTTTTTAGAAAAGTTGGTTTTCGTTCAACATGAGCGAGCAGGAAAAGATTTTTTTTTTGTTTTATTCATGCATTGATTCTATTTTTATATAATAATGACACACAATAATGTTACATTTTATAATAAAAATGAGCAACTTGCATTAATTTAATCTAATTTTTTTTGTAGAAACGAGTTTTATCAAAATCATCTTAAGCTAAATTCTGTTCAAAATACCTTTTTTAGCAGCCTTTTTACTTTCTTCTATCTTTACAAGAAGAAAGTATTGAATTCATGAAAATTTTCGACTTCCGGTTTTCGACGGATTTATACGTCTGTCTGTATGTGACAAAAAATTTGTGGGCGCTCTATCTCAAGAACTAATGCTTGAAATTTAATAAAATTTTATATTCAGTTAGACCTTGATATGGATTAGTGCCTATTGGTTTTTGGTGAAAATTGGCCTGCAGGTGGCGCTGTTATACTACGTTTTTCATGATTTTCAAGATTGCTATATCTCAAGAACTAATGCACAGAATTTCACCAAACTTCAGATTCTGTGACCCCTTGATATAAATAGACGCTGATTAAGTTTTGGTGAAAATTGGCCTGCAGGTGGCGCTGTTATACTACGTTTTTCATGATTTTCAAGATTGCTATATCTCAAGAACTAATGCACAGAATTTCACCAAACTTCAGATTCTGTGACCCCTTGATATAAATAGACGCTGATGAAGTTTTGGTGTAAATTGGCCAGCAGGTGGCGCTGCTATGCTACATTTTGCACGATTTTCATGATTGCTATATCTCAAGAACTAATGCACAGAATTTCACCAAACTTCAGATTCTGTGACCCCTTGATATAAATAGACGCTGATTAAGTTTTGGTGTAAATTGGCCAGCAGGTGGCGCTGCTGTGCCACGTTTTTCACGATTTTTGCGATAGCTATATCTCAAGAACTAATGCAGAGTCTAAATAAGTCGACCCTAGATGCGTTTGAGTGCAAAAAATGAATTTAAAAATGAGTCTGAAAAAACGCAATTTGTTATATTTTCTCAATCTTTCAATCACCATAAAGTCAGAAATTTCTGTTCAAAATACCTTTTTTGGCTGCCTTTTAAAAAATATATTCTGACTTTATTGAAAACTCGACCAATTCGCCACAGTTGCTAAATAAGAGAATTTGTCATTTGGATGCGAGCAAAATTGAATTTAAAAATGAGTCTGAAAAATAAGCAGTTTTTGCTAGAAAAATTAGTCCTATGATAAACTTGTTAATATAAAAATTGTAGATATTATTGAGAAGATGTAAAATAAATGTAATTATATTTGATTACTTAAGGGTGTTCTCAACTGATCCGCTCAACAAGCGAAAAACGTTTTGACACATTTTACAAATTCATTTTTCAACAAAAAGTTATAAAATTTTAATGCCTGACTATGAAAGCGATTTCGAATTGAACTTATTTTTCCATTTTATGATAATTAAATTACTTATCGAGTTATAAGCTATTTCGATGACGCAATCACCCGTTTTTCTCCTCCTTTTCGACCGGTTTTTCTGCTTTCGTCGGGAAATATGCTCAAAAGTGTCAACTTTGAAGGCTTGTTATGAAAAATCTATTGTGTTTTTTAAAAAAAAAAACAAAAGAATGAGTGCAATTAAAGAGTTTCTGAATAACAACACCTGCTATTTTTATGCATTTCCAAACAAAAATAAATTAATGCATGTGTCACAAAGTTACCCTTTTTGATTTTAAGAACACCCTTAAGAATTGAGTAAGTTATGAATTTTTTTTTCTTTTTTCTTTTCGTCGGTAAAAGTTGATTCTGTCAAAAAACCCATATATACAAAAGTTTCAGATAATGTTGAGTACATTTATATAAAAAATTTAGTTGGATTTGATATCTTGAGAATTGACAAAGTTGTGATTTTTTTTTCTCCATGTTTTTTTCACCCCCCCCATTTTTAACTTTACCAAAAATCTGTCATGCAGCTCATTTTTGAGGAGTAATATAAACTTTAAACTGATTCGATATCTATTTTATTTAAAAAGTTCGGGTTACAAGAAATGGTGTTCATATAAAAAGATTTTTCTAATCCTCTTGTGTACACCAGATCGAGGATCTTTTTCACGAAGAAGTGATTTTGAAATCTTGGTCAAATTATTGATTATTAATTTAATGTAAAAACTTTTAGTCTTTTGAAAAAAATTAATCGTGAGTGTATTGGGGGAAAAAAGTGTTTTGGCGCAATTTAAGATTTGAATTTTTTTTATTTTGATCGTAAAAAAAATGTTTCTTTAGAATTTAACAAGTTTTTTTTTAAATTATTCCAATATATCTGACAACACGATTCATTTTTTCATCACTTTATAAACTTTGTTTCTTTTTTTTTACATCCAGTTTAATAACTTGATTCGGCCGCTTTCGATTTCCGGTTTTCGATGGACGGGGTCAGAGATTCTAAAAACATGTTTTTACAAAATGTCTGTCTGTATGTCGCCATTCTACCATCAAAAAGTGTATAAAGTTATGCATAGAATTGAACCAAATTTTTGTGAATGGCTGTGGCAAGCAGGTCATGCTTGCCACAGCCAAAAAGTTTTGAAATATTCCGCCGGAAGGGGGCGCTGCAATCGCGATTTTTGTGCCATTTTCCACCGACCAAAAGTATATGAAGTTATGCATCGAATTGAACCAAATTTTTCAGTGAGACATGTTTCTTTCAACTCTGTATTAATTGAAAATGAATAAGTATAGATATCTGGTGACTTTTGAAAAAAAATAACAAAATATTTTCCGCCTTATTGTGTGAACTTTCTGTGATAGATATTTTGGAATACATTCATAGCTATGTGAGCTGCTAATCTCTTACTTGGGTGGAACCAAATTTATTAAGTTGTGTAAATATTTAAGAAATGGTGTTCATATAAAAAGATTTTTCTAATCCTCTTGTGTACACCAGAGGTGCCTATCGAGGATCTTTTTCGCGAAGAAGTGATTTTGAAATCTTGGTCAAATTATTGATTATTAATTTAATGTAAAGACTTTTAGTCTTTTGGGGGAAAAAATGAATCGTGAGTATACTGGGGGAAAAAAGTAGTGTTTTGGCGCTAAAAGATTGCAATTTAAGATTTGAATTTTTTTTTATTTTGATCGTAAAAAAAAATGTTTCTTTAGAATTTAACAAGTTTTTTTTAAAAAAAAAATTATTCCAATATATCTGATAACACGATTCATTTTTTCATCACTTTATAAACTTTGTTTCTTTTTTTAGAAAAAAAAAAAAATAAACCAATATTGGTTTCCTATCTGACGCGAAAAAACGGGCCGAACAGAAACATGTATGGATAAAAGACTATTGTCTTTTACCTTATAAACATGTTTCTGTTCGACCCGTTTTTCTTTTTTTTTAATCAACAAGTCTCTTTTTTTTGAAGTTTATCTCGAATCCAATCGGCGAAAACAATACATTCAATTCTCGAACAATGTGGCATTTTATCATTAAGCAGTCTTCTATGAATTCCACAGCCGTTTACCAGGATGTATTTCAATGGGTGGGATATTGCATCAAATTTTGGGCATCCAAAATCTTCCAAGTTTAGATATGGAATCCCTAGGTCTTGCAGCACGTCCCTTTCAACGTGGCCACCTTTATAGGCTACTATATATTTTTTATCAGTTTTTTGGCACTCATACTCGGCCTTTACAATGGTTTCAAAAAATTCGAAATCAAAAAGATGTCTTTCGTTAGTCAGGGGTTCGAGAGTTAGGCCGTGCAGGTTGTTTGTACAATAGATGATTGTTTTCCAATCTTTCCAAGTCGCTTGATTAGCCAGGTGGTTCAATCTGAAGGTGTACATGCCGCTATCGCCTTTCGTCAGTGAGGCAAATCCCAGTTCTCGGCAGTAAAATTTTCCCCCGATGCGGAATCCGTCGAAATCAACGACCATGCAAATGTTTGAAAGGCTCATGGTTCAAAGACAAAGTTCTCAGATAAAGAAAATTTCCAACTAGTCGATAAAAAGTGGTAGCAAGGCTTTCTGACAAGAGCAGAATGATGCTTTGGTCACAATGCGATCTCCTTTTTATATAAAAGACTTGTCAAAACAATCGGACTGAAATAGAATTATCAGAAAGGATGTAGCTATTTTATCGCGGTTAACAGGAAGCCACAGTGTAAAAAAAAATATCAGAACCAATTCTGAAAGAAACTTTTAGAACATTTTTTATTTTCGGAAGCGGAAAGGAAATGATGCAATTCCTTTTTTTTATCTGTTTAAACAGATGCATATCACGAGAAAATTGTTATCTAATTATTTTCTAGAACATTTTATTTTCGGAGGCCGTGATATTAAATTCTCGGAAAGGAAATGATGCAATTCCTTTTTTTTTATCTGATCACGAGAAAAAATAGTTATATAATTATTTTCTAGAACATTCAGTTTATTTTTAGAATTTTTGGAAAATATATTACGGTCATTACAAGTTCCTTGTAAAATCTTTACTTGATATCATTTTTTTTTGATACCTCGAATATTTCAATATTTAACAAGTTCTCTAACTTGCGACAAGTAAATTTTAAAATGCATTAATATTTTATAGGAAAAGATTTCCCTTACATTATGGTCACTATTTTTAAATACATCAATAGCTTTTTACTGAATTTCCCCCTTACATTATAGTCAATGGCGAAAAAACTAGTTTTTAAATACAGCTCAAAAGATTTCCCTTACATTATAATCAATGGCGAAAAAAAACTGTTTTTTAAATACAGCACACCCTTACATTATGGTTAATGGGGTCTGTTTTTTTAAATACATCTCAAAAGATTTCCCTTACATTATGATTAAAAAAGCCCAACAATGATTATGTGTAATTTATTTTTCGAAAAAATGCAAGTTTTGCTTTTTTAAATTTTACAATATGGGCAAGTCTTTCTATCATTTTAAATTTTACAATATGGGCAAGTCTTTCTATCATTTTAAATTTTACAATATTGGATTTAACCCCCCCCCAAAAAAAATGGGCCCCAACAATGATTATGTGTAATTTATTTTTTCGAAAAAAATGCAAGTTTTGCTTTTCAATTTTTCCAATATTGGATTTATATCTAACCCAAAAAAATGGGCCGAACGAGGCATGTATGGATAAAGACTATAAAAGTCTTTCCATAACACATGCCTCGTTCGACCCATTTTTTTTTTTTTTTTTTTTTTTTTTTTTTTTTTTTTTTTTTTTTAACACAAACTGTATTCATAAACCTCTTCTCCGAAATGTATCAAAACTTTTCTCGGGGGTCCTGACATTCTCAAGTTCTCTAAATTTTCTTCATACAAGTGAACTTCTCGTCGTTTTAATATATATTCATTAGCCAAGTCCTCGTACAGATCAAAAGTTTTGCGTCTAAAGTCGCTTAGAAATTGACTGAAAGTCTGTGAATTTGAATAATCATCAGCCATTGTTTTTACTCGAATCGCTTTCTTATATTCAGTCGTGATTCTCATAGGTTCGAGCGGTAGGATCCTGGCCACCTCTGGGTTTTGAAAGGTGTAAACCAAATACTCAGCTGCTCGCCTCTTGCATGCTCTCAAAATTTTCACGGCCTCTCCAATTGAAAAAATTCGAATTTTCAGAGATCCACGGGGCAAGTCCATTCTCTTATAAATGATATCTTTCACCCTCAGATGGGCTTGTGCAGATGCATACTGATGTAAATTTTTGTATTCAAATATTCGAGCAATATCTGTTGCCCGGACAAAGGGCAAGCCATCGGATGACAACACTACCAGAATCGGAAAAGAAAGCAGATCGTTGACTAAATAGAAAAACATTATGACTGGAGATGAAGAACAACAGCAGGAGCTCAAGCAAATGATAGCTTGCTCGGCCAGGCAGACCCGTATTTATACTCGCATTCGACCTCGAAAGATCTTTCTAGAACTTCCTGCTTCACCAGAATTCCGTTAAAATAGGTCGTAGAAAACAAACAAACTAAAATAATCATGTGTCAAGGAAAAACTGGTTACATAAGAGTCTCGACCTGTTTTTGTATTTCTTTGACGTAGATAAATTTACCAGCATCCTGTTTTCCGAGAAGCCGGCCTTGTTTATTTTTAATCCGCCACGTGCAACCCGATTGTTGCGCAAGGTCACGCCTAAATTTCAACACAGGACTTTCTTTCCAATCCATATAAATACTCCAATGTTGGTAGATATAATTTCTTTTAACCTCCTGACTTCCGCCGGCTCACACACTAAGCTGCAGGTTTCACTGCAATATTTAAATTAGTTCACAAATAAAACCCAGTTCTGAAAAAATTAAGTTAGGTTATCAGAGATCCGATACTAATAACGCATCAGGTTGGGGGGGAAAAAAACATCTTTTTTTTATATTTTTTAATAAATTACAGAACATTACAATATTACCCTTTGGCTGGGCAGGTTTTTGAAAAAAAAATCAAGTAAAGAAATGAAGTGGAAAGACACATTTTGTGGAATTTGTGCTCTTTTGGAACTTGGATTCGCTTTGTTCACGTTGTTTTTCGCTTGTACCATTGTGTAAATAAACGCAAACAGTAGAATTTTATATATATTTTTAACGACGTTAAAAAATTTATTTTATACATGTTCCAATTTTTGCATATTTTTTTCGTTTTGAAAAAAATCCAGAGGGATTAGAGTGCTCGAAGAATTTTGCAGCCGACTGTAAGCAACCGGTTTTTCATATGAGATATCTTATGTTATTATGTACCATTGGGAAAAAAATTTAAGTTTAGTATAAACTACTTAATGTAAAGAAATGATAATTTAATAGAGACAAATTATAATTTTGAAATCAATAAAAATGTATAAAGCAAGGATTTAAGTTTTAAAACGTAAGTCAGTCAATTATTATGGTGGAAAGAAATAGCATAATAGTTTTGCTGCAGTTATTCTAACTAAAAGTAGGCTATATTATTGATTTAAATTCATCGAAACAAAAATTTTGGTGTGAAATAATTCTTAATAAACTTAAAAAAATTCAGGCGATATTGGTTTCAAAAAGTTATATTTAATTAACAAAACATGAATTTGTTTGATTTGCTTCTTTAATAAAATAATTTCAATTTCTAATAAAAACACGGGTAAGTTTTTATGGAAGGAGGTTTTAAAAAATGTAATAAAATAGAAAGGTTTTAAAAAATTTGTATCTAGTAAAATGCAAAATCCTTGACAGAAAATAAATTTAAGTTATTTTAAATATTAAGCTATCCGTACTTTTACAACAATTTAAAATTTCACTTACATAATCAAAGCAAGTAAACGTGACATCATCTTAGGCACACTTTTACGATTTTCTATATTAGAATGGAATTTATAAAAGATTTATTTTCAACCTAGTAAAGTTATTTTTCCGAAGAAATTTAGGAGAAGAAAATATTACTATTTAAAAGTAAATATAGAGTTGAAAGTAAGAAAGCTCTTAAATAATATAAAAGAGCACGCAGTTCATTAAAGGAGGAGTTTTTGAGCTACAAAAGTAATTTTAGTTTTATGTTTTCTTTGACAAAGAAGCGTAGTCTAAATTAGCTATCTTCAAAATACATTTAAATTTATTCAAAAAGGATGCTTAAAGCTAACAACAGTATCATGTACAGTATTGCGAAATTTTGTTGTTATGCATATTTAAAGCAAGAATTTTTTAAAGACAAAATGTAACTGAAGATTAAAAAGTAAAAAAAAAAAATCTCTTCCTTTTATCAAATATATACAATATTGAAATTTTCTCAATGAATATCCTAAACACGCGTCTGAAATTTTATTTAAATAGATAATTTATTCCGATTTTTTTTATAATTAACTATCGTAAGAGTTTGTGTATGTTCCTTTTATTGCTTAAACATTCTGTAGTGAAATTACGCACTAATCAAAACCATAAAAAAGTTTCTCTTCAGACTTTTTAAACCTTATATTTCCATGCATAAATACGGGTTATGTTCCCTTAGAAAGATCGCCACGGAGAGCACATTCCCCCCTCCCTACCATTGGGCCTATATCCATTGAATAGATAAACAGGACGTCATAAACAACACCAACTCTTTGGACCACTCTTTGGACCACTCTTCAGATCAACTCTTCAACATCAACTCTTAGTCTTCAAAATTCAATAAATGAGATGTACATAAACCAGAAATTGTCTGCTATACTATTAGTTTATAAAGTTTTTGCAGTGCATATTAAAAATAATAAAAACAACTATAATATTCTTCAGTTTCAGAATTTTTCCGGAACGGAATTTGTAGTTTATTCACATCTCATTTATTTTCATATTAATTATCTTACTTAATGACACAAAATTGTTTGGTGTTCAATATACATAATACAGCGTATTTCAATATACCAGTAATTCTGCGAATTTAAGTTTTATGAAAATAACTTTTAAAGTCTTATTTACATACATTTTTAAAATTAGAGAAAACAGAAGTTTAATACTGCAAAAATTAAAATTTTTAATAAAAAAATTCTTAAATATACGATTCTAACATTCAGTATTTCCGTTTATTTTTCACAATGTTCTTTTTACACGATTATCTTTGTATTCTTTTAGTAAGTTTAAATTTGTGAAAAAAACTAACCTTAAATTAAATGGATCCATTAGTTACTCAATCTGTTTATTTTTCGAGACACATTTACTTTAGTTTTAATTTTAAAGTTCAAATACTAATTATCATTATATTATTGCTTATCGAGTTTGAAGGTTTTTCAGAAGATAACATGATTTGCTATAATCTCTTGTATTAAATAAAAATATACTGGAAACATACATTTTGTTCAATAAATGTAATATTTAGTATAAAAACATTATGTTCAAAATATAAGCGTATACATAAATGCTATCGTCATACATCATATACACACATCCCTATATACATACATCAGTGTATAGGTACGAATCTACTAACTACTAAGCATGTAAAGTGTAAATACGTTCCATCGATTATAGCTTGAGCTCTGCTTAATGCATATGCCATTAGGTAGACCATCTTTAATGGGAGCTTTTAATTAGCACTATACTGTTCTAATTTGCTGAGTGATATATTTACAATAATAGGAACACTATTAAGAAATGTTAACACTTTTAAAAATTATTTAAAACTCATCTTAAATGGATGTCAATAGGAGTTGCACTGTACGTTAGATAAGATTATAGAAAATGTATAATATGTAATATATATCATCAATTGTTTATTTATAGAAATATTGAAGAAATGTTTAATCAGCGAACCCGAATATAAAATATTAGTCTGTTAAAAAGATTCTGTTGATCAGATTTCTGGTTTCATTCTTTTAAATACTTTGAAAAATTCTGTGCAGTTTACTTATAACTGTCACTATTACTTAAATCATTTTTTTTCCAGGAAGATAATAGTATTTTGCATTTCGTAAAAGTTTCAAAATTGTAGGATTATGGAGAAAGCTCGGTTATCGAATCTAACCGAGAAGAGATGTAATCAGGAAGAGAATGATTTATTGTATTGCATATCATTCTATTATTCTTTCCCAATAGTTACTGTTTATGTTCATTATAAAGAAATAATCCTTAAAAACCAAAATATTGACCGACAAATGAGAAAATATAAAAGTGCAATGTCATATGAATCATTTTAGCGATGAGGAAAAACATTAAAAGTAAATGTTCTTTTTCATTTAAAGCAACAAGTAAAATTTATAAATACAGGGTGTCCAGCAAATAACACCATGATTTTAAAATTAATTTTTTCAAAAACAAAGTTCGACAGAACTATGCGGTAAACGGTTTGTTTATTGGGTAACATGTAAAAATCTAATACAGAAGTTTCGAGCGGTGAATATTTTGAAAAGATTGTGTTCTGATTGCAAAGAATGCTTTGATTTGACATTTTTCTTGTTTTAGATTGTTTGCGGAGAATGCGTTTTCGGCTTTAATTGCCATAGGTTAAAGATTTTTAGAATTAAATTTTTAAAATTTCGAATTTCAAGAAATTTAGTTCAAAAAATCGTTAATATATAGCACTGTAAGCCGAAAAACTCTATCTCTGCTAGCAATCTAAAACAAGAAAAATGTCAAATCAAAGCATTCTTTGCAATCAGAACACAATCTTTTCAAAATATTCACCGTTCAAAACTTCTGTATAAGATTTTTACAGCTTACCTAATAAAAAAACCGTTTATCGCATAGTTCTCTCGATCTTTGTTTTTGAGAAATTTAATTTTAAAATCAGGGTGTTATTTGCTGGACACCCTGTATATTTCATTAGAATTCAAGATTCATTCAAATTAATATTTTAATGAAGTGGGTGAAATCTGATAGTTATAATGAAATACATTATATTTGTTGCAGAAATAATAATATCTGAAATGGTGCTTTATAGTAAGAGTTTTTGTTCTACTGAAAAAAAGTATTAATGAGTGTAGCATTATTTAAAAAAAGGTGTATTATTACAGTCTATATGAAGACCATACTAAATATTGGTTTCAATCAGCTTTATTTTACGTAGGAACTGGAGTGACTATTGGATCACTTAATAATTAATACCCAAAATATTTGAGTATAAATATGTTAACTCTCTATAATCACAAACATTTAATGAAACAAGAACTAGGTAAACATAATAATTGCTACATTCATTTAATTGCGTCGAATAAACTTAAGGTAGAAGGACATCATCGTTAGTCATTAACAGACATTTAACTAAGTATGAACCAGCCTTAGCCAATATTTGTTTTAAAAGTGAGATTTTACATTCAGAAACATCATTTAAACTACCTTGAAGTTCAACATTATATGTGTTTAGCTATATAAAGCATCTAATCTTCCGGCATATTATATATATATTTGTAAAAGAGAAAGAAGTATAATTTTGTGGGTATTTGGCAGAAGAGTATTTTTTGAGATGCATATCAGAAACATCTGCATGATTCAAAAGAAATTTAGTTTTTTCCCGCTTATCTTTTTATCATAGAATTTTACAATCGATTTTCAACTCACTTCGTGATACGCTACCATAAATTTTCTAAATTATGTACAAAGCTGCGGTTCCAATAACAATGCAGTATTTTAATATTTTTATAACTAAATTAAAAATTAATACTTTTATTTTAAGGCTTTTTTCAATTACACGGCCAAAAGTGATAAATGTCCAAATACTCTTTTTGACTTGTGCAATGGGTTGAACAAACAATAGTCCAGTCATTTAAGCTTAAATTAGATAAGAATCTCGGAATTCAAGATACCCAGATGTAAGTTTGTAAATACTTGTATATTGACACCCTAAAAGTTGTCTCAAAACCTACATATGATAGGGTGTACGCAACTATTAAATTCCAAGGTCAAAGGTCACAAAAATCGTTTTTTTGCGCTTTTTTTGTAAATATTTAATTTCCTATAGGTTTAATATTACTACTAAATATTACTACTAAACAAGCCAGAGATGATGCGGATGTTCTTATTGTTGAAACTGCAACTGAAGAATCAAAGTCTGAAAAAACTGCAGTTATAATAGGACAAGATATTGATTTACTTGTGATTTTAATTGGGCGTACACTGTCTTACGAACAAGAAATTTTCTTTAAAAAAGTTGGTAAAGGAAATGTAAAAACGGAGATATACTCGGCTAAAAGTTTTGATAATTATCCTCATTCCAAAACACATATTTTATTTCTGCATGCATTAAGTGGCTGAGACACAACTTCTGCGCTTTTTAAAAAGGGAAAAAAAATCATTTTTAAAAGTTTTTGAGAAACTGACGAATTTGGATGAACTAGCTGCAGCATTTGAGGAAGAAAATAGTTTGGCCCAGAGATTATTAGAGAGTGGAACTCATATCTTATTGGCAGTCTATAATGCTCCGAAATCTGTGAAAAGTCTCGATCATCTTCGTTATATGCATTACGTCAAGTCTACAAAACTTAATAAACCTGTGCAGCTTTCAATTCTTCCACCAACAAGTGCAGCTTCTCATCAACATTTCAAACGTGTATATTATCAAGTTCAAACTTGGTTAGGGCATGATTTGGAACCCCAGGTATGGGGTTGGGCAATGCAAAACGATTTTCTGGAGCCTATCATGACAATTTTGCCACCTGCTCCAGAAGATTTGCTAAATACAATTTTCTGCAACTGCAAGAATGGTTGTGGTTCGCGATGCGGATGCAGGAAAGTGGGCTTGCAATGCTCTTTAGCTTGTGGCCAATGTAATGGGCAAGCTTGTCTCAATGCAGAACCATATCAGAGCGACATTAACCCTTTCCGGCACGGGCAAAATCTGTAATAAAGTGAGAAATTATCGATTGACACCGGAATTCACAAACGAATTTTTTAGATATTTTGAAACGTCCAATTTAAGCTTTCATTGTAAAACCAAAATTTTAGTAAAATATTACTAGTGCCATTTGCACGTTTGGAATTCAAATTAGGTATCCCAGACCGGGCACAGTGTGCCGGAAAGGGTTAACGAAGATAAAACCTTTGACCCCGAAATCATGGAACAACTTGAGACAAATGTCGTTGAAGACGATAATGAAGACCAGTTTGAAATTTACCAGCAGCCGAAAGACGACGATGAAGAGGAAGAAGATGATTAAAAACATAAATTATAGTTTTTGTACCCTTTATTCCATTTTTTTACTTTTAATAAAAATAAATGTATTGAATAGTATTTTTTAATAAAACGATTAATTCATTTTTTTCCATCATGTAAGAAGTTATTAATATTATATTAATTAGGTTAAAATTCAAATATAATTCCTATATTTTCATTAACAATTCTGCAATAACATGGACAGGTAAGTGTTGTTAAATAAATTAATACTGAATAAAAAGTGGATAGGTTAGGAACAAAATGATATATGGCGCGTTTTCGACCGGAGGTACCGTTTGACCTGAAGTGATGCTGTGACCATGCGCTCTCCGCCCTCTTTCTCGAAAACGGTTCGACGTATGAAAAATGTTTTCAAACAAAATTTGTAGAGAATTTTCTACTCTACAATATTGATAATAAATACAAATAGCAAAAAACCTATAGGAAATGAGATATTTACAAAAAAGCGCAAAAAAAAACGATTTTTGTGACCTTTGACATTGGAATTTAATAGTTGCGTACACCATACCATATGTAGGTTTTGAGACAACTTTTAGGGTGTCAATATACAAGTATTTACAGACTTACAGCTTGGTATCTCGAATTCCGAGGTGAACTTACTATAATGACTGGACTACAATGTGTTTAATTATGTGACAGAAACGCTTGCCAAAATGATCCAAAGAGCTACTAAAAGGTTACGTGAAGGTATCTATAAAGTATAAAAATATCTATATTATTTTTGATTCAATGAAATTTCATCTTTTAATTTATAACTTGGGTTTTTAGGTTAAAATAGTATGTTATCATTTTTTTAGTCGGTTGTCTATTTTTATGAAAGTATAAAGTTATTATTAAAATCACTAAATTGTAAAATTATTTAACTGTATAATGCAGAAAAACTTAACACTTGACAATTACTATTCTTGCTCATATGAGAATGCACATACAAACAAGGTTCGAGTAACCATATGTGAAATATATTTGAAATGAAGCTTGTGTTTACTAACAAATAAAGAGAAAGAAAGTAATCCAGTTGCTTTGTTAATACGAGTTTCTATCTATATCCCACTGCCCCCCGCCCCCCGTTCGGAGCAAGTGTAACAAGACTTTAATAATGTTGAATGCAATATGGTAAAAAAGCTATTTAAAATACTTTGAAATAGTAGCCATTCTTTAAGTGTTATTTTACATAAAGCAACATTTTATTGATTTCCTAACTTTTAAACAATAAAGAATGCGAAAAGTAAGTGTAACCAATCTTGTATGCCTTTTCAACCAAAGGAAATAAATTAATAAAAATCAAATAATTTTTACATTTTGATAATGACATCATTACACGTTGGATGAGGTTGGAAGCATAACATACGGCATCGGAAGTAGGGGAGGGGCCCCAAATTTACACCAAAAAGGTGATAATGTTGTATTTGCGCAGCCCCAAAGTACTGGTACCGAAGAATTTTCTCGTTGTGGTATTTCAGGACAAGTACAACCCCTGTAAAAGATTTTTTTTAAGAATATGTGAATTCCAGTTAAAACATTTGGCGATATTTTCAAGATAATCATTGTTTGTTTATAAATGAATGTTGATAAAAAACCTACTTTTGGTATTTTTTCATTATCTCGTCAATCAGTTTCTCAAAAATAAATATTTGCCAAATTAATCGACAGACTATAATGCCATACAAACAGATAAATGATATCTTTAAAGGAAAAAGTTAGTTACACAATTGTGGAAAATTTCAACTTTTTATCCAAACTAGAATTTTATAAAAATGTATTAAATCATAAAAAAACATATCTTGCAATAAAAAAAAAAAAAAATAAATAAATAAAAAAATAAAGTAAAAATATCTATATTTGTTTATATATATATATATGCACGCACGGTGCATATAATATATTATTTACCGCCCCTCCTCCCAAAATAAAAGCTATATGTAGGGGTCAACAGGTCAAGTTCAGCTGTTCAAAGCAAAATAAATAAATAAAAATTTCATTAAATCTACCAATGTGTTTTACGATGTCAAGACTCAGTTGCATTATGTTCTCACAATCCAATAAATTGTAATGCATAAACTTGTCGAGTTGTTTTCGATTGATACTGTTATTTTGAGAAACGAGTTTGTTTAAACAGTAGAAAACAAATTTACTCGAATAAATGAACATGGTTAGGTCGGTTACTTATGATCGAATGTGTATAGGAATCAAGTTTTGCGAAAATCGTTTGAGCCATATTTGCTATTCAGCAGCATTTTCAGTGCTGAGTTTGTTTAAATCAATGAATGATTGCTAAAAATTGAAACCTAGCTAGACGTGTTTTTGATACACACATTACGCTGTTAAAAAAATAATCGGTACGCCACTATTTTTTACCGCAAAAATTACCGTAAATTCCAGGGGAAAACGAAATTTTTATTAGAAATTATGGAAATTATATCCATTAAAAAACAGTGAATATTGTTCGGTCGTCAAATTACCTGCACAATCACCGCAAAATCGTCCTTTTTTGTTACAGTGTAGTACGCAAAATTTGTTTCACGTAATCTAATTCGAGAAGGTGATTGAAAATGTGCAGTTCTCTGTTTTGTGTTACAAAAAAGTAACAACCGTAGTAAAAAGTCTGGTGGTAGCCTTTTTATAAGGAATAGACATATTCCAATATTAATATTTTTTTATAATTTTCGTTTATTCAAAAATGTAATGACACTTATTTTCACTATTTGATTACTGTACTATTTGATTATTTTTTAAGAGACTTGACAAGTAAAATGAAGTAGTTTTTGCGAAATATTAAACATAATATATTTTACTTTAAAACAAAGATAAAGATGATTTTTTACAATGATTTTTACATACAAAATGTAACCCATATAAAAATAAAGAGAAATTAATTTCCTACATACATTAATTTTTAAGAACTTTTAAAAAAAAGTTTTATGTATTTCTATGAACTTTTTTGAAAAATATTTCTATTCGTCACACATTTAAAAAAAAACTGTTGGATATATCACCTTAAAAATTGCTGCGGTTTTAAAATAATAAGAAGAAATTCCAATTTTGGCTTTTAAAAAATAAAATTAAAAACATTTTACTAAGACATTTTGAATATCCTAAAAATCTTAAGAACATATTTTTCACTATTTAAAAAGCTTCTTTCCCCCAGATTTATAATGTTAGATATCTGAGGTAATGTTAGATATCTCAGATTTATAATGTTAGACTGTTGGATATATCATCTTAAAAATTGTTGCGGTTTTAAAATAATTAGAAGAAATTTCAATTTTGGCGTTTAAAAAATAAATCTTAAAATATTTAACTAAGAAATTTTGAATACCCTAAAAATCTTAAGAACATATTTTTCACTATTTAAAAAGCTTTTCCCCCTCAGATTTATAATGTAAGATATCGTTAAAAGAACACAATTTTGGAAAGTTTAAATTTTTATCTAAAATAGAATTTTAGAAAAATATACCAAATTTTAAAAAGAACATATTTGAACATATATATATAGACCCATAGTGTGTAAAATCTAATATGGAAATTTTTGTTATGCATGTTCCATCAAAATATTAATTTTTATTTATGTTAAATCCGCCCTTATGCGAAATAGGTAAAAAATTATAAAGTTTTATAATAAAGCTTAGAGAATGTAATCTTATGCAATGAATACAAGCCACTTCTTTAAGTATCGTTCTCATTCAACACTGATCGAATATGCTTACGATAATTCTTTCAACAAAATGCCGGTACATAAATCTATGCAATTTAAATCCTTAAAGCATTATTTTCCTGTTGTAAATCATCAAAAAATTCTACTTCATTTAAATTACTTCATTTAAATTACATTCAAAGAAAGGCTCATTTAAATTTTTATTTGATTGAAACAATTTTTAGTCTACAAATTTACATAATCTCTAATTCTTTGCATCTTTTGAAAGTAAGGAATATTTCGAAAGCACAGACAAAAAAGTAATACATTTTTTCATGACTGAAAAATTTGTTAAAGAATGTTGATAAGAATAATATAATACAAATTTAACTAAAAAATAATGATTTGATCAATTAATTAATAGTCTCTTTTCAGACAAACTTGTTACTTAAAACACAATTGGTAAATTCAAGAGTTTAACATGATATGAAAAAGGGGTATAGAACGTTATAAAACCCAAACTAATGAGTGTCAATCAAAATCTTCCGTTTTTTACTCATATTAATATGATAATCCTAATCTGCCCTCATGCTTAATAGGTAAAAATTAAAAAGTTATAAAAATAAGTAAAGTTAAAAGTTTTATATTAAAACTTTGGGAAAGTAATCTTATGTAATGAATACAAACCACCTCTTTAAGTATCGCTCTCATTCAACATTTTGGTCTTATCTATTACAGATATTCTTTCAACTAAATGTCTGTGAATAAATCAAGACAATTGAAATTCTGAACGCATTTTTTCTGTTGTAAATTATCAAAGAAATTCTACTTGGTTTAAATTAACTTCAAAGAAAGGCTTATTTGAAATTTTATTTAATTGAAACCCTTTCTAGTCTACCAATTTACGTAATCTCTATTTCTTTTCATCGTTTGAATGGATAGAATATTTCGAAAGAACGAATAAAAACTTGATATATTTTTTTTTTCATGAATGACAAAAATGTTATTAACTATTTTCTGTCAATTGCACTATAATGGAAGAAACAGTATTTAGATTATTACTGTATTAAGAACTTTCCACAAATATTATCGACATCAAAGGTTATTGTATCATTTGCATAGAAGACGACAAAATAATTGAAATCACCGATAAGCATTTTGATATATTTCATAATGTCCATGTAATTCTATTTGTATTGATTATTCGCTAAAGCAAATCATGCTTAAAGGGGTCGGGGGCACATTTCAAAATATTTTTCATTCATTGAATTAATTTTTTTTTCTTTTTTTGTGATGGTTAACAAAATTACTCGTAAACAAAATCACATGATAAAACTTCTCATTTCTTTATGTTAAAAATTATTAAAAATGAGGGATCTTTTAAAGTCATAACTCTAAATAATACTTGAAAAATTTCATTTTTTTTCATTTAAATAAACAGAAATACAAAAGTTTTAGTTCTGATACAACATTTTACGAAATAATAATTCAAATAGAAAAAAATCGTGATTTTTTTTTTTTTACAAAATTATAATTTTAAAAGTATTACTTTAATTTACTAAATCAAAATTAATATAAAACAATTGGAAAAGATATGTTCCAAGTTTAAAACATTTATATTTAACGTTTCTATAACAATGAAGTAACAAGGAATCGCGAAAAAACCCATCCTGAAGAAAAAAAAAATCACTAGAAATCATTACCCTGACAATCACGGTTTGAAAGCTAGATTTCAAAAAAAAAAAAAAAAAAAAAAAAAAGGAAATAGTTGTTTTCTGTTCCACTATGGATAGAAACAAGAATTTTCAATATTTCCAACAGATTTGAAAAGTCTTTATGATTTCGGTTTGTCCGTCCATTTGTTCGCACTAGAACAATTGTAAATACACTCAGATTGCCCTGAAATTTGTGGATGTTATTTACGTTGTCCTAGCACTAACTTTGTTACAAATAAAGTTTGTAAGATGTTTAGTTTATCTACAAGAACAATGAAATGTGTTCCGTTACATTATGGCCAACGGGAAAATTTTTTCAAATGAATTTCAACAATGTTAAAGCATTTCAAACACAAAGCAAATTAACATGCATTTACGAAGTGTACTAAAATACGAAACCTGTAGAATATGCAGTGCAAAGAATAGTTAATATTCATTTACGGGACCACAGAAAAGAATTCCGTAACATAAAGATATAGGGGGAAATTGTTTACTGCTTACTCTAATTCTGTCATAAAATATCATATACAGTGAAACTGCTATACATCGGTGAGAGTTTTTAAAGTTACTTCATGTATAATATGAAGTGCATAGCATTTACAGGGCCACGCAAAAGATTTGAGATAGTATATTCTATTCGAAGTACTGTATAATAGCCATGATAGCAGGAGATGGATTTTTATTTCTGATATGCCCATTTTAGTTCCACTGTATTTATGCATTTATCTTGATTTACTAATTTACCACCTCTTTAAGTATCGCTCTCATTCAACATTTTGGTCTTATCTATTACAGATATTCTTTCAACCAAATGTCTGTGAATAAATCAAGACAATTTAAATTCTGAAAGCATTTTTTCTGTTGTAAATCATCAAAGAAATTCTACTTGATTTAAATTAAATTCAAAGAAAGGCTCATTTGAAATTTTATTTAATTGAAACCCTTTCTCGTCTACCAATTTACATAATCTCTATTTCTTTTCATCGCTTGAATGGATAGAATATTTCGAAAGAACGAATAAAAACTTGATATATTTTTTTTTTCATGAATGAGAAAAATGTTATTATCTATTCTATGTCAATTGCACCATAATGGAAGAAGCAGTATTTAGATTATTACTGTATTAAGAGCTTTCCACAAATATTATGGACATCAAGGATTATTGTGTCATTTGCATAGAAGACGATAATATAATTGAAAACACAGATAAGCATTTTAATATATTTCCTAATGTCTATGTAATTCTATTTGTATTGATTGTTCGCTAAAGCAAATCATGTTTAAAAGGGTCCGGGACGCATTTTCAGAAAGAATCACGTTTTGAGCACCAGCCTTGGCGAGTTGGCAAAAGAAAGAACGTTCATCAAGCTGCATTGTCAAACAAAAATTAAACTAAGTTCAAATGTGTCATAAAACATATGATTAATAGCATTATATTTATTACAAGAGAAACTTTACTACTGTTTTTAATTAACTTCTCAATTTCTTCGAACATAGCAAGTTAAGGAAATAATATTTTTGAAAAAAAAATAGAAACTATGTTCACATGTTCTGTGAAATTTAAAGCATTTTAATCTGAAAAAGCTCTTTGTTTTAAACTATGTTTTAATCGTAAACAACGGTGAATAATATTTCCTCATATTATAGTCTTTGCTTGATAACATTTACGGATGAACAAATGAACAATAAGCGCGATCTCTTTGCAGAAGAAATGGTTGCTATTCGCTAAGTGTTTGACGTCACGAACAAGAAAGGGTGCGTAGCACTGACTTCATCTCCGCGCCAACCGTTGTTCTGGCGATAAGGTGCTCAAAACGTGATTATTTCTGAAAATGCATCCGGGACACATTTTAAAATATTTTTCATTCATTGAATTATTATTATTTCTTTTTTTGTGATGATTAACCAAATTACTCGTAAACAAAATCACATCATAAAACTTCTCATTTCTTTATGTTAAAAATTATTAAAAATATGGGGTCATTTAAAGTCATAACTCGAAATAATACTTGAAGAATTTCCTTTTTTTTCAATTTAAATAAACAGAAATACAAAAATTTTTATTCTGATACAAGATTTTACGAAATATTAATTCAAATAGAAAAAAGCGTGATTTTTTTTTTTTTTTTTTTACAAAATTATAATTTTAAAAGTATTATATAAATCAAAATTAATATAAAACAAGTTAAAGAGATATGTTCGAAGTTTAAGACATTTATATTTAACGTTTCTATAACAATGTAATAACAAGGAATCGCGAAAAAACCCATCCTGAAGAAAAAAAAAAATTTCACTAGAAATCATTACCCTGACAATCATTGTTTAATAGCTAGATTAAAAGAAAAAACAAGTTGGAAATTGCACGTGAACGTAGCAAATGAGGTGCGTTCGTACGATAACGAAGTTTTAAAAATAATCAAATCTTGCTGATATAGTATAGCGTACTTCGGATACAGTATAGTAGTCGAAATCTTTTTTGTGTTCCTGTAAATATACAGAAAGTAATTTTTATTACACCTCAGAAACGTATATCTTATTCATAAAATCTGAAATAGTTGAATATAATTAAAACACGCCCCAACCAATGTTTCCCCGTATAGCATTATGTAGTGGAATACTTTTGTGGGCCCTGTAATTTAATAATAAAAATTCTTTGCATCACAGATTGTACAGAATGCATATTTTAGTATATACTTCATAGATTCATGCCAATTCTATTATGTTCGTATGAGTGTAACATCATAAAAATGCATTTGAATTTTTTCCCCATTGACCGTAATGTAATGGAATACCTTTGATTGTCCCTGTAAATGATCTATGCATCCGACTTTCATAACATTTGAAATGACTCGATAAAATTACGTAATAATTATATGTTTTAAATTTCAAACGATTAAAATGCATTTGAAATATTTTTCCCAATTGACCGTAATGTAACGGAATCCTTTTGATTGTCCCTGTAATTGATCTATGCATCCGATTTTCATAACATTTGAAATGACTCGACAAAATTACGCAATACTTATATGTTTTAAATTTCAAAGGATTAAAATGCATTTGAAACTTTTTCCCCCTTGACCGCAATGTAACGGAATCTTTTTGATTGTCACTGTAATTGATCTATCCATCCGATTTTCATGAAATTTGAAATGACTCGCCAAAATTATGTTATAATTATGTATTTTAATTTTCAAATGATTCGGTTGGGTAGTTTTTGCGTTGTTATATGCGAATGGACAGACAGACAGACGGACAGACAGACAGACAGACGGACAGACGGACGGACTGAGCGACAACAATAGGTGCTACGTATTTACATAATTACGAACGCACCTAAAAAAGAAAGTAGCTGTTTTCTGTTCCACTATGGATAGAAACAAGAATTTTCAATATTTCCAAAAAAAATTGAAAAGTCTTTATGATTTCGGTTTTTTCGTCCATTTGTCCGCACTAGAACAATTGTAAATACACTCAGATTGCCCTGAAATTTCTGGATGTTATTTACGTTGTCCTAGCACGAACTTTGTTTCAAATAAAGTTTGTAGGATGTTTAGTTTATTTACAAGAACAATCAAATGTATTCCGTTACATTATGGCCAACGGGAAAAATTTTTCAAATGAATTTCAACAATTTTAAAACACTTCAAACATAAAAAAAATTAAGATACTTTTACGAAGTGTAATAAAATATGAAACCTGTAGAATATGCAGTGCAAAGAATAGTTAATATTCATTTACAGGACCACAGAAAAGAATTCCGTAACATAAAGATATAGGGGGAAATTATTTACTGCTTACTCTAATTCTGTCAAAAAATTTCATATATAGTGAAATTGCTATACATCGGTGAGAGTTTTTAAAGTTACTTCATGTATAATATGAAGTACATAGTATTTACAGGGCCACGCAAAAGATTTTAGATAGCATATTCTATTCGAAGTACTGTATAATAGCCATGATGGCAGGAGAGGAATTTTTAATTCTGGTATGCGCATTTTAGTTCCACTGTATTTATATATACTTTATATTGTATATAAATGCTGTAGTTCGTATACAGGTCTATACAAAAGAATTCGTAAAGGTTATTGAATTTTTGTGTAAATTGCTTAAAGGTGGTTTTTAAATGATTTATGCATTTAGTTTAATAAAATATGTTTGTAGTATATGGATAAAAATATATACAGAGCCATGCAAAGGTTTGGATGTATGGCCGTCTCAGGATGATACTTTCTGGAAATGCGATTTCAGTAGTTTTAAGAGTGTTGTAGATTGAACGAATTTTAGCTAAATAGTGGAGTGTAATAAAAGAGCGGGGTAAACTACATGACTGAACAAATCTATTTAAGTATATTTCCATCTATTGGTATTTCATGGTGATGAAAATGCTGGAAGAGAAATTTCAATGCGTTGTCCTGCTAAATTAAAATTTCTCTTTGTATACTGAGTATAATAATCTACTGATCAAATACAGGGTTCTTCAAAAGAAATGAAATACATATTTGGCAATGAAAAGTAACTGCTAACAACAGAATAATGTTTATTTAGTTAACTATTTCCCAAATAACGAAATTTTATTAACGCTTTCAGGAAGTTCTGGGGAAGTATTTCATAAAGTATGTTTAACGTATGATTTTTCTTTCTTGTTTTATATACTTTATCTATAATTTAATATTTTATGTCTAATATTCAATCAATATTTTAAGTTTTAGGAAAGTTGTTTCAAATGATGAATTAAAATCAAACCCAACAATTAAATATGAATGTTTTAGCGCCTCCAAAAATTCAATTTCAACTTTAATATATTCTTCAATTACAATAATAGCTTAGATCTCTAAATAAAAGTTTAAGAAACATTTTATGAAAGGAATTTCATATTTTGTCCTAGATAAACATTTTTGAATATTTTATGAATACAGATAGCGAAACTTTGTAAAAGTTACATCTGGATTCTATGTACGTAATTGAATAAAGTTTCAATTTTTTTTATTGCGATCATAAGTAAGGCAAGTTTTAAGACTATTCCTAAACATATAATTTCAATGTATGACTTATACACATATACCATTAGAAATTTGGAGAGATTATGTTCAAAAAACTTTTACGTTGCTCTGATTTTCAGAAATATCAATACGCCATATCTATAAACATGATCATATATATATATGTATATATAATTGAAAACGTCTATTATATTTTCATGAAAATGACTGTGACATTAGTAATGAAATCTGATAACTTTTTATCTTTATGCTTTTATGCATTCATAGTACAGAATGCATGTGGTTTATATACTTTTTTACATTAATAATTTGCATATTATTAAAAGTTTTCTTTAACATTACCAGCCATTGCTTATCTAGTTTTCAATGAGAATGTAGCTATTTGGAATGTTTAAATGGCATTCCAATTTTGTATAACAATGTACATGGGATTAATTTTTCTTACAACAATTTCTAAAACAGCAATTAAAGTTTAATATGAAGACCGGATTTTTTAAAAATTTTTTTAGTTGTTAACTTCTGTCTCTGTCAACTCAGGGAGAACTAGCACAAAATAGGTTCAATTATGTTGATATTTATGGTCGATATTTTAAATTTTTAGTTAAATTTGGGTTGCTCGTTAAAATGACACCGAATACTAATTTCCATGATTTTCTGTGGAAATTCAGGCGGTTTTTAAAGTTTTTATTGCTTGAAAATAAAATGGAGCATTTGGTAAATAAATTTAGAGGACAAATTATGCATGCTAAAACTTTTCAAAAGGGAGAGGATTGAAATCTTTCGATTAATTTGCATTTTAATTAAAATATTTATGTATATTTTTTTTAAGTCTATAATAGTCATGGAATTGTATACATGTGTTGAAATAATAGAAAAGATTCTGAATTTTCACAATACATGTTTGACATAATACACAATTAATTTTTTTAATCATTTTCCTGGCAACTTTATTATGTATTATATAAAGACACAATCAAATATTCTGATTCCGAACGTTTAAGCAGTAAATACGACTGGGAGAAACAAAAAGTTAGTTAATATTTCCTAATATTGTCTACACCATACTTTTAAGTCAAATTTGAATTTGATAGTAACATTACGGTTTAAAAGGTTTTTCCGGCCAGTACCAGGAGGAAGAAGTAGCTTTCACATTCCTTACTTTTTTATTTAAAAAAGGTCAAGTTATAGTATTCAAACATACAAAGTTCAAATTAGTGGAACATGATAATAGACGATCCCATGTTTCTTTTTATCAATACTGAAAATGAATGGGAATTTCTAGAAATTAATGAACTTTATACAAGTTGGTTTTATTTAAAGCGATTTATATATGATTATCAAATTCGTCATATCATGAAGTAACTATTATTTTAAATAAACTTGATGAGTGGAATTAACCAATGAGTTTTATCGAGATTGTGGTAAATCCTGCTTATTCACATCGAAATCGGTTGATGTATGTGACTGCTATTGCAGGCAAATAGATTTTTTAAAATGTCACCCACTTTAGAAATTCAAACTGTTATATTTCAGCCATTTTTTAAGATAAAGACAAAACGAAAAATGTTCGTACCCTTGTATTAAGATTAAACACTTCAGAAAAAAATCTTTACAGTAAACAATATTAACCATTTGAAATAAATAGAAAAAAAAACCATATTGATCATGTGGAATAATTTAAATAAATAAAAAATATGAATAAAGTATTATTGCAATATTAAACTATAATTAAGCTTAAATATAATATTAAGTCACAAATACTCTTAATGGAAAATCCTATTAAATGGTATCGGGAAAACTACATAGTAAAAATCTTTCTGACAGTACACAAAGGTTATGTGCATCGCAGCAATAACCTTTGCGCATGATATTTATAAAATTGCTATATTTAGCGACGGATGTTATATATTAAAAATATATGCACTATATGGCCATTGATTATTGGACCCTTGCGATTTTAGACATTTTGTTATATATCTAGAAAAATACATAAGAAATCATCTCGAAACTCTTAGTGCATAAATGTAATAGTATAATCATACATCTCCGTGAAGATTTTTTACCGAAACTCCATAGGCGACCGTCAACAAATTAAAGATATCAAAATTTCATTTGCATATTATGTTGGCTAAATGTATAGAGTAACTTTTGTAAAAGTCTCAAAATCATAGCTTGAAAATTCTGAAAGTAATCGTCTATAGAAAAAGGACAAAATCCGTGGTTTCCAAAATGAAGCAAAAAAAATGAGGAATTTTATCCATATGTAGTAGTACATCCCGTATTGTGTATTCTATACTGACACTAATCAATGAATATATGGATACAACCCCTCTTGTTTTTGCTTCATTTTGAGAATAACGGTTGGTTATATAGGGTTTTATGGCACAAAATCCCTTAAGAGACATGCTGCGCTAATTGAGAATAACGGATTTTCAACTTATTCAATTGCCGATTATTTTCAGAATTTTCAAGTTATGATTTTGTGACTTTCAAAAAAGTTGCTCTATACATTTAGCTAACTTAATATGCAAATGAAATTTTGATATCGTTGACGCATGCGCAGTAAAAAAATATTTAGTAAACCAACTCATTTTGTATACAATTTTCATTATTTTTTAATTCTGATGAAAGGATACTGTGTGTAGTGTTGTTTGTCATATTTTCTGAAAAAAAAATATTATTTTATATTAAGAACTCTGAAAATTATAAGGAAAAAAATTGGAAAAATTTGGGACCATTTTTATAAAAACCTTCATTACTCTGCGAGTATGTATGCTATTTGCATAAAAATGAACAAGGCATATTACAATAAGGCATTCAATCATAATCTAGAGTTTGAGCGCTTTTGCTACATTAGTATTGACGGGGTTATTCAAAAGATAATCATTCTTTTTTAATTTGTTGACGGTCCCCTATGGAGTTTCGGAAAAAAATCTTCACGGAGATGTATGACGTATGCTATTATATTTATATACTAAGAGTTTCGAGATGATTCCTCATGCATTTTTCTAGATATTTAGTAAAATGTCTAAAATCGCAAGTGTCCAATAATCAATGGCCATATAGTGTATATATGATACCTTAATAGGAAAAAATTCATAATGAATATTAAAAATGAAAAGGTATTTATCACAAATATCAAATACACACCAAATTATATCGAAATTATCAAAATAATATTGATATATTCAATTATATATATATTATATATATATATATTATTATATATATATTATATATATTATATTGATATATTCAATTATATATTTCAATTATATCTTATACTATAATGCGAGCAAAAATTGTGTGTGTGTGTGTGTGTGTGTGGGTAAATTTTATCTCAAAAACGGCTCTAACGATTTTCGCAAAAATTTGGATTTTACCATTTTCGGGCACGAGAAGACCATTGGACTAGGTCACATGTTCGAGAAAATTCGATTATTGGGTCGTTTTGGGTCATAATGGGTCAAGATCAAGCTATTTATATCTAGAGAACGGCTGGATCGATTTTAAGGAAATTTTCTACCCAATCGTTTTTTGGCACAACAAAACTATTGGGCTGGGTCACATGTTCGAAAAATCTCGATTAGTTGGTCAATTTTGGGTCATTATGGGTCAAGCCATTTTTATCTAAAAAACGGCTCTAACAATTTTGACCAAATTTTATATTGTATCGTTTTGGATTACAAGAAGACCATTGGGTTAGGTAACATGTTCGAGAAAATTCGGTAAGTGGGTCATTTTTGGGGTCATTGTGGGTCATGCTATTTTTATCTAGCGATTTTCTCACGCAATTTCGACTAAAAATTGCATTCTATGGTGTTCGGGCACGAGAAAAACATTGGGCTAGGTTACATGTTCGAGAAAAAATTTCAATGGGTCATATTGGGTCATTAAGAGTCTGGGTCAAGCTATTTATATTTAAAGAACGGCGTGATGGGTTATAACGAAATTTTGTATCTAACAGTTTTTTGACATGAGAAAACTAATGGGCTAAATCACATGTTTGAGAGATTTCGACTATGAGGGTCATTTGTGGGTCATGATGGGTCATAATGGGTCATGGTCAACCTATATCTAAAGAACAGGTGGATCGATTTTAACGAAATTTTATATGCAACATTTTTTGGCACGATAAAATCATTGGACTAGGTTACATATTCGAAAAATTTCGATTAATGGGTCATTTTGGGTCAAGCTATTTATATTTAAAGAACGGCGTGATGGATTATAACGAAATTTTGTATGTGACAGTTTTTTGACATGAGAAAACTAATGGGCTAAATCACATGTTTCAGAGATTTCGACTATGAGGGTCATTTGTGGGTCATGATGAGTCATAATGGGTCATGGTCAAACTTTATCTAAAGAGCAGGTGGATCGATTTTAATGAAATTTTGTATGTAACATTTTTTGGCACGATAAAATCATTGGACTAGGTTACATGTTCGAAAAATTTCGATTAATGGGTCATTTTGGATCATAAAGGGTCTGGGTCAAGCTATGTATAATTAAAGAACGGCAGGATCAATTTTAACAAAATTCTGTATGTAACAATTTTTAGAAACGAGAAAACTAATGGACTAAGTCACATATTCGAGAGCTTTCGATTATAAGGGTCATTTGTGGGTCTTAATGGCTCAAGGTCAAGCTATATCTAAAGAATGGGTGGGTCGATTTTAACGAAATTTTGTATACAACATATTTTTGGCATGAGAAAATCATTGGGGTAGGTCACATGTTCGAGAAATTTCGATTAGTGGGCCACTTTTGGGTCATTCTAATTTTATCTAGACAACGTTTCGCGCAATTTTGATTAAATTCTGTATTTTATCGTTTTCGGTCACAAGAAAATTATTGGGTTAGGACAGATTTTTGAAAAAATTCGATCAATGGGTCATTTTGGATTATAAGGGGTCAGGGTCAAACTAACTATATCTAAAAAACGGCTCATTCGATTTTATCTAAATTTTGTATCTAATGTGTTTCGGCATGCTAAAACTAAAGAGCTAGGCCACACGTTCGTGAGATTTCGATTATAAGGGTCATTTGTTGGTCATGATGGGTCATGCTAATTTTATATAGAAAATGGTACTCACCATTTTGACTATACTTTGTATTATATCGTTTTTGAGCAAGAGAAAACCATTTGGCTTGGACACATGCTCGCGAAAAATCTATTAGTGGGTCATTTTGGGTCTTAATGAGCTAGGGTCATTCTAATTATATATAACAACGACTCAATCAATTTTACCTAAATTTTGAAACAAAACGTTTTTTATCACGAGAACACTATTGGGCTGAGTCGCATGTTAAACAAAATTATATTAGTGGGTCATTTCGCTTCATTGCTGAATGCTGCCAAGCTAATTTTACCTAAAAAATGGCTTAAACGATTTTGATTCAATTTTATATTCTACTGTTTTTGATTACCTGAAGACGATTGAGCTATGTCACATGCTTGATCAAATTTGATTAATGGCTCATTTTGGGTAATACGGATCAGGGTCACGAGAATATGGCAAAAGCCAATAACTTGGTGATATTTGACAAAATATTAGCGACATATGGCCAAAAAATCGGCTATAAAAATTACGAAAACCAAAACACGTATTTGGAGCCAAATGAAAGAATGCCTCCAAATTTGGCTATATCTAGCAAAAAATATTGTCTTTCAGAATGTAAAGAATTTTTTTATACTTTCTTAAGAGGATTCGAGATGCATGGTTAAACCAATCAGAGTCGAGCTAATAAAGTGATTTAGATCGATGTCCTTTCGTTGTAAAATTTAAAATAAAATAAAATTTATAAATATGCGCATAAAAACATAGTTTTCTTATTAATTGTTTTTCTAAATAATACTATTATAAACATGTTTTACAGTAATAATACAGAGTGAATGATACAGTGAAAATACTATATCGAGTTGAACAGAAAGTTAATTTTGACCGAGCTAAGCTCGGTCTCCCCTGCTAGTCGAAATTATACGCAAAAATGCTCCGAATTCTTTGTATAATAATTAAATACATAGGAAAGAAATCTTTCTTAATTTCTAATTATTTTTTATCTAATTTTAGCTTTTTAATTAAAAAAATCATAAATCTTCCATTTTTAAAGAAGATGACGGATAAAGTTGGTCAACGAACTAGGTCGGGACATCTATATGTACGATATTGACACCAAGTTACATCCAAACATATTCATTAATACCATTGTTATACGTGGCAAAAATTAGATCATTTCAAAATGTCAGCCATACTAGAAATTCAAAATGCTATAACTAAGTTACTTTTAAAGTTAAAGACAAAAAAAAAAATGCTCTGAAGCCCTTGTATCAAGCTAAAACACATAAAAGAAAAATCTTTTTTAACTTTTAGTTTTCGTGTGCCTCATTTTAAATTTTATTATGATTTTTAATTAAATGGCCGTCATTTTGAAACAAGATGGCGGATGAAACTGACCAACAAACTGGGCTCAGACATCCCTATATACTATGTATACGCGAAGTTACATCCAAATCTGTTCATAAATACCAGTGTTATCACGTCATAAAATCAGATCGTTTAAAAATATCAGCTACTCTAGAAATTCAAAGTGCTATAACTCAGCCATTTTCTAAGGTAGAGACACAACAAAAAATGCATTGGAATCTTTGTATTAAGATCAAATATATAGAAGAAAAATCTTTTTCAGTTTCTACTTTGCTTGTACTAAATTTTAAATTTAAATTTTTTAACTAAAGGCCGCCATTTTGAAAAAGATGGTGGATGGAACTGACAAACGAACTGTGTGCAGACATCAGTCTACTATTTAGACACCATGTTGCATTCAACTCGGTCGTGCTTTCCTCCGGACAGCCGCAATATGTAGTTTTTTAATTTTTGTAATCAAAGCTACATAATAGAATGTTGATATTATGAAAAGAGTATTGCAAAAGTATTTCATTGCGCCAAATCACTTTTGTTATTTATTCAATTAGCACTGAACACGATTTTGAAAGTTTACCAAGTAAATATAAAAATATCTACATATGTATGTTTTTGTGTGATTTTACTATGCTATTCCCATCCAGAAGATTGGATATATTTACGTCACATCTTACATGTAAATATTACAGAATGAACCTTAAAACTGTCTTCAGAAAATGAAAAGTTTAAGATACATTCGATTTATAATTTGTTATACGTTACCTAAATCAAGGTTAAATTACTATAAGTTGCTTTCGCAAATGAAATTTTATGCGTAAGATGAAGGAATTTTGTGTTTGGCAGCTAATTAAATATTGCTATTTGGATATTAGGATAACATGAAATCTTTGTACAAATTACGTAATCTCGTAATAAACTATTATAAAAATATGCTGTTTTCGTACAAAATACTGAGCATAGTAGCACCATTCGTAAGCTGCTGTCTGTTTCATTTTAATGGATATTTTAGAAATTTAATTATCAACAATGTCATAGAGATGATTAGTCGATTTTACGAAAAATGATAGTCGTAATTGTTTCTTAACTATTTTAATATAAAAAACCATATTCAATGAAAAATTGCCTTTGTAATATATTTTTGTAGGAAAGGAATAAATAAATGAAAGTAACATTCAGTATATACTCATGTCTTTCCCTGATTACGCACACACACACACATATATATATCCACACTGTGATATTTTGGCAAATGCTTTTTGAAATAATTTAAAAAGCGTGAGGCATTTTTCATTTTTATTTATAGAAAAGTTTGAAAGAAATTATGATGATATTATTAATATTATTAGATTAGCTGACAGTCTGCCAGAGACTAATGCCTATTTTAAATTTTATAAATAAACTAAATTCGATTATCTAAAATAAAGTATTTTATTACACAAGAAAGCAATTTCCCAATCGGAAAATTCTACTCCTAAATGAATGTCTTAATTTGAAAACTTAGAATAAACGTGTACTCCAAAATAAAAATTTAAACGACTGCGACAGTTATTATTGTATTTTTTTTTAGGGATTATAATAATTCAGATAGCAAATGTTTTTTTTTCAATATTTTAAAATATTTTTTTTCATTATTCCGTATTTTATCACACTAAAAATTTATCGAATTAAAATTTTATGAAATAAACTTAGTTAAATAAGATATTAGCTTTATTGAGAAAACTATCATGAATAGTTAGAAACGTAAATTTATTTTTTCAGTATTATAGAAGGTTTTTGACAGTTAATGTTTCATATATTTTATTATCGGCATTAAATTTTTTTATTAGTATATTATTTTAAAGAATTTTAGATATGTTTCTTTCGGTTGAGCTTATAAAACTATCCCACTATGTTGGTAAAAGTGTATTTTTATAAATTTTTCAAATTCTCACAATCAGAAAAAATCTTTTTTTTAGGACAAAGTTATATTTTTAATGATTTTTTTTAAAAATATATTTTTTAAAGCTATGCCGATATATTTGTAAAAATGTCCTTTCATTTTAATGAAATCTTTAATTTCAGTATGTATAAAAATATTTCACACGTTACCGGATAGATTCTTTGACAAAGAATAATTATATTTTGTTGTTTTTTCGGTTGTTTTGTTTGTATTATTGTTTGTTTTTTATTTTTTTTCAGGATGAATAATAAATAGTTTGCATTATCTAACTTGAAATAATAATAAAGTAATAAAGAAATACAAAAAAATTTATAATTAAGAGAAAAAAAATAACCAACTGGAATATATACATGCACTAAGTAATAGGTTGTTGCCTTGTGCAATATGATAAAGTTAAAATTATTTTCAACGTTAGAACACCAGAATATTCGTATTCCAAGCATACCGGTTTCGGTTGCATATTGCATACCTTCCTCAGTGCATAACTATAGCACTGAGGAAGGTATGCTATATGCTACCGAAACCGGTATGCTTGGGATACGAATATTCTGGTGTTCTAACGTTGAAAATAATTTTAACTTTATATACATGCACTTTAATTTTTCTAAAAATTGCTTCACTTTTCTTTTATAATGAAAAAAAAATTAATAATATTGAAATATACACATGTCAAAATTATTACGTTATTTTTCTTTTCTTTTCTTTTTTTTTTTTTTTTTTTTTTTGTTTTTTTTTGTTTTTTTTTTTTTTTTACGAAATTTAAGCTCTCAACAAATCTTTGAGCCAACGATAATAAAGAGAAACAAAGGGAGATCATTTTGCTATGTTCAACTTTCCTTTGCGTAGATAATGATGCACCATTAAGAAAAAAATTCTTTGGGTAATCAGTTATATATTTATAATGAGAAAAAATAAAGAAAAAGACTGTAATATGCTTATTTTTGACACATAATAAATGCATTCATAATAGAATCTTTTATTCTAAAATTATACATATTTATGCGTGAACTATTCCTATAATAAAAATAGATGTTAATTCTGTTATTTTCTTCTATAGTTGAATATATGAATGCACCACATAAATATTTTAAAAAATAAAATGCTATACTATCTGTTAAAGTTAAGCAATATATTTGGCAATATTATAAACAAAAACTAGAAAAATGAGCTAAAAATATAAAAATTACAGGAAAATCGAATAACATTATATATAAAATAATACTTATTTATTTATCTATTATTTTTAGATAATCCTAAGACTGCATGATTGATTATAGTTTGGAAAAGGCAATAAATAGGGTGTAAAATTTAAATGCCTTCTTACACTATTCATTTTAATAACGTTCATATTAAATACTTCATAAGTTTAAGAACTAATGTTTGGTAATGTTTGTAGAAGGATTTATTTCATATATTCTCCGTGCTTTAATTTAAATTTTGCTGCAGATTTATCTATAAAGACTATATTTATTTTCGTAAATTACTCTTAATTAAATATGTGGAGAATTTATGAAAAAAATGCATCCTAAACCTCCATATTTTAAATTAAAAGGAAATGTGATTAAATCTTGTCACTGCGATTTTGAAACTGCACTACATTACTTTAATAGTTAAATGATTTAGCATTTTTAAATACATGCAAGAATGAAATTAATAATTTATAATCATGTTAATGCGTTTGTCAGAGATTAAATTTATTAAAGTGTAAAATAAAGTATGATTAACACCGACTATATAGAGTTTTATAATACGTTTGAATCAGGATAGCTCTTTATTAAGCTACGAGAGGTGGGAAGAAAACAAGAAGGCTTAGTATAAAAATTTTATTCTTCTATTGCTCCTTTTATTGTGCCATTATATGTCTATTTCTTCCCTTCAAATGACATTTCTACGCTGTGTAACTAAATATAAATGCAGAACTATAAAGAAGTAACGCTTAACAATAAATTACGAAATGCAAAATAACTTTCTAAATTCAGAATAAATAAAAAATAAAATTTCTTCAAACATAAAGATTAAAGAAATATTTATTTCGCTGTACGATTTACAAAAGAATGTGTAAATATTTTGTTTCATTCATGTTTGTTTAACTCAACCACTTGCGTCAACATTATTCCAAAACTGAATTACGCATTTTTCTCTATATTATATCATATATATGTATTTCAATTTACGTTTCTGATGTATATGAAATGATTTTCAGTTCTAACAAAAGCTAAAAGTATTCAACTTTTAAGTGAAGAATAATTCACTATCAAGATTATTATCAGGACAGCAACTGTAAAGCATATGTTGTGACAGTACAAAAGAAAAAACTTATTTTAAAAATTCCCTATTTAGCAATCGTTAACTTTGTATAAATGGGCAGTCACTAGTTCAACAATTTTTAAAGGGGGTGGGGTGGCTGAAACAGCAGCAGCAGTCAAATGCGATACCCATATTCAAGCTCATACTTCTGCTACTAGATTGAACCCCTTTTTCTGTTCGACGTGTTATTGAATATAAAGTAAAAATAGTATAATTCTAATAAAATATATGGTTTCTAATAAATAGTATCTATGTTAAATCCACGGTGAGCATTGAAATAGCTCTTTGCAACAATTAGTGACAGGACATGACTTTAATTATGATATAAAGGAAATATTGGCTAAATACGGAATAGTACAGAATCTACGGAATAGTACGGAATAGTACAGAATCTACGGAATAGTACGGAATAGTACTGAGAATTTCATCCAGCCTAGTGTCTCGTTATAACTTTTCTCATCTTAATGATTATATATCATTATTTATACAGTAATTTGCTAAATTATGCATCAAGGAATGTCCATAATGTCAGCTCCATTTTCATGCAAAGAAAGTATCATCTACTGAATTCCATTTTCATAGAAATAAGCTAACGTTTAGTCAAATCCAATACATACAGACTGCGACTGTTTCTATGTGTTCTTTCTCTCAGTGCTATCTCTGAGTATAAAAGAATCATAACTACAATTCACATATGTATGAAACTGATATTTCTTGATATATATACAATTGATATTTCAGTAACTCGTTATAAATTTTAAAAAAAAATAATATTTTCTAAATATCCTTTCCTTTTTCCCCCCCTGAATTTTAATAGCAATATATATTTACCAGTGTTGGGTATGAACGTGCTCACTGAACGAAAACTCACGAGTTTCACTCACTATTTGTGAACTTTGAACTGAACTTCGCTCACTATTTTATAAACGAGTTTGAACTGAACGGAAACTCAAAAAATAGACGAGTTTGAACGAAATTTACGTTCAAATTTATGTTCAATTTTTTCATAACTTATTTAAAATTTTTACTTTTAAGTTGCCATTATTATACAATTAAAGATTGGAATTTTATTCTTTTTTAAGAATCGTAGATTCCAGGCTTATTTAAATACAGTTAAACATATGGAATAAACTGCCTATGACGGAATTTTCTTTTAAACTGAAAACAGAAAATTTCTTTTAAACTTCTTTTAAACTGTTCATCCATGCAAAATGAATACAATAATACGGTAGAAAAAATATATTAAACATTTACACCTGCTAAAAAGGAAACGTATTTTTTTTTTTCCAGTGCGGTTTCATCTTAGAAGATTTTACTTTTACCATATATCACTTTTTAGATTTTTATGTCTCCATAACATGGAAGATGGATTAATAATACTAATGATAGGTGAAACATTTAATACAACAAACAAAGGCTCATTAAAAGCATAAACATCGCAGCCTACGGCACTTCTGCATAAGTGGAAATCATAAACAAACTAAGGTAAGTTTTTTTGGCCAGAACTCTTCCGTAAGGTTAAATATCAATGTCCTGTAGAAATGTACTCGTGGTTGGGCCGGGTTCGGTGCGAAATTTCAACTCTTTTCCGGGTCGGGCCAAGCTCGGGCCTTGTTTTTATCTATTATATCGGGCCGGGTCGGGCCTTGTTTTTAGCTAATATATCGGGCTGGGTCAAGCCTTGATTTTAGCTATTATACCGGGCCGGTCGGGCCGCTAAATTTTCTCTACGAGCCGGGCTGGGCTCGGGCCCAAATTTTTATTTTAGTATCCGGCAGGATATTTTTTTCTATGGATCGGATCTGGAAATTTCCGTCCGTGCATACCTCTATCTTACATATCGAATAATCAAATGATTAGTTCACAAATTTTTGTAAATTTGGACAATAATATCCAAACATAAAAAAAGTGAACTTTTTAGTGAATTTCGTTCACTTTTACAAATGAGTTTGATTTGAACGAGTTCGTTTGAAAATTTTTGAGTTTGAACGTGAACTTAAATCACTTTTAAGAAATTGAACGTGAGTTTGAGTTAGTTCGTTTATTTTGTGAACGTGCCCAACACTGATATTTACTTTACACGTAGAATGAATTGTAAGATAATTGAAATGGTTTCACTTTCATTGTAAATTACCTTTCGACCACCAAAAATCTCTTAACATCATGCATATTTAGAAGTGTAACTTTATTATAATGAAGATAAATTACAAACATCTGTCAATTAATGATCTGGTTCCTTGCCTAATTCTGTTTTGCCAGATTCATTAATTGCAGATTTTTTTAGTAATTATTAAGAGATAATTACAACATAATCCTAAAAACTGTTTTATTTGATTTCGAAAATAAGTGAAAATAAAAGTGCAATTACGAATTGTATTTTAAATATCATTATTTTACAAACGTTTAAAATATATAAGTAGTATTTTATGTATCGAGAAAATTGTGAATGTATTATTCATATCCCTTTCTAACAAAAATCTTTTAATCGATAATTTGCATCCTAACAATATATAGCAAAAATAAAAAGCTTAAATATATGTGAAATGTCTGTAAGATTTGAAATATCCTAATTTAAAGAACATGTTACAGGAAGCCATAAATATTCATGATATGAAAAAAGAAATAAATTCCGAACATACGATTGGGTAATATGAAACAGAGGAAATGTCGTATTTAAATTAACGAATGTCTCCTCTTCAGATTGCTGACGCCAAATAGCATTGAATGAAAATGTTAATATTTTCTGTTTTCTTAAATTATTCAATATATTTATATCATTTGCGGAAGCTGCGTTTTATGGGCATAGTAAATATCCAAACAAATTAGGATTAGAGCGATAATTACTTAGATGGAAACATTTAAATATTTCATTTATTAGTTGCTATAAAGGCCACTAATTGAAATTTTATTTTGGAAGTATTTTTGATTTTTGTTTGATTAAAAATTACACAGCATTAAACATGTGAAATATATGTTGTTAACATTAACGATGGAGGATTCTCGAACATTTATCAATCGAAAAAAATCGTCATATTAAGTCATAATAATCGTAATCAAATCTTCATTCAGATAGTCCATAAAGTCACCGATTGAATCAGATAATCTGCAATCGACATTTTAACAATCGATTATTACAATAACTGCTTTCTAGATATCTATAAAATAGTTTTTTCGTAAATAAATGGTAATGTATGACAGATGAAATTAAAGAAACAATAAACCGAATGGAGGCTACGAAAGCACCACAATAGTAGAAAAAACATGCTTCAGTATCCCATGGTTACAATAAGCTCAAAAGCGCGATTAGGTATGAAAAAATAAGAGATTTAAGAATATAAAATTATATTTTTTTGGCAATTACTGCAGAAAGGCTAAAAAAATATTCAAACAAAAGCATGTCTAGTGTCAGAAACATGAACTAAAATAATGAGAACAATTTACATACATTATATACATTTGCTTTTTCAGGTCAGTTTAATAATTTTCCCATTATTAGTAAAAAAATATATACTGGAATGTTCGCGGAATAATTGTTATAATCAAGGGCAAAGTAGGTGGAGGGGTAAGTAAAGTTCATAATATGAATGAGAGGTTTCAGGGTTTCCACCTTTGTATCACATGAGAAGTGTTAGCTAAATCGTAAAAAAATGACTTCCTGGGGTGAAAGCAAAGTGGGGAGGAGGCGCAGAATGAAACAATAGAACAGAGCTTTCAAATTTTCAAATGATATATCATATGAGGGATGTCGGACAAAGAGAGAAAAATGCACCGGAAATTCCAGCTACCACGCCCCCCCCCCCCCTTACTCGAAATATACCTTACCTCCATTCTCTTTGAAACTTTCAAATATCATAAATATTTATTGGAAAGCTCTGTAAAAATTACATATCTAACAAGATAATGATGCTTCGATTTCAAAAATGTTTAAACAGTGCCTTTTCCGAGAGGTCTGGGAAGAGGAGAAGAAAGGTTCATAATGTGATTGAGTGGTTCCAAAACCTCCAATGATGTATCCCATGACAGGTCCAAAATAAGTTTGAAATTTATCCCCTCTTTTTTTCCCTCTTTTTTCCCAGAATACATTTGAAATCACTTTTAAATTTTTATATTTTATAAATAATATTTACCATGGGGTTTTATTCCAAAAGCCACATCTAAAATGGTATTTATTGTAGAAATCGTAACTGTTTAAAAAATTATCCCCCTCACTGCATCTGCTCCTCTTTCCCAAAATTTAACTTCGGAAGAAGAAAGCTTGTGAATAACTATTTATATATTCTCTAGTTACTCTATTCGTGTATTAAAGATATCAATAGAAATTTTTTAATTAACGTGTATACTGAAGCAAAAGTAATAGAACGAAGTATAATTAAGTTGTGCAGTCTTAATTTAAGAGCCATTGTTGTGTAATTCAGAGAAATAAGTGACATTTTTTAATTGGCTTTATATTTTTTTATGTTGAAGTAAATCATATTTTTTAAAAAATGTGCAATTTTGAAGCTCTGAAAAAAATTTATCTTCCCTATATAAAATGTCAAAGTTCAAAGCTGTGAATGCCATTTATCATGAAAAATGAAATGTCAGCATGTTTGAAGTGCTATATCTCTTGGAAGCAACAGCATCCCATAATTATTTAGGCATAAAATATTAGTATAACTATTAATAATGACTGCTTATTAGCTTCTTATTAAAATTTATTTGTTTGAATGGGGTATAGTTACTTTACATTGTACATATTGCTATTTTTACTTTACATTGTATTATATGTGCAAAATGCAATCAAAAGGACGTTTGTGTCTATTTTCCGCACTTAATATCTTATTTAAAAAATAACACTCGAAACTGTTTCTTATCGAATATGAGAGTGGACTACTAGGAAAAGCTAAATAATATACACTGCTCAAAACAATTAAAGGATATTTGAAGTTTTATATAAAATAAAGATATAAACGAAATTTTTTTGCCGAAAATAGAAGAAGAGAATCACAAATGCAAATTTTTCTGGTTTTCAAACTGCGGAGTATGCAAATTTTGAGTTCGACGTCAAAAACGTCGCTTCAGCGGCAGCGAATGAAATTTGACTTTCAACTGGATAAAAGAGAATGAAGACAAGGATGATCAGAATTCAGTGATTGCTTTATTTCGATGAGTACGATGTCTCAGTGAAGTCATTTGACAGATTCAGAAGCTTGAAGAATTGTTGGTAGGTTAGAAGGGGGCTAAACTCAAGCCGAATAAGCGCAAGCCATTGGAGTGTCACAAAGTGTCATTTCCAGAATCTGGAACCGTTTTTTGGAGAGTGGATGTGCAGGAGCGTTAACAGCTCGGAGACACCGAAACATGAACTCTACTCTTCTCCAACAACACCTTCGCTCGGCTACAGGCACCACGATTTCAACTCAGACTGTTCGAAACCGGCTCCATGCTGTAGGTCTGTATGCCCGCCGACCGATGGTATCTGTTAGATTAACATCAAGGCATCGTCGCGACCGCAGGGAGTGGGAAACCGAGCATGTCAACTGGAGGAGAAATGAAAGGAGCAATATTCTGTTTTCTGACGAGTCCCGTTTTTCTGTGCATCCGGATAATAGGCGTATTTTCATCTGGAGGGACCGTGGCAGTAGGAATAATCCTGCGTTTGGGCACGAAAGTGTCAGATTTGGCGGTGAAGGAGTGTTGGTGTATGGTGGCATCTTAATTGACGGGCGCACTGACCTTTGCATCATTCGAGATGGAGCTCTGACTGGTCGCCGATTTAGGGCTGAGATCCTCAGACCTATTGTAGTCCCTTACGCTGCAGCAATCGGAGATAACTTCATTTTAATGGACGATAACTGCAGGCCACATCGTGCAAACCTGGTGGAGGATTTCGTTTTCGAGGAAGGAATCGTTCGAATGGAATGGCCAGCGTGTTCTCCAGACATGAATCCAATCGAGCACGTTTGGGACGCTCTATGAAGACGAGTTTCTGGCCGCCAACAACTCCCACAAACTCTCCAAGAACTGGAAAGAGCTCTTCTGGAAGAGTGGGGCAGAATACCCCAACTCGTCATTAATAGCCTCATTGAATCCATGCCTCAAAGGTTTTCAACGTTGCTGGCCGCCCGAGGAAACCATACCCCCTACTGAAAATGATTTTCTTTGAAGAAAACACCTTTTCTTATTCTGTTTTTCTCATATGCACAAATTGTGTTTTTTCCTTTTGTACACAAATGCTCAATAAAATGCATTTTTTTCTGCCAAACATGTGTAATTTATTCTCATATAACCTACTATATCTGTCGACCATGTATCAATCAGCTAAAAAGTTTCCCAGATACAAAATCCACCTAAAACTGCAATATCCTTTAATTGTTTTGAGCAGTGTAGTACTGTACCGAGATATTGTTGCTGTTAGTAGATATAATCTGTTATTCAAAATTTTCAAAATCTGCAACATTTAATGTAGTGTCATCTGAAAAAAATGTCTTAGTTAAATTAGACAAAATACATCATATAGTAGATTAAAATATGCACGTAAACATGGAGAAGTAAAAGAAGTGGATTTTTGAGGTATTTTTAGGAAAAATAGTGAAAAGAGTTACAAATAAAACAATATCAATGATCATATTTTCTCTCTATTAGAAAATGAAACATCCCATTTCTCTTTCGAAAGATGCAAGAAAAAAATGGATGTTCCATTTTCTTAGGGAGAAAACATAGAAAGAGGAAAGAGACGTAGGAATTTCCATTTTCTGCTAGGGAAGAGGTATGGTCATAGCCATTGTTTGATTGAAAATGTCATTTTTTTTCTAAAATTATCAAAAGATCCCACTTCTTTTCTTTCTTTTCTAAATTTTTTATATATGTTTAAATACTGCCTGATATATTTTGTTCCATTCAAATTTAATGCTTTTTTGAAATAATACAATGTTAACTGTTGTAGATTTTGAAAATTTTGATGATTTAACAGATTATATCTGGTAACAGGAACAATATATCTATGCAGTACTATATTATTTAGCTTGTCCTAATAGTGCATTTTCATATTTTATAAGAAAATGTTTGGGGTACTATTACTTAATTAAGATGTTAAGTGCGAAAAATGGACAAAAACGTTATTTTGATTGTGTTTTGTGGCAACATAACAATGTACAATAACAATGCCTCATAGTAAATTTTCAATAAGCAGATAGTATTTTACTAATTGTTTATGCCAAAGGAATTTTCGGGATGTTGTTACTTGCCAGATACATAGCACTCCAAATATACTAGTATTTCACTTTAATTGACAAATGGCATTCAGAATTTTGAACTTTGAGATTTTCTATAAGAAAGCATGGCTGCCAACTACTACGCCTATTTACAGTCAAATAAACACTTTAGAAACAGAAAGTTTAGTACATAATTAAGAATATGTTCTGTAATACATAACATTGAATATATTTGGTATACATTTTACTAAAATATTTTTGTGGTTCGAAACATGTTTATAAGATTTAAATAGGCGTAGAAGTTGGCAGCTCTGAGAAAGAGAATATTTTTTCAGGGCTTCAAAATTGCACATTATTCATTAAATATGATCTACTTCAACGTAAAAAAATCAAGCAAATAAAAAAAAAGTATTGCACTTTGTCTGATTTTTAAAACAAGCCTCTTAAGATATTTAACAGGTCTTTTATGTAAGTTAAAAATAATTAAATACATTTCCTAATATTTCGTTATATATTATGTTACATTTCGCGGAAGAATGCATCGGTAAATTGAGTATATACGCATTCATTCACATGAACGCCTTCACATGCAACTGATCTCACAGAAACTTTTCGCCATGGATTTCGTCAAAGAAATTAAAAGAGTGCTGTCGAGGTATTTTTACAAATACATTGAAAGTGAAAAATGGAATGAGTGGTGTGCTAAAATTTAAGTGTAAAAAAACTCGGAGCTATATAAGACTGAAAAGTACTAAAAATTAATATATTTTGCTCATATTTAAATTTCTAAATTTAACATTCCATAAAACATTTGCATGTCTGGTTTTCTTCAAATAATGTTTTACTTCATTTTTTTAAATCGAAAAATTAGGAATCCTATTTAATAAAATGTCACTAGTTTGCAAATTTTGGATTGAGCCATGTTTTCCAGCTTTTGATAATTCATTTCTACTTACTTTGTAGCACTGAATTCAAAAAAGACTTTCATTTTTGCAATCAGGTCGTTTTTATTTCTTTTGCAAATCGCCAACTTTAAAATAAAAAGGAAGCCATAAAAGTGTCAAAATTCTGATACTATTAAACAGGTATGATGGTTGTATTTTGACTTTTGATGGTTAATCATTATGAGAATTGTTAATTATTATGAATTAAAGTGCGAAATGTATGTTTAAAAGAAGATCGAAACAGTGCAAAGAGAACTTAAAATTATTTATTTTATTATCACTTAATGCCTAAACATTGATGAAACCATACAGTAAATGTATTGCCACATACTAACATTATTACATTTTAAAAATTTTGTGCTACTTTGAACCGAAATTTGGTTATTAGTAGCTGCCACAATAAGATGGTGGAATCTTGTTCCGAGATTTGGAACTTCGGTTGAACCATAGTACCATTTTTTCAAATAATATGCTTTTAACTCGTTCCAAGATTCGGAGCTTCGATTGAATCATCCTATGGTGGCAACTGGTAATAGCTGCGAGCACCAAATCTTGGTTCAAAGTAGCACGAAATTTTTAACAGTGTACATGTAAAAAGTAACATAAGTATTTGTTACACAAGAGAATTAGGTTTCATTGTCGTCTTTGTATTTTACGTAACAAAAGTACATTTTTAGTTGCGTTATGTTTTATTATATGGTCAATATAAAAATTATATAAATCACACTCGAATCTGCACAATAGAGTTTTATTTTCGTAATCTCCAAAATCTAGTTCAAGAGGTTCCTTAAGTCTTGTTTGGACCCGTTGAAATGTATTTCATAATGCATATATGTATTGTATTTCATTTTTAATTCTTAAATTAAAAGTTTTGCTGAAATTCTGTTAAAATGAGGCATATTTCATTAAATCTCCTTTTTTTCAATGGTAAAAGTACCCAATATTTACCAATTTTATTTTTATGACAAGACGAAATTGGCACAAAAGAAGTTAATACTGAAAACTATCCTATGATATATATGATAATTTAAGACCCAATTCCACCGATTTTAATTAAATTTGGAATCCAAATTCACTGGGTTATATTCAAGACTTACGGCAGACGGTTTTTTCTGCGACTAAAATCAGGGTTGGAACCACTAAATTTTAAAAATATTTTTTGATTAATTTAATTTCTGAGAGTTAATAAGGAGAAAAATTCTAGAAAAAATTTTTGGAACAAATTGCAGCACCTGCATCTCAGCTAAAACATTTTGCTTTAGAACAATAGCATTTTTCCAGAAATTTTTCGTTTTTCAAATTTTTTTTCTGAAGGTAATTAATTTTTTAAAACTGTATTCCACATATGATCATATATTTACACACTACAACTAATTTTATTTATTTATCTTAATTGAAACCACTCGAGTACTTTAGGAATTGCTGGAATTTCCAGCTGCAAAGTACAATTTTTTTGAGAATTGAAAAACATAGACACCTACACCGTGTGTGAAATTCTCGTGTAGTTTTTCAAACGCATGACTTAAAAAATATATATACAAATTTCTATAAAACTTATTTGCAAATAATAAGTAAGTAAAAATGTTAGAATAAAATTAATGGGCATCGTGCCCCAGTAATGTTTTTTCTAAACACTCTGACATTGTACAGCGCATATTCAAAATATTAGAATAATTGAGAAAAAGTTATAAGAAAAAAATATTTTTCATGCTTAAATTTATGGAGAAGTCTTAATGTTGTGGATGTAGAAAATTCAACTGCTTCTTTGTTTTATTTTCGGTTCGAGAATCCCACACTTTTAAAATGGTTTTTCTTAATTCTACGCTATAGTTTCCTGTCATTTCTAGCAGATATTTTAGGTTTTCGGCTGCCTTTTCGGCGATTAGTTTGAATTTTTCATTTTCTTAAGTAGAGTGTTAGTATTTTACTAACGCTTTATTGTGAACAATGCAAATGATTCGCTGTTTAACATTGATTTTCACCGTGCCGATAAAAAGCAGCCAAATGAAGTTTAACAGATTCGGGAATATCACTCACACAACCCATTTTAAGACGAAAAAGCAAACAAACTGCGAAAAGAATACTGATTTTAAATAAAATCGTCTGAATTCAACTAATGATGCCATGATTATGAATTGGTGTTAATTAAAGGAGAACTAATGTGAAACATTCTAGTATTTTGAACCACTAGAAAAAATATTCTAATATTTTGACATTTCAAAATACTTTTTTTTCAAAAATGATATTAATTTCAAGTATAATTAGTAAGTTTAATCGGCAATAAGTTCTTAATAAAAATGTTGTTTGCATAATTCATTAAAACACATTTTTATTAAGACTTATTATCATTATTTTGGTATATAATTATTTTGGTTAAAAAACATTCATTAATTTAGCAAACGATATTTAAAATTTGTAAAAAAAAGTAATTATTTTGATATTTTTAATATGAGCTGCATCAAACGAAAAACGTATGTAATGAAATTCTAAAAATTAAAATATTATATGAAGATTGTGTGAAAATGATGTGGTATTACTAAGTTATATTTTTTAGAAAATTTCTTACAATATAAATGGACTAGAATTAAGTTGTAATTATTGTAATTGTCTTGTGCACTTTTTGTTTTACTTGAAAAAAAAAATATTTATTTGTGATTTTGCAAAATAAAAAAAAAATATAAGTAAAATTTGCATATTTGAATCTATCTAGTATATTAAGTTTTTTTAGAATCATTTTTGAATAGGAAGACAATTTGAAATTTCAAAATAGTATATTTACAATTATATCGAAAGTAGTTATGTTCTGCTAAATTGATGTAAAAAAATTCAAATGCTTCTTCTTTTCATTTTCGGTGCAAGAATCTCACACTTGTAAAAGGGTTTTTCTTAACATTACCTTTAGATTCCTGTCATCTCTTGTAGATATTTTTGGTTTCCGGCTGCTATTTTGGCAATTATTTTGAAATGTTTCATGTTTTGAATATTGTGTGAGTATTTTGCTAACGTTGGATTGCAAACAATATACATGATTTGCTGTAAAACATTGATTTTTACCGTGCCGAAACAAATCATCCAAATGAGGTTTAATAAATTCAGAAATATCTCTCACTAAAACCATTTTAAGACAAGAAAGCAAACGAACTGCAAAAAAAAAAAAAAAAAAAAAAAAAAAAAAAAAAAAAAAAAAAATTATTTTTATATATATTTTTTAAATGTGAAAGTGTGTCCGAAAAATTGGAATGAACTTGGCTTCAAAACGGATAGATTAATGTCTTTGAATCTTTGCATATGGATAGATTATAGAAGTGGAATGAACATAGGCTAATTTTTATTTATTTTATTCAAATATTTTCCTTAATAATTCAAAATTTAATTATTTTTCATACAAAATCAATAGGCATTTTTTAGATAAAATTTAAGCATCTTCCTTTCCTGTTGCCAAGAAAATAAAAAATTGGAATAATAATTTTTCAGCGGCAATGAATTTTTAATAAAAAACTTCCACGCGAAAAATTATAATAAAATAATTTAACAGAAAATAAATATGACGGCATGTTTGAAATAAAAATAAAAGGTGTATTTTTTACAATATATTTAACAAGGATATTTGTTTAGTTAATGGGAATTTTTGTGTAAAATATGGCGACATAAATTAAAAGTAAAAAGAATGAAAAAGAATTAATTATCTTTTTAATAAAATGGTTCACTTATGAAAATGTGACGTCATAGTTGAAATAAAACAGGTACTTTATAGCAGTCGTTAAAAATATAAGGGGTATGAATAGCAGTAGCTAATGGAGCGAGATAAATAATGACGTCATATTTAAAATGAATCAGAAATATTTTTTACTAATATTAATTAATAAATTATAAATTACATACAAATGAATATTTTTATTCAAAACTCATAATTATCAGTGGAAGAAATTTTTTGTGGGGAAAAGGCGAAAAATAAAAATACTGATTAATATATTTTTGGCTCGATTTTTTAACACTTTCGAACAAAGTTGAAAAGTTATTATGCTTTCGGTTTATCTGTCTGTCTGGTCGCTTTCTAACTTTCATAAATATACTCCGATTTCCATGAAGTTTTTGGACGTTCTTAACGTTTACCTAGCACGAATACCTATTGAAAATAAAGTTTCTACCATGATTAGATTATTTACAGGGATTGTCAAAAATTTTCCTTACATTACAACAGGCTGTCCAACGCGGCGCCCGCGGACGCTATGACGCCCTTTGATAGTTTTCTTGGCGCCCTTTTGAAGATTTTCTGTTACTATTATTTTTTAAAAAGGGTGCTTTACTTAAAATTCTGAGAGATATTTTTAATACCCATGCAAGTGTGTTTCATGCATCAAAAACTAAAATATACTTAATTACGTGTGTTACTATATTAACATGTGCTATTGAGTTTGTTCACTAATGTATAATTATTCTTTATAAAACACTTTGTGAAAATTATGACAATGGGTATTGGTAACAGTTTGCAATAACTTTCTTAATATGTTAAGAAGTAAAATGAAGAAAAATAAGTGCGCTCCTCCCATTCCTCGATGATGAAAGTTTAACTTTTGTTAATTATATTGTTTTACTGGCTCACTGATTGTTTTATAAGGAAGGAAAAGAGTTGTCACTTCACTGTACTTGCTTTCTCCCTCAAATATTTGGAATTTTATGTAATTTTAATCATTTTATTTAAAAACAATCTATAAAGTCGTAGAAAAGTATCACTACCAATGAGCGAATTTCCAGGTTCTCTCTCTGGAACCACACATGGATTGGACACTAAGTCATGCTTTTCTTTGTTTCTGTACTTTTTATAAAATCAAATTTGCACCTCCGAAATAAATCAAGGAATAGTTTAAAAACTTAACAATATCTTTTTTTTTTAACATGGAGTTTTAGAGTTACAGGGGGGGGGGGGGTATGTATGCTTCAGCGAAATACATTTGTGTATGTGTATTGCTACTGCAACTAACACTGTGATATAATTTTGTTGCATGTTTTGAGCCTCATTAAATATGGCGCCCTTCATTCTTTGGCAAAGCTGAGATGCGCCCTTGCATTTACAAAGTGCACTAAAGTATGCATTTTGTAAAGTATGTAGTGAAAAGGACACTTATTATTCATTTACAGGGTTACACAGAAGAATTCCATTGCATAAGAATAAAGGGAGGAACAGTTTCCGACATATTTTAATTATGGTAAACGATTTCATGTATAATCAAATTGATATACATTGCTGAGGCTTAATGTGAGTTATTTCTGCGTAATACGAAGTGCATAGCATTTACAGGGACACACAAAAGATTTCAAATATTATATATTCTATTCGAAGTACTGTATATGATGGATGATGACTGTTGCATGGATAAAATGCATTTTGAATTATGATATGTGCTTTTAAGTTTCTCTAAATGTATGCATATTAAATGGAGAGTATATATGGTAATAGTATAAATAATTATATTTAGATACACAGGGTTACACAAAAGATCTCGGAAAGGTTACAGAATATGAGCGTAATTTACTTAAAGGTGGTTTTTAAATAAAATATGCATTTTTATTTTGAACTGCATGAATTGCATATTCCAACTGTAAACTAAGAAGTGTTTGTAGTATATATATATAATGATATACAGGGTGCCGCAAAGAACTGGATACAAGGTTGTCTTCGGATGATAATTTTTGAAAATGTAATTTAGGTAGTAATAAGAAATATTTTGTTTTGAACTAAATTTTACAAAGATACTTTCGTGTATTAAAGGCACTTGGAAAACTACAGGGCTGAACAAAAGAATTCAAGAATGTTTCTATCTATAAGTATTAATCGCTGAAAGGAAAATTTTAACCAGCAAACAAATTAGCAAATAGGGATCATCAGAAGTTTTTTACCATAAATTCGCGATAAAATGTTAATTATAGACCTTTTCATCATCGAAATTTTTTGCTTCATTGATCATTTATTTCTTTTTTAAATGTTATGTGAGCGAAGTCACGGGTAACTGCTAGTTTTAAATAAAATCGTCTGGATTTAATCAATGATGCCACTAACTGTGATTTGGTGATAATTAAATGACAAATAATATGAAATATTCTAATATTTTGAAGCACTTTAATAAATATTCCAATACAATATTTATTGCAAAACTGATATTAATTTTAAGCTAATAAATATGTTTAATCAACAGAAAATATTAATAAAAATATTGTTTGCATATTTGCATTAAAAGACATTAAATTACCAAACGATACTTCAATTTGTTAAAAAAAAGTAATTATTCTAATATTTTGAATACGAGCTGTATCAAGCGTAAAACTTATATCACGGAATTCTAAAAACTGAAATAATATATGAAGATTGTGTGAAAATGTTACGGTATTAATATATTATATTTTTTAAGAAAATTTCTTAAAATATAAATGGTCTACATTTAAATTTTAATCATTGCAATTTTAATGTGAATTTTTCGTTTTACTTCAAAGAGAAAAGGTGTTTTATTCGATATTTTTCAAAATAAAGAAATCTACTTATAAAAGTTATATATTTGGATCTTTCTATTATGTTAATTTTTTTTTCAGAATTGTTTTCGAATAGGAAGATAACCTGAAATTTCAAAATAGTATTATTGCAATTATATCGAAAGCAATTATGTTCTACAGAATCTATTTTCAAATTCATTTTTACGGGGAGGGGAAGGCATTTTATTACGTATATGGGAACTTAATAAATATTTCTTAATATGTATTTATTTTTCTGATAAAAGATTTTATTGAAAGCAGTCAATCTTTGCAGACAGACTTCCATGTTTTATTCAACGCTTGTTTTTTATCCATCTAATTTTGAAACTTTAAGTTTTAAAGAATAAACAATTTGTTTTCAACAAAAGCTGCCAATTTCTAATGTTAGATCCTTTGAAGTTCACTCTAAAAGTTTTTAAGGAAATTGCATTGCATTCTAAGGTATAACAGTAAAATCAGTGTAAGTGACTTTAAAAAAAAGCTTTCGTTAAATAGTTATATATTTATAAAATACATAGAAGTATGTGATAATATCAAATACAAAAGCTATCTCTTTTCCAAATACTCTAATATAATGTTAAAACTGTTGTTAGCTTTCGTTTTTTCAAAAACTAAAACAAAATCACTTCACCTTTTTTCATTCACGTATAAAAACATTTCATATTTATTTACTTAGAAGGTGTCACAAATAAAAATTAAATTAAAGAGTTGACATGTTTCGGTTCATTAATAAGAACCGTATTCATAACATATAAAATCAGTAGAAAATTAAATGACACTGGATATAAATATAATTATATTTAATATAATTATATTTATATCCAGTGTCATTTAATTTTCTACTGATTTTATATGTTATGAATACGGTTCTTATTAATGAACCGAAACATGTCAACTCTTTAATTTAATTTTTATTTGTGACACCTTCTAAGTAAATAAATATGAAATGTTTTTATACTCTAATATAGACAAAAGCAATTACATTTTTTAAAAGGGCTTTGAATATGGATTTTCATAAACATTTAAACCTTTAAGCGTCTTTCTACTCATGTTTAACGGTTTGGAAAAAAGTAGTTATAAAAAGTATTGGCATGAGAATTTTTATTTGGTGAGCTTGCATATTTATTCATCTCTTTCATTTGAAAATTAGCTTAAATATCGATTTTGTCTTAAATCAGACTTTGATTCCAAAAGTTATGTGACGGAATAAACCGGTTAGGACGCTTGAATAGTTAAGGGAAGACAATCCTGGGTGCTATGCCATATGAACTATTCAAACTTTTCCCCTTTTCTCGAAAACTACACGACTGATTTTGATGAATTTTGATGAATACCACATTCACTGGATTATGCTCAATATTTATGACACACTATTTTTTCTGAGACAGTTTTTTAAAAACTATTTTAATTTTTAAGAACGATTTCATTTTTTAAGTTATTGCATAGGTTTTATCGCGGGCTTTAAGCGCGGTGACCGAATCTAGAAATTCCCTAACGAGAAAAAAAACCTAACACTCCGGCTAACAACATTTCAATTCGGCAGACTTTGGAACGGTATCATTCGGTAGACTTCGGCAGACATTGACGCGGTATTTTTCAGATATTTAGAGGATATTTATAAGTCTCAAACGTATGTTTCTTATTTCTGATTAACCTACATGTAATGTAAGATAATAAAAATATTTTAAACGATATTAACTTCTCATTTATTCAATAAAAGAAAAAAAATTCTTATCAGTCATCACGCTCAAAAAGTGTAACTTGAATTAATATCAAAGACAAAAAAGAACTGCATAAATAAAAAAATCTATAAATAATTATAATTGCACAAGTTGTTAGAAATGTTTTTTTTTAATTAATTTATTTATATGAATGTGTCTGTTCCTTTTGATCTTATACTCTGTCAACATCTTTTCAATCCAAATCGCTTAAGTATTTTTTGAGCTAATGGGGGTTTTAGCTGAAAAGTACAATTTTTTGGAGTGCTACAAATTAAAACATTTCTAATAATTTAAAAATAAATTTAAAGGATTTAAAGGATTTTTTACACAAATTATTTGAGTACTTTAACAGTTACCACACAAAAAAATAATCTTAAGATTATATGAAGATATGCCACTTATTTCAGATAGTCTAGGGAAAACTGAAGAATTTTTGCAGATTTATCTTTTTCTTAATAATAGCTGAATTTTTTAAAAACAACATTAAAAGTATCTGCAGAATAAGGAAACTAGTCGTTGGAGGCCACCGTAATACTTACCCATCATGGATATGCATAGCAGAATATATGAAAACATAACACATGTAAACAATTTATAACATGCATTACAATTCCAAAACAAAATATAAACATATATTTAAGTATTTTAACACATAACCATGCTCTATTAATGAATTTCTGATGACCCAATTTCGATAAATTGTATGAAACGCCAAACTATTCAAGTAGCGCTGAATTGCGTAATAGAAACATCCTTATAACTCCAAAAATAATAATCATATTCACTAACGGTTTCTTGCATCGAATTAAGTATCTCATTTCCAATTAAAAGATATCTTTGAATTGAAATTCGAATGAAATACAGGGTCATGAAAAATCAAAGAATGTGGAAAATAGGATTAGATATATCTCAACTACTAATTATCCGATTGACTTTGTTTTTTATGCAAAATTTGTGTTATTTTATTGCCTTTTACGTCCACTCCTTAAAATAAAAGAATTCGAAAATTTTTATGTACCTTTCATCAGAACGAATTTTTCGAGAGTCCGAAAAAATTAGTTCCGGATAATTGAGGTTACTGATATTAAATAGGCTTCGTTCCATTCTTACATATTAAGCAGATACAAAATTTCAAATCTCTATCTCAATTTGTTCGGGAGATAGAGCGGTTACAGACAGACAGACAGACAGACAGACACACAGACGGACGGACGGACGGTAAAATTTTTTTTCTAAAAATATGTTTTTCGTAATATCCAGTGTCCGAACCGTGTAAATCCTTAAAAAAAATTTTCGATTCTTAAAACGATTACAAGACTTACCCTATACTACGCATGATGGGTAAGAAAAATGGACCGATTTCAGACCGATTTTCTAAAGATTTTATTCAGACTTTTTTTGTGGGATAAAGGGTTTTTAGCTGAAAAGTACAATGTTTCGGAAAGGTAAAACACGTAGGCACTTCTAGCTCACTGTAAAAGAAATCCGTTAAACTTACGGCAAAACCTTTGGCAGCAATGTTGACAACAGTTTTTGCCATAAAAATTGCAGTAAAAGTATGCGTATTTTTTTTCATACATCTAATTTTACTGCAATGTTTACGACAAAAAATTCCTGGCAAAATTGTTGGCAGCAGATTTGCTGCTATAAATTTAAGGTTTTTTTTTTTTTTTTTTTTTTTTTTTTTTTTTACAGTGCTTGTGTGAAGTTCTTGCACATTTATTCCAAACACATGAATCAAAGTATATGTGTTTTCAACCAAATTTAGTTCTACTCAAGCTAATTTATCATAACGCGTAAACGACAAACTGTTTTTTCTAGGCCAAAATAGTTTATCCTAACACCCATGTAAAAAACTTGTTTTTCCTAGTCCAAGCTAATTTATCCTAACGCTCACATGGTAAACTACGTTTTTCTAGGACAAATTAATTTTGTCTAGTGCACATAGTTATGATAAACTAATTCAGCCTGCGATTCATTGGTCCGAACAAATATATCCCAGAGCAATTTCATTTGGCGTGATTTTATTGATACTGAAGACCGCAGGGTTCCAACTTTCTAGTTTATCCGAGGCAGATCTAGTTATTCTTGATCAATGAAATTTGACATGTTTTAATTGATATCATCTACCAGTCACTCATTGTTAGTAGGTTTTTTTCAATAGGAAATAGAATGTTGTTATCTTATGTTCCCAATCCACCGACGTCGATAGTTAAAAATATGATCCATATGTGAAACTGAATGCTGGAGGACCAATCATAGGAATGAGAAGTTCTTATAAACTTAATGAGAGGAAAAAGTCAGATGATTGATTGATACTGTATAGTATAACCTTGAAAATCCAGCATCGTGAGAACGGGCACTTCACCAAATTTTTGAGAATTCAAAATTTTTGTAAGAATATCAAATGTACTCTGAAATATTAATTAATAATTTTCTTCCAAGGATGTAGACGTAAAATAATATTATGTTGAATCTGTAATACAAAGCGAATTCGGAAAGCAAAATTTTAAGGGTTTTAAAAAACTGTAGAAGATAAACTTATTCTATATTTCCTTGTATACATGATAAAATTTCAATTTTATATTATATTTTGAGAAAAAAAACAAAACATTCTACAGTTTATAAGGCATTTTCAAGATTTGGATATTGAGGTACTATTTTTACATAGCAAGACCTATTAGAACGATCTGAAATATAAATACATTAGCCAGACCAACTTGTGAAACTTTTGCATAGTTTTTTACATTAATACTACTTACAATTTTAGTTTGATTCAATATGTGCCATATATTTTTCATTTTTGTCATAAACAATTCAGAATTATCGAAACATACATACTGAAAATTTAGCATCACAAACTAAGTCCCTGTTCATTTCACAAGAATGTCTAGGATAAAACTGTTTGGACAGTTTTAATTTTATCATCATCAGATAAATTCAGATTGAACGCCTATTGTCAAATGCATTTCACATTCTTTTCTAAACCCTGCATTTTGACGTCTCTACATGTTACGTTTAGGATCTTTGAAATGTGAAACACAAATGGTTGAGATTACATACCTGCAGTTTACAAATGGATCATATGGGCGTAAGTTTCTCATGGAATATTTTTTTCAGTGGATTATGTATTTTTATTTGAATTAAGGTACCCTGGGGCAATAACGCCACGTTAAGGTTTAACCAATTTTCACGGCTCAGTTTTAGTTTGTATTTTTCAAACAAATATATGATTTGATACAGCAACTCCTTGACTATCTATGTAAAAAAAATAATTTAACAGATATGTATTCATAAAATGTAATGGCGTGATTTTTTGGCCAAAGCTATTTGGCCATGCAAACAAAACTATGAAATAAGATGGAATAATTGCATGTAGGTTGCCCAATTCTAAAAATACAAACTCAACAATCTTAGAAATTGACAAATTGCCTTCTAAGCTATTGAAAATGTTCAATTTTTTGTAAAAGCATAAGAAAAATAAAGGTGTGGTGTGGGGGGCGGGATGAGGCAAATGAATATCAGACCGTGAGCTTCTTTTTGCTTAAAAAGGACCGCTTAAATAAAATTATTAGAAACATTGCGCAGTTTTAACTGTGTTTATTTGAATTAGTATTTAGGATGTAGCTTGGCCACTGTAGGGAATCAACCGGGGTTTTAATGCCAAGGATTGGCGTTATTACCTCGTTATAGTTATTGCGCTCTACATTTTAAATTACAAATTATCTCGTGAAGATATCCAAAATCTTCAACAATATTTTGAAAGTCCATGAAATGTACTACAAGTTTATGTAATTAACAAAGTATTTCCATATAAAAAAAACAGTATTCACATCACAAAATGTATCTAATTTTAGATCAAGCGTTAATTTTAGTTGCTTGTAAAAACAATAAGACCTAAAAATTAAACAAATTAACTTGAAGCTGTTTTTTTGAGATTTACATGACTCAAAACCCTTCTGCGCAGAGCATATGGGTGTCATTTACTAGATTATTTCATAATTATGCAAAATATTAGCAATGGGCGTTATTACCCCGCCTGACGTTATTACACCAGACCACCTTATTTAGATTTTTTGAATTTTTTAATTTGGGTTGAATTTTTTAAATGAGGATTTATTAAGTTTCGGTAATTTATATACAAAGTGTTTTACAACTTTGTAAAATTCCATGAAAATATTAGTACTTTTTATTATCATGAATATGAAAGTTTTAATAAAAAAATGAAGAAGCGATTTTTAAATAAGAAAATATTCTAACAACGAAAATGCATGAAACACTATTCTGAAAAAGACATATAATGTTTTCTTAGTAATTAATTGTTAAAAAATAATAAATGAAAAAAATTAATTATCTCAATGAAATATAATTGATTTCATTATTAACCTTCTCAGTCTTGAAACAAATATTATGAGGTATCACAAAAACTGGTTTAAAATTACTATACAATATCTCTATTGATGTACTATTCTTTATATCGTTTCTTATGATATGTACGCATTTAGTATAAAAAAATCTAGAAGATATTTCAGGAATTCCAGAAGCATTAAGATTAATATAAAAAAAAATCCCTGTTGGCTGGGCCTATAGGCGGAGGTAGATTTCGAAGAGTGCTCATTTCAACAATATATATATATATATATATATATATATATATATATATATATATATATATATATATATATATATATATATATATATATGATTAGAGATAAACCCAGTTTAATACCTTCATCTGGCCGTTTATGAAAAATTTTTAATTTCATTTTTCTGAAAAAACTGGTTTTATCAGAATCATCTTAAGAAAAAATCAGCTCAAATGCCCATTTTGACAACATATTTTGAAATAGATTCTGAATTTATTAAAAAAATCGACCAAAACAGTACATTATACAGCTCCTAAATAACAAAAAACTGTCAGTTGAATGCATTTGAGAAAAAAAATTGAATTTAAAAATGAGTCATAAAATAACCAATTTGTGGTTTGAATACATCCTTAATTCTATAATCATTATTGCTTCGGAAAATTTTGTGCGAAATACTCACTTTGACAGCATTTTAAAAAATATATTCTATCTTTATCAAAAAACTGGCCAATACGTCACAGTATATAGTTCCTAAATAAGAGGATCGGTAAATTGGATGCGTTTAAGAGCGAAAATGGATTTTAAAACGAGTCATAAAAAACGCAATTTCCTATGTGAAAACTTCCTTAAATTTTCAAATCACAAAGACTTCGGGAAATTCTGTTCAAAATACCCTTTTTGGTAGCCTTTTTCAAAACATATTCTGTCTTTATCAAAAAACCGATCAATGCATCACATTATATAGTTCCTAAATAAGAGGATCTGTAAATTGGATGCATTTGAGAGCAAAAATGGATTTAAAAACGAGTCAGAAAAAAAACGCAATTTCTTATTTGAACACTTCCTTAAATTTTCTGTCACGATGATTTCAGAAAAATCTGTTCAAAATACCCTTTTTGGTAGCCTTTTTTGAAATATATTCCGTCTTTATCAAAAAACTGACCAATGCATCACATTATGTAGTTCCTAAATAAGAGGATCTGTAAATTGGATGCGTTTGAGAACAAAAATGGATTTAAAAACGAGTCAGAAAAAAACGCAATTTCTTATTTGAATACTTCCTTCAATTTTCAGTACCGATGACTTTCGGAAATTCTGTTCAAAATACCCTTTTTGGTAGCCTTTTTTGAAATATATTCTGTCTTTATCAGAAAATTGACCAATGCATCACTTTATACAGTTTCTAAATAAGAGGATCTACCATTTGGATGCGTTTAAAATCAAAAATGAATTTAAAAATGAGTCGGAATATAAGCAGTTTGGATTTGAGGTTTTTTCTCCAACTCCTATTTTTGTTTAATTTGTTTTTGCTATACGAATTGGTCCTATGAAAAACTTGTCAATATAAAAGTTGTAGATATTTTTGAGAAGATGTAAAATAAATTTAATCAGATTTGATATCTTAAAAATTGACGGAGTTATGGATTTTTCTCTTTTTTCAGCGCCCTTTTTCTTTTCGTTTTTAATTTTTTTCATCGGTAAAAGTTGGTCCTATCAAAAACTTGTAAATACAAAAGTTTTAGATAATTTTAAGAACATTTACAAAAAAATTAGTTGGACTTGATATCTTGAAAATTGACGAAGTTATGAATTTTTTTCTCTCAAAACTCCTGTTTTTTTCGCCCCTTGAGCCCACTTCTAAATTTATCAAAAGTCTGCCATGCATATACTTTTGGTCCATTTTTAAGAACTAATATGAACTTTAAACCGATTCGATATCTACTTTATTTAAGAAGTTATGGCGTTTTTTTCGGTTTTCACAAAAATGCCCCCTATTCCGACCCCCTTGGTCCGATTTTGCCCATTAACGAACTTAGCCAAGATTTTATCCCCTTTGATTTTATGTACAAGTTTGGTGGAGATTGGTGAAGAATTATACAAGTTATCGTGTCCATAAAAAAGTGAGATATATATATATATATATATAGATAGATAGATAGATATATAAACTGGTGCGATTGCAATAGGTAGTATTTCTAACGAAATCTACCTAAAAATGTTGTTTAGTGTCTCATATAGGCGGCACCAGAGCTGACGGGGTTTAATAATAATCAATAAAATTTATTAAGCTTATATTAGCAACTAATTAAAGAAAAAAAATATTTACTCTTTAGTTTCTTGCTAAATAACTTACAATTGTCAAAGGTTTTATAAAGTTGACTGAGCATTTTTAAAGGAAATTAAAATTATTCATTAGAAGAAAACGGAAACGAAGTTCGGGAATGAAACAATACCAAATAGGACAAATGGTGAATCTTAGTTAAAGCATTTTTCAATGTATTATGCTTACATCTCATTCAGATCACATTGGACGGAACGTACTTTGTCTTTTCATGCATTTTTAAATTAGTCACGTTATGTTGGTTTCACGATGCTGAACAAACCAATAAAGAATTTCGTGTTTGAAACTCTCATTTCAATTCCTAAACATTTCGTTCATCTTTAAATAATTTGAAATACCGCATATTTTAATGAAGGTGCATTTAAAAGTCTGCAAGAAAAGGTTTCACTTTAATTTTAAATTTGGTATTGTTTATCAGTTTAGTAAAAAATATAGCAAAATTTTAAAGATTATTAAATGAATATTAGCTCGAATCCCAGTAATTGACATAAAGGTTCTTTAAATGGAAAGGAACAGAACGTCATAACAACTAAGTCGATTGAAAATTGAATATAAAGCTTGGTGATAACGTAGTGAGATACGGTATGTGATTGGAGTGCTCAGTATGCTTGTACGCATAATCAGGAATATACACTTTTCAGCAGAGGGTTTTTTCTGCGAATTTTAAAGATTTTTAAATGTGCTCAGAAATTAAACCAAGGCAACCACTTATGGTAACTCGTTTAAAATATCCTTATTATTTTCCTAAAACACATTTTAAAGCACTACGGATTACATTTTGAATGAATTTTATATATCATTTTACATTATGAACAGCCTATATAAAATTAACTGTATAATAAACTTAAAAATTTCTTTTTTAAAATTGTCTGAAGTTGTCTGAAATTTCAAGGACATGTTTGTGTTCCCAAAAGTCTGTATTTTAATGTGGTATAGGGCAATTTTTGCGCAAATCTTCGCATTTTTGAAATAAATGGATTTGAAACATTTTTAGTGGCTATCACATAGTTTTCCGTTTCCGGAAAGCATAGTAAATTGTCTGTAGACAAAAATATTTTTTAATAAATATTATATATACTGTAAGAATTTTCTAAGATGGGATAATATAAAAAAGTAATTTAAAATTAAATCATAAAATTAAATTCAATATATAAGTCATTCAATATATCTTGGATTATAAAAATATTTACATGAAATTTCTGACAAGAGCAAATGCGCTCAGAGGGTTAAATCTATTCTAATAAATGGATGCATGATGTGTGAGTCCTAATGTATTATTTAAAGTGAAAGCTCTAATGCCTCTGGAAATTTTCTTTTCCTTTGAATGTTTTCTACATAGACAAAAATATTTTTTAATAAATATTATGTATACTGTAAGAATTTTCTAAGATGGAATAATATAAAAAAGTGCTTTCAAATTAAACCATAAAATTAAATTCAATATATAAGTATCTTGGATTGTATAAATATTTATATGAAAAATCTGACAAGAGCAAATGCTCTCAGAGGGTTAAATCTATTCTAATAAATGGATGCATGATGTGCGAGTCCTAAAGTATTATTTAAAGTGAAAGTTCTAATGCCTCTGGAAACTTTCTTTTCCTATGAACGTTTTCTACTTTATGTCTAATACTGGAAATCGACGAGCCAGATGTTATAAGCGAACGGTGCTTCGTTACATGCTCTTCGACTTATTTTATCGTATGGGAAGCCCGGTACCTTCAAAAGTCTTTACTACGTGCTTAGCCAAACTTCTTCCAAAATTTTCCAAATTGAAAACTCAAAATGTTTAATTACATATTTTCTATAAATCATTATTAGTAGGCATATAATATCAACCATATTTTGAAGTACATTGTTTAACTGTTTTCACTGCAAAATTGCACTTCCTTTTAACAGTTTTATGAATATTATACATTTGTAAGATTTTGTAACTCAAATGGAACATGTTGATCATGGTGATGTATCTAAAATTGCAGTGATAACTTTTCCATCAATCATGGTTAAATACATCTTGAGATCAATGACTACACACACACACACACATATATATATATATATATATTAGACTTTACATTTTTTTTTTCAAGTCATTGATACAATTTTAAAATATTTTAGCTCAGAAATTCAGATCTAACAGGTCAACAAGATCTGGTGGATAATAGTATTAGGTTTTGACAACTATTTTTTTCTATTATGATAGCTTACTTTGGAATTGTATTTGCACAAAACATGCGTGAAAGATCTATTGAATATTATTCATCAATTGCTGAGGCTACTACCCAAGCTTTCCAATGACACTATTTCTCTTAAATAAAAGCACTATTTAAATTCTTTACAAACACAAACAGATTTCTATTTGTTAAAAAACTTCAAACGAAAAAAGTTAAGAAAAACGGTAAGAAAAAAAAATATATATTTTTTAAATAAAACAAAAATAAACAAACAAAAAAATTAATAATAATATGTAAAGATAAGTTTAAAGAACTAAATCACGTCTATGAGAAATCAGCATTGAAATAAATTGTAATATTTTATAGTAAAATGTTATAATTTTGTAAAACAATATTAAAGAGATATGTGAACAACACATATGTTGTCAATTAAAAAATAAAATAAATATGGAATATTCCACAAAAATAATTAGGATATAAATAAAAACTGGATAGATAATAAAATTAATGTCTCTTAAATTTTTTCAATCTTATTCTTTTCTTTCAAAGTTTAGTTTAATTACCACAACATATCTCTAAATTTATATTTGAAACCAAAAAGTATGGAATTGTTTGTAAAAACGATTAAGATACCTTTGGTGTTATTTATTATGCTCATCTGAACCTAAATCTAACAAAAAACATCACATATAGAACCTTATACTATTATGATAATCCTATGTTCCCCACCGCCTAAATTTTGATCCACTGTGCGGCGGCGGTGCACTACAGGTATCATGCTTTTCTTATTTAAAAAATCCCTGTCGGCTTGGCCTATAGGCAGAGGTAGATTTCGAAGAGTGCTCATTTCAACAATAAAAAATAAATTTGATTACAGATAAACCCAGTTTAACATCTTTATTTGTACTCTTTTGAAAAATTTTTAATTTCATTTTTCTGTAAGAACTGGTTTTATCAGAATCAACTTAAGCTAAATTCGGATCAAATGCCCATTCTGACAACATATTTTGAAATAATTCTGACTTTATTAAAAAATCAACTAATACTTAATAATAATAATTATATAGTTCCTAAACATCAAAAGATTGTCAATTGAATGCATTTGAGAGCAAAATGGAATTTAAAAATGAGTTTTTGAAACCAATTTGGAATACAACCTCAATTCCTAATCATGTTAGCTTCGGGAAATTTTGCGCGAAGGGCTCACTTTGACAACATTTTTAAAAATATATTCAGCCTTTATCAAAAAACTGACCAATACGGGACATTATACAGCTCCTATTTAAGAGAACCTGTCAATTGGATGCATTTGAGAGTAAAACTAAATTTAAAAATGAGTCAGAAAAAACACAATTCGTTATTTCAATTCTTCCTCAAATTTTCAATCACGATAACGTCTCGAAATTCTGTTCAAAACACCCTTTTTGGCAGCCTTTTTTGAAATATATTCTGTCTTTATCAAAAAACTGGCCAATGTTACACATTATACAGTTCCTAAATAAGAGGATCTGTCATTTGGATGCGTTTAAAATAAAAAATGAATTTAAAAAACGATTCAGAAAGTAAGCAGTTTGGATTAGAGGTTTTTTCTCCATCTCCAATTTTTTTTAATTTATTTTTGCAATAAGAATCGGTCCTATGAAAAACTTGTCAGTATAAAAGTTGTAGGTATTGATGAGAAGATGTAAAATAAATTTAATTGGATTTGATAGTTTAAGAATTGACAAAGTTATGGATTTTTTTCTTTTTCCAAACCCCTTTTTATTTTCGTTTTTAATTTTTTTTACCGGTAAGTGTTAATCTTATCAAAAACTTGCAAATACAAAAGTTTTAGATAATTTTGAGAATATTAATAAAATATTTAGATGGATTTTATATCTGGAAAATTGACAAAGTTATGATTTTTTTTCTACCAAAAACCCTATTTTTTTCGCCCCTTGAGCCCATTTTTAACTTTATCAAAAATCTGTCATGCATAAGCTTTTGGTCCATTATTTAGAAGTAATATAAACTTTAAACTGATTCGAAATCTATTTTCTTTAAGAAGTTACAGGGTTTTTTCTGTTTCCACCAAAACGCCCCCTATTTCGACCCCCTTGGTCCGATTTTGTCCATTAACGAACTTAGCCGAGATTTTATCCCCTTTGATTTTATGTAAAAGTTTGGTGGAGATTGGTGAAGAATTATAGAAGTTATCGTGTCCATAAAAAGGTGATATATATATATATATATATATATATAGATAGATAAACTGGTGCGAATGCAATAGGTAGTATTTCTACGAAATCTACCTAAAATTCGACGATTCAACAGCATTGAAGGGTCGTATATACAGGGTGTATCTAAACTATTATACAAAACTTTAAGGGGGGATAGTACACATCAAGACAAACAATATTAGGTAGGAAACCAAGGGTCCCAAGTGTTTTCCAAAAGATATAGCCGCTATTAAAGTTTAGGGTCCAAAATTTCAAATAAACATATAAAAAGGAAAAATTGGTCGATTGATTTTCGGTTTTCACTAAAACTATTCTTTATGTTTGTATTTTCTTGAAAATAAATTATAAAGATAAATTTCGAAAAATGTCGATAGCGAGCGCTTTAGACTTTGGAGTAACGAACAACTATTTTCTGCCGTTATTTTTGCATCTCTTTAAATGGTTTCGCAAGCTTAGACTTAAACTTAAATTTTGAACTCAAAATCTGAATAGTTGGGAGTGGTTAAGTAGCACAAACTGAACAGTTCAATGGGGTTGGGGAGGTTCACATTTCAAATGGTTATAAAAAACGGAAAAAATGGTCGATTTGTTTCCGGTTTTCGCTAAAAATATTCTTAATATCTAAATAGCGGCAAAAAATAGTTATTCGTTACTACAAAGTCTAAAGCGCCCTCTATCGACATTTTTCGAAATTTACCTTTATAATTTATTTTCAAGAAAATGCCAACATAAAGAATAGTTTTAGTGAAAACCGCAAATCAATCGACCAATTTTTTCCGTTTTTTTATGTTTATTTGATAGTTTGGACCCTAAACTTTAATAGCGGCTATATCCTTTGGAAAACGCTTGGAATCCTTGGTTTCCTATTTAATATTGTTTGTCTGGATGTGTATTATCACTCCTTAAATTTTGCTCAGTAGTTTAGATACACCCTGTATGTCTGGTGCAGCGAGAAATATGATAAAATTTCGCAACACTTCAATCATCATATTTTGCTGGGAAAATCCATGGTACACGTAACTTCGGAATTTATTTAACAAAATTCACAACTGTCTGTTTATATCATTCTTTAGGCACGGATGCCCGTGCATGCCAACAACCACGTCGAACACTCTAATAAAGTGATATTGTTATGTTATGTGCTTTATGTTATCACAATATGGTATATTCAAATTATAATATGTTTGGTTGCTACGATGTTTCGTACATTTTCATTTGAAGAACCCTATTTTGTTTAAAATAGAAGCTTATCATCTGAGTTTTTAGCATCTGAGTTGAGCTTTCTAAATAAATAATTTTCATATACATGTTTTTTTTATGTTGAAAATAAATACACTGTAATATCTTTTTCTTATAAATTTAATAATAAGTAATTTCAATTCATTCTAAATATTTTTTTTTCTCAATAAGAGGAAAAAATATGATTTTCTTTTAATATTCAAAATCATTTTATTTGCTATTTTTAAAGTTCATTGTAATTACTTGTTCTTAATTAAAATTTACTTTATTAGATCCTTAAGTCAATTTTCTACAAGAAAGGACTTTCATAATTTTTATATTTGAGGCTTGTGTTTCCATATAATATCTAAAATCCGAAGTAGTTCTCTAACAATGCAGAAATAAAATGTATATAAAAGGAAAAGGGAAATAGCTAATAAAGAAATGCTTAATAACTTCCATTTTGAAAAGTAAAAGGCAATATTATTTGTTCTCAAAATCCTGTTTTAATGGTAAAATTAAAAATTAAACAACTCATTAATCTGTGCTTATATAATCATTTTTAAAATTAGAAGTGGAAAAATAGTTTTGCATTCTTGAGATAATAATACGACAAATAATCAGTAGTCCCCCACTATCTCCACTCACTTGGAGAAAATCTTTTAAGAAAGAAATACAAACAAATGAAATTTCCTATTGATATATTTTTATTTTGATTAAAAAATAGCGACTCGTGTCTAATATTGATAATTTGAAGAAAAAAGGCTTATTTTTTAAGTTACGAGATTAATTAAAATTATTTCATTATTACAAATATGTTCAAATGATGCTAATTGGCATACTTTCTATTACACTTATGACCATTTTGAATGTTTATTTGATATGAAAGTATAATATATAGCAGTATTTCTTATCATTTATTATTATGGAACGAAAAACAAACACATCTTTTTTTCTAAAATCAGTGAGTAAGAACATCGTCAACTAAAAAAAACAATATTTTGATAAATAAAAAGTAAAGTATTTAAAGTGGATACATTTATTTAAATAACAACAAAAAAAAAATGCTGTTTTTGTACAAAATATATGAGGTCCCCGGAAGCCAAGGGGTATAAGTGACAAAATTGAAAAAATTGAGTTAAGTGCACAGGGTATCTGGAAATATGCTTTTTTCATTTCAGGTAAAGGAATATAGGTCATTTTCTGATAATTTGGGGAGTTATAGAGATAAACCACTTTTTTCGAAAAACAAACAATATTGATTAATTAAACATTTAAAGTAAATTGTACTCTATTTTTTTAACAGTTATTGAAATGAGAGTTCAAAGATTAAAATGCAACAAGCAGATGTTTCCTATTTCAATTTAGTCAATTGTTATTGATGTTCCAATTTAACACCAATTATCTTTAAACACACAGGCTCATCATATGGCATCGCCATTCATAAATTGATGTATTCACTGTTGTTTCTGTGTTTCTGTGTGTTCTGTTGTTTCTGTTTCACTTCAATGATTTTTTAAAATTAATTATCAGCGAAGTCATTGAGTTGATTTGTCGAATTTATAAAAATAATACTCGTAATTATTATTATTATTATTTTATTTTTTTTTTATTTTTTTTTTTTTACAAAAAAACCCTTATTGAATAGAAAATGGCTTAAAATATATTTTTGTAGTATAAATATGTAAAAAAAATAGTATTTAGTATATACGTATCTCTTTCCCTGTTTATATATGTATACATATATATGTGTGTGTATTTCAAGAATATTATATCTCTGAAAATGCTAATTTACAATAGTTTAAAAAGCATGGCTCATTATTATTTATTTTTATTAAAAATATTGAAACACATTATGATGATATTATTAGATTATCAGTCAGAGACTAATGCCTATTTTAAAATTTACAAATAAACTAAATTTGATTATCGAAAAATATATCTTGAAACACAAAAAAGCAATTACCCAGTTGCAAAATTTTACTTCAAAAATTAAGTCTTAATTTTAAAACTTAGAATAAGTTTTTCTTCAAAATAAAAATTTAAACGATCTGCGGCAGGCATTAGTAATTCAAATTTTATGAATTTTAATAATTGAGACATGTCTTTTTTCATTAGTCGGAACTATTTTTTAACTGTCGTTAACGTTTATTATTCTGCATTTTATCACATTAAAAATTTATTGCGTAAAACATTTATGAAATAAATTTAGTTAAATTTTACATGTTAGCTTTCTTGAGAAAACTAACTTGAATTTCAGAAACGTAAAATGAATTGTTCACTCTTATGAATATGTTGTAACAGTGAATGTTTCATATATTTTAATACTGATGCTAAATACGTGTTATTCTATATTATTTTGAAGAGTGTTATACAAGTTTCTAGTGTTTCAACTTATAAAGTTAAAATGCAAAACTATCTCACTATATTAGAAACAGTGGATTTTCAGACGTATTTCAAATTTGCACTATCAGAGGAACTCTTTTTTAGGTCAAATTTATATTTTTAATGTCTTAATGATAATTATGTTCATAAAATGTCCTTTCATTTTAATCAAATCTTTAATTTCAGTATATATAAAAAGTATTTACACATTACGGATATATTTTTTTCATGAAGAATAATTATGCTTTATTGTTTTCTTTTTCAGGATGAATAATAAGTAGACTAAACAAATTTATAATTAAGAGAAAGAATATTTCAAAATTCAAAAGAATTTTTTTAACCAATATGAATACATAGATATTTTAATTTGTAAAAGACTGTTTCATTTTTCTTTTGCAACGAAATAGTTTTAATAATATGGAAAATGCACTAGTGAAAATTATACCATCATTTTTTTTATTTTATAGGTATGAAGTTTAAGCTCTCAGCAAATCGTTCAGCCGAGAATAATGAAGAGGAACGAGAAAATATATTTTTGCTATATTAATCTTCCCTTTGTGAAGATATGACGCACCATTGAGAAAAGGTTTCTTTGTGTAATCAGTTACATATTTATAATGAGAAAATAAACTACACAATACTTTAATATATTTATTTTAGACACATTATTAAATTCAATTATAAAGAAATCTTTCAGTATAAAAGTAAAATCAGTAGCACCAGTATATAATGTTGCTTGAAGTTTTTCTATAATAAATATAATAGAAAACTTTATTATTTTCTATTCATTAGATATTAATACTCTAGACACATACTAAAAAAATAAACGCATTCTCAAATAATTTGATCTGTTGCTGTTTAGCAACAAATTTGGCTATAGTATTAAAAAAAAAAAAAACTAAAAAAATATAAAATTTACGTGAATTTCAAATAATGCTACATTATATACAAGATAATGTATATTTATTTATCCAATATTTTCAGATAATCCCAATACTGCATATTTTTCATTTGGAAATATAAGAAATAAGGGTGTAAAACTAACATTTTAATGCCTTTTTCTAAGAAGATAATTTTTAATAGAGAATACATTAAAATATGTCATAAATTTAAGTACTAATTTTTCGTAGCGTTCATATTTGTAAAAGGATCTATTTCATCCCTTAACAGTGTTTTAATTTAAATTTTGCCACACATTTATCAAGCAAATCAAATTTATATTCTTAAATAACCCTAACTTAAATCATGTAAAAGATTCATGAAAAAATACGTTCTAAACTGTATATCTTAAGATAAAATGAAATGTGATGAAATTTGACACTGCATGTTTCAAAACTGCATTAAATTACGTTAAAAGTCAAGTAATATAACATTTTTAAATATATGCAAGATTGAAAGTATTAATTTATAATAAAGTTAATGTGATTTGAGGTAACAAATTTGCTATGCTTTTGCTTTAAAAGTGTAAACTCAAGTGTGATTAACATTGACTATATACACTGTTAAAAAAAATTTGAAATTCACGAACATTTTTTTCCTGAATTTCGCAGAAAAGATCCCATTTCACTTTTTTTTTTTTTTTTTTTTTTTTTTTTTTTTTTTTACATGCTTTGAGGTAGACGCTACAGCTATTCGCCGGCATAACCTCCAATGATCACAAGAAACCACATAGAACACTTTATTACAGAATATCCGGTACATCCATTATCACAGGGACAACACAAGACACCCATGCCGCTAGCTGGACTCGAACCAGGGTCCAGCGGTGTGGGAGGAGCTGACGCTACCAACCAAGCCGCTGGCTCGGCCCCATTTCACTACAAAAGAGCATTTTCCGTTACAAATCACAAAATTCCATCATATTTCCAGAAAATAACGAATCGGATGGAAAAAGAAACAAAAAACGGAGACACTCCGCTGTCTCCGGGGCTCCATGGCCGAGTGGTTAAAGCACCACATCACTTATACGCCGCGACCGCAGATCGTGGGTTCGGGTCCCACCGGCGCCGTGGATTAATGAAAATATAAAAAATTCCTTTTAAATTACATTTTTCCCTTTTAATTTACAATTTTTTTTACAATTTTACATTGTTTATTTTTCTCTTATTTCTTATTAAAAAATCTTTTAATTAATTAGACAAAAAATAAATAATTAAATAGTGTACGACAATTTTTAAAAAAATGTCTATACATTTTTTTGTAAAAAAATTTTTAATAAAAACTTTTTTTTCATTCATTCATTCAAGAAAAAACAGTGGTTTTAAAACAGTTTTTTTAATTTAAAGTGTTTAAAAATTAAAATTGATTGTAAAATATAATAAGCATTATGCATCAGCCTAAAATAAAATAAAATAATCTGTTTACAAATATTCTAAGGAATATATTTAAAAGGAAATCTTTAAAAAGCACAACAGATATTCCCACAAACTCATAAAAGACATACTTTGTACAATACAGCAACAGCAAGTTTGGCTAAGTTCGTAAGGCTTTGTTCTGCTGTCAAAAGGTCCCGAGTTCGATCCTCAGGACGGCGTGAACTAAATTATGCAAAAAATTAATAATAATAATAATTTAGTAAAATAACATAGCAGCTTAAAATCACTCGCTAATTTCGAATTCTTTGACGATAAATCGATTCCTTAATTTTAAAAATTATACTAAATTATTATTATTAAATATTAAACTTTGTAACGGAAAGTTACTGCTTCTTCAAACGGAGTTTTGCTTTCTTGTACATCCCACAACGGAAAATCTACTTACGGAACGGTAAAAGCTCGGCTACTTTGCTGCCGGTAGTTTCACCTGGAATTCACAGATTTATTTTTAACAGTATAGAGTTTTACGATAAGTTTCAATGAAGACAGCTCTTTATTAAGTTATGGGATTGTGAAGAAAGCAAGAAAGCTCAGTATAGAAAATTTTTTCTTCCATTACTCTTTGTACCATTGTTTATCCAATTTGTCTATTAAAAGAACATTTTTACGCTGTGTAACTAAGTATAAATGCAGAAAATAGGCAAGTGAAGCATAACAATTAATTACAAAATACACAATAGTTTTCCAAATCGAGAAAAATAATAAATACAATTTCTCCTAACATAAAGATTAAATAAATATTTATTTCGCTGCACAATTAGCGAAAGAATGTGTATTTTTTTATTTTAGTTATTTTCATTAGTCAGCAATTAAATTTGATATGCTTTAAATGTGTAAACTGATGTGTGATTAACAGTGACTATATTGTGTTTTCTGATAAGTTTCAATCAGGATGGCTCTTCATTAAAATAGACAGGTGGGAAGGAAAGCTCAGTATAAAAGTTTTATTATTATATAATTCAATAACTCTACCAATGTTAGTCAAATGTATTCATTACAACAACATTTGTATTTTAAAATAATTTAAAATATAAAATAAAGTGTAATAAATTAAGTTTACATCTTTTTGAAAAGAATCAAAAAACTGTAATGAAATTTAGATTAGTTCAAAATATTAGAATATTTTATTTTACTCTATAATATGATAGTTAATATTTTCTAGCATTCACTTTGGCTATCATAACAGCGTACAATAAAGCGTGCATACTATATACAAGGTGTTTACTAGCATTTTTATCTGTATTAGCCTAAATAGATTCCATACGTATTACTGAATCAGTTTTCCTTTAAGGAGGATTTATCTTGTAGTTTTTTCTTCATTATACACAACTGTTCGATGTGATTAAGGAATGGTGAGTTTTGTTGCTAAGGAAGTACTTCGAGGTATCCGGTGACGGTAAACCTTGTTGAACGATGAACACATTTTGAAATAAATTTTCTGGTGATGGAATCATGTAATATTCTAAAGTTTCCTCATATATCGGTGAGTTAACCTTTTCGTAAACGATGCATAACTTTCCAGGTTTTTCTGCACTTATTCAACCCCAAACTATGACACTAGTAGCAAATTTCATAGAACGTTTAAGGCATTCTTATCAAATGTTTATTGCTTCAATTTCCAAACTAGAACAAATACATTATAGCATGAAACACAATACACTTTTATTAATAAATAATGTATTTTTCCAATCTTCTTCGTTTCTCAAAGTTTTAATTAACAGCAATTCAATCTTGTAAGCCTTTGTTTTGTAGTCATGGTAGATATTTATTTTTCGGTATATGAGATTCAAATTATTAATGTTGTGGATGTAGAAAATTCAAATGCTTCTTCTTTTCATTTTCAGTGCAAAAATCGCACACTTTTAAAACGGTTTTTCTTAACTATATGCTTTAGTTTCCTGTCATCTCTTGCAGATGTTTTGGTTTTCGGCTGCCATTTCGGAGATTATTTTGAAAATTTTCTTTTTTTTAATATTGTTTTAGTATTTTATTACGCTTGATTGTGAACAATGTAAATGATTTGCTGTATAACTTTGATTTTTAATGTGCCGATAAAAATCAACCAAATGTAGTTTAATTGATTCAGGAATATCACTCACAAGCACCATTTTAAGATGAAAAAGCGAAGAAACAGCAAAAAGTAATCTGATTTTAAATAAATTCCTCTGAATTTAAATAATGATGTCACCAGATATGAAATGGTGAAAATTAAAGGAGAACTAATGTGAAATATTCTAATATTTGGAACCACTTGAATAAATATTCTAATATTTTGACATTGCAAAATATTTTTTTTCAAAAATGATATTATTTTGATCATAAAGAAGTTTAATCAACAATAAGTTCTTAATAAAAATATTGTTTGCATATTTGCATCAAGACATTAAACTAGCAAACAATATTTTCAATTTTTAAAAGAAGTAATTATTCTAATATTTTGAATGTGAGCTGTATGAAACGTAAAACTTATATAATGGCATTTTAAAACTAAAATAATGTATGAAGATTGTGTGAAAATGATGTGGTATTACTATGTTATACTTTTTAGAAAATTTGTTATAATATAAAGAAACTGCAATTAAATTGTAATCATTGAAATGTTCCTGAGTTTTTTTTGTTTTATTTCAAAGAGAAAAAGGGGGTTCTTTTGACATTTTTCAAATTAAAGAAATCTATAAATAAAATTTGCCTCTTTGAATCTATCTAGTACGTTAATTTTTTTCAGAATTATTTTCCATATAAGGATTAATAGGATTATAATAGGAAGATTACTTGAAATTACAAAATAGCACATATACAATTAAATCAAAAGCAATCATATTCTGCAGAATTTACTTTCAAATTCTTTTTTTTTGTGGGGGGGGAGCAGAAACTTTATTACGTATATGGGAACTTAATAAATAATTCTTAACACGTTCGCTGCCGCTTTCGTGAAGATGTGATGATAGTCAATGCCACACAGTAGAAGTGGGTTTTCCCCAGAAACCAATTTACTTTTCATAACAAAGAGTCAGTGAAAGATTTTCCCGCGCCAGCGCATGACTAGCTTTTGGGCATCACCCTACATCACGCGTGAGTGGCCCCTTAACGTTGGCGCCATATCACGCACTTTCCCGTGAGCGGCAGCGAATGTGTTAATATCCACTTATTTTTCTGATAAAAGCTTTTCTTAACAGCATTCAATCTTTACAGACAGACTTCTATGTTTTTTTCATGAATTGTTTTTCATCCATCTAATTTTGAAACTTTCCTGTTTAAGTTTTAAAGAATAAACAATTTGTTTTCAACAAAAGCTGCCAATTTTTAATGTTAAATTCTTTGAAGTTCACTCTAAAAGTTTTTAAGGAAATTGCATTGCATTCTAAGGTATAACAGTAAAGTCAGTTAAAGTGACTTTTAGAAAAAGCTTTCCTTAAACAGCTATATATATATAAAGTACATAGAAGTATGAGATAATATGATATACAAAAGCTACCTCTTTCCAAATTGTCTTATAAAGACAGAAACAATTAAAAATTTTTGAAAAGGTTTTGAATGTGGCTTTTGCATAAATATTTAACCCTTTAAGCGTCCTGCAAAATTTTCCATTCATGTTTAACGATTCAGAAAATGTAGTTATATAAAGTATTGGCATGAGAATTTTTATTTGGTAACCTTGTTTATATATTTATCTTTTTCATAAAAAAAAATTAGCTTAAATATTAATTTTGTCTTACATCAAACTTTGATTCCAAAAGTTATGTGACGGAATAACCCGGTTAGGACACTTGAAGTGTTAAAGGAAGGCAAACTTAGGTGCTATTCTATGTGAACTAAACAAACTTTTATCATTTTCCCGAAAACTACATGACTGATTTTAATGAAATTTGGAATTAATATTAACTGGATTATGGTCAATATATATGAAACACAATTTTGCACACATATGCATATATATATATATATATATATATATATATATATATATGATCTTTTTTTCATCCATCAGCGAGAATTATTTTCTGACGAAATTTTCTGAGAATGATGAGGAAAAATTTCCAGACTTTCACATTTCCGTGAAATGGGTACAGTTCATGTGCTTATTGATCTCGCAAAATCTAAAATGTCATTAATTGTAAGAAAAAAAAGTTCATAGATGATTCTCTAAGCTTTAACGTAAATCATAAATAACGAATAATTTAGTACACAGCCCGATCACAGATGATGTGCTGAATAGAACTGCAGATAATGCCAGTCGCAAGGACAAACGTTCGACAGAAGAAATGGTGTCTCTATAAAAACCCTACATTTAACAGGAGAATTAATGTATGATTTAGAAACGAAGATTTATTTTCGAAAATGGTTAAATTGTATTTATATAAAATACAAACATCAATTGTCACGGAACGGCCAAATACATTAAAGCAAACAAAGTGACATTGATGTTTCCGAATTACAAAATAATAAATGATTTTACCCTTTATTAGATTTTTTTCTGTAATGTAAACAATATCATTTAAAAAAGTTTTTTAAATTTAATTTTCTCTTTTTCTTGTACAATTATCGCTTCATAATCAATTAAATTATGGCTTAAAGCATTATTAAGAATCTAGTACTATATTTGATATTTCTAGTTTCTATTTTTGATATGGTTTGGAAAATCCGGAATAAAAAAAATTCCTACTTTGACTTGGTTCTGAGGATGACTTTTGGATTTTTAAAGTTATCCCATATATGCTAACCTGTATATTATCCCTATCGAAAACGACAGAATGTGGACCATTTTTTTTATTTTCATAAGACTTTAATGCAAACAAATATCAGTAAGATTTTAATATTAAAATGTTTATTATTGTACAAAAAAAATACATTTTTAAAATGATAAAAAAATTTTACAAATACCAAATAAAAAAAATAAATAAACACAGTATTTAATTTACTGTTCAACGACCAATAGAGACTCCAATTATAAGAAATGAAAATCAGTGAAAATTACATCATATTGACACAATCGTATCAAATTCTCTTCTTAGTTTTTATTAATGTAGAAGTATATTTCAATCTAAGTATTCACCAACGCAAAATTTTCAAAAGTATTTTTAAATATGTATTTGTATGCATGACAAATAAAAATGTAATTTATTAGGTTTTTTTACTTTTTTTTCTAATGAATAAACTATTGTTGTCATAATGCAAAATGATAAAATAACTCAGCAGACAATATTTTCATTGCGTCGCAATATGAATTTCTATTGAAAATATGAAAGTATAGTACAAGCGCTTTTTTTAAAAACCGAGATTATTTGCACATAAAAAATACGGAAAAGCACGGATCCGGATATCTTACACCATTTTTATTTTATCTGAAAAAATGGAAGTAATCCGATTGCCTCCATTTTAAAGGAATGTCAAGAATTCTTTTTCAATTACAATTAAAAAGTAAAAGTGGGAATATTTTTTTAAATTGATACTATATTAACAGCTTTAATTGAAGAAAAATAACAATATAGGTTCTTTTGAAAATTCAGGACAAAATAAATAAATAAATAAATATTAAAAAGTTTCGTATTTAAACACGTAGACTACACAGCTCGCTACGGAATTTAAACCTACAAATTCCTATGTTTGGATTTTATAAAAGTAGATAATATATTCATTCACAGAAATTGCGTCCAGATTAATTTCGCTTAAAAAATTTCGATAAGCATATTAAAACGCAATCGGTCTGCCAAGTCATATCTTGGTTGAAAAAAACCTACAAACCGATTTTAGCGGTTGATTGGTATCTTTGCCACTGTGTTTTCCTGCACCCAAAAGTATGAAAACATGTTTGACTGGAATCTGGAAAACGAGTCAACTACTAAAATCGGATTTTCATATGTTTTCCATCATGACTTTTCCATGCGATATACAAATAGAATTCTAACTTAGTAAGTAATTTCAGCCGTTGGCCCCATACGGTGATTGTCCATACTGCTTTTTGCCGGTCAAGTAATGTATGTTTTTCTTCTTTTTTTTTAGTAATTTATACCTCTTAAAATTCATCAATATATAATATATATATATATATATATATATATATATATATAAACGATTATGCGTAATAAAGTCGCACTATTCTCTATGACCACCCACTGTCAACCACTTGCAGGTGGTAGATTTTTCACTTCTTCCTTGTGTAAATAAGGAGTTTGATCACGGTTGGAGTGGGAGATGGTAGTTGTGGGCGGCAAACGTGAGTGGCCCAGGTTGTATTTGTGAATAGAGTCTAAAATATTTTAAATGGCGTTTCTTGTGTCAGTGAATGACAGAGATGTGCCGTATATACTCGTATATAACATGCACTTTTTTTTGTAAAAAATAAGGCAAAACTAGCATGTGCGCACTATACACGGAATAAATTTTTACTTGTTGATGTATTCCCACGATGTACATAAAAATCAATAAATGTTTTCAAAGAAGACATTAAAAATAGGGAAATCTTACTAAATAGAAGCATTGCTGCATCTTTATTTCACTCCTTGCGTTTTGTTTATAAAGAAACGCAACTAACGTCATTTAAACACTAATTAGCAATTCTCATTGCCGTCACTCACTCCGATCCTCCGTCATTTACTTTTTACCCGATGTCTAAAAATGTAATTTCGCTTTTTTCCTGACCTGAGGCAATTTTTGAGATTTTTTATTTAAATTCCTTGGGTCATTCGTTTATTTACATATAAAAATTTATGGTGTGTATTATATACGAGATTTAAAAAAAAATCTTCATTTTTCATTATAAAGCAAGGGGTGGGCGGTATACACGAGTAAATACGGTATTCAGAGTTTTTTAGAATGTTAAAAATTAAAAAAATAGAATGATATATATATATTTTAAGTAATTTCAATACTGTTCTAGAATATTCGAGAATAATTTCAATTGTTTTAAGCTAAAAGTTACCAGAATAATCTAAAGTAAACTAAAATAATGTAGATTATTCTGCAATGCGCGATAACAATATAAAATGTTGTAAAACGTTCTTAAATGATCAATAATTTCCCCGTAATTTTCAAAACTCAACAATAATCAAGAATAATTTAAAATTTCTAGAAAAACTTAAATTGTTCTAAAATAATCTAGTTTGTTCTAGGATGTTAGATAATAATCTAAAATGTCTTAAATCTATCTAGGATGATGCATAATGTTCTAGAAAATTTTAAAGCCCTCTACATTAATTACGGATAATGTAAAGTAGTCCGGAAAACTAGTGTGTTCTAAAATTATTTAGAACGACCTAGGATGTTTGATAATATTAAAAAAAAAGTTTTGAAACTATGTAGAATGATCTACAACGTTCCAAAGTAATCATTAATAATAAGGGTTAGAATAGCATATTTACATATATTTTGAAACCTATTATGATTAAAGTAATGCACTTCTAAAATTAACCATTTTATAAAAACAATCCAGGACGGGTATTGAGCTAAAGTAATATCAACTAGTCATCAAGTGAAGCAAACAAATATCCGAATAGATAAAATGTCAATGATGAACACATTTTGGGATGTTCATCTTTGATATTGTCTCCTTTCGGACATGTGTGTGTGTTAGCTGATGAAAAGCTGTTATTATTTTAACTTGAAACTCGACCTACATTGTTTTAATTTATGCTGATTTTTCAAAAATGTATCGCTTTAATTATTACATGTCACTAGTATATTCGGTGCTCTTTTAACGAGGTATTATATTTTACATAATTTAGTTTCAAATTAAAGTTTGGATTTTATCCACAAATAAGGAACTAAATAAATATTTCTGAGTATTTATCGAATTTTGTGGTAAAATCTTTTTTTATAAACTGCCAATCTTCAAAGACAGATTTCCATGTTTTATACAACACTTGTTTTTCACCATACTAGTTTCGGGAATTTACGGCTTAAGTTTTAAAGAATAAACAATTCGTTCGGCCAATTTCTAATAAGTATAATCCTTTTAAGTTCACTGTGAAAGATTTTAAGTAAATTGCATTACATTCTAAGGTATAACTGTAAAGTTTTGTTTGAGTGACCTTTTAAAAAGTCTTTTCTTTAAAAGTTATTCCAAAAAAGCGACAAAAAAGATTAAAATTCTTTGAAAAGGTTCTGAATTTTTTTTTTATATAAACATTTAACGGAAGACAAGACCGAGTGCAATCCTTTGGGACATACTCTACCCGTTTCCTCAAAAACTACGAAACACATTTTCATGAATTTGGAATACATATCCAATGGATTTTGTCAAGATTTATAGCAGACAATTCTTTTCTCTACGACTAAAAATTTTTATTTTTGAGCAATGGCATTTTTTCAAATTTCTTTTTCCTGAAATTAATTAATTTTTCTTTAACTTGCTTGCCACATAAGTTTATATACACTGTAAAAAAATCCGTTAAATTTACTGTGCAGCAATTTAATGCAAAAAATTGCAATAAAATTACATGTGATAAAAAAAGTTACATATAATTTTACTGCATTTTTTACGACAAAAACTGCTGGCAACATTGCTGCCAGTAATTTCTTCCGTAAATTTAACGGACTTGTTCACAGTATATTAATGTCCTACCACTAATTTTTTTACACAATTCATTCGCGTACTTTAGGAGTTACCACACTAATAATAGTCTTAAGATTATCTAACGAAATGGCCACATTCTTCAGATAGTCTACAGAAATCAGAAGAATTTTTGAAGATTTAGCTTTTCCTTAATATCAGCATAATTGTTTAAGACATCATTAAAATTATGTGTATAGTATTGAAAAATGGGTCAATTGCCTACATGTTATGTTAAAGATTTTATTCAGTTTTTTTTAGTAAGATAATGGGATTTTAGATGAAAAGTACAATTTTTCGGAAAGATAAAACACTTAGACACTTCTAGCTTGTGTAAAGTTCGAGTATACTTTATTCAAACACACGAATTAAAGTACATGTGATTTCGACCAAATTCAGTTTTAGCCAAGCTATTTGTCCTATGCCTAACTAGTTTATCTTGACGCGTATAGGACAAACTGTTTTTTCCTACGCCAAAATCGTTTATCCAACCATCCATGTAATTAACTTGTTTTTTCTAGGCCAAAATAGTTTATCCTAACGCTCACAGGATAAACTACGTTTTCCTAAGACAAACTAATTTGGTCTAACGCTCATAGTTAATATAAATTAATTTAGCCTGTGATTCAGTGGTCCTAACTAGTATACCTAGGACATTTTCATTTATCGTGATTTTATTGATCCCAAAGACCGCAGGGCACCCCCATTCTAGTTTATCCTAGGCCGATGTGTAGTTCATTCAATGCAATTTGACATGCTTTTATTGATATCATCTACCAGTCATTACCTGTTAATATATTTTTTTCTAATAGGAAGTAGAATGTTGTTATCTTATGTTCTCAATCCACTGACATCGAAAGTTAAAAATAAGTTCCATATGTCAAATAGAGTTTTGTATTCAAATCATGGAATGAAAAGTTGTCATAAAATGAGTGGGAAAAAAATCACAGGATTATGACACATGTAAATTTTCCATTTTTCTTTTTTGTGTGAAAAAATGGTCCCTGGTTCGATTTCTGGCCCGGACTTTTTTCACCCAAAAATGAAAAATGGAAAATTTACATCTGTTAAAATTAATTTACCGATTGAATAATTGTATTTAAAATTAATCTAATCACAGGATTGATTGATAATATAGGAGGAGCCCAGAAGCCAAGGGGTATAAGTGACAAAATTGAAAAAAATGAGTTAAGTGCACAGACTATCTAGAAATAAGTCTATTTATTTGTAGTTAAGAAGTTATGAGGGATTTTTTAATTATATACTGCGTTTTAGGGGTCAGTTACTTAACCTCTTTCCCAAAAGTGTGAAACGCTTGGAGGCCAAAGGGTATAAGTGCAATTGCATCCATTAACGTCTACAGCAGAAGCACGACCAACGGCATACAAGGCCAATTGCTTTTTTATACATTAAATAAATGCATTTTTATTGTTAACATGTGAGAAAATCATGCTTTAAGTGTAGATTTTGAAACACTTTGCAACACTCTCTGAAATCTTTAACACATTCGCTGCCGATCACGCGCCAACATTAAGGGACCACTCACGAGTCATCGCGTGATGTGGGGTAATGTCTCACGCGCTGGCACGGGGAAATCTTTCACTGTTTGTTTGTTATGAAAAGTAAATCGGCTTGTGGGAAAAACCCACTTCTACAGTGCGGCATTAACTATCATCACATCTTCAAGTAAGCGGTAGCGAACGTGTTAAAGATCTTTGCTATTTAGGGTAATAGAGTGTTAATGTCCATAACCAAGTATGTATTCTAATAATTTTGAACAGCCCTAGGTTTTATCTGTCGGTTGCTATGCACTGTATAATGGGGAAATTTAGTTTAGCAAGAAAACGCATAACAGTTTGAAATTTCTGTTTCAGCAGTTTTTACAAATAGATGGAAACACACTTGTATACTTTTGTTTATCCTGTAGTTTACCTTAAACCTTTATTATACGCCAGTATTTAGCTAAAATTTAGTTAAAACTAAAACATTCTTAAGACTACTGAAATCACATTTCCAGAAATTATCATAAATAGATGACAATTCATAAAATTTTGTGCATGACCCTGTATATCATTTTATCAATGCTTTGCAAGCATTTCTCAGGAAACTGAATGTAGTTCAGCATAGAAATATGTTACTTATTTAAAAGCAATCTTTAAGTAAATTACGCTCATATTCAGTAACCTTTACGAAATCTTTTGTATAGCTCTGTATATGAACTATAGAATTTATATGAACATATGCATATATATTAATATGTATAAATTTAGTGAAACTTAAAAGCGCAAGTCATAATTAAAAATGCATTTCGTCCATCCATCAATCATCATCGATAATATACAGTACTTCGGATAGAATATACTATTTGAAAGCTTTTTTTGTCCCTGTATATACTGAGTACTTCGTATTATGCGCGAAATAACTTATATAAGCGTCTGCAATGTTTATCAATTTTATTATACATGAAAATTGTAATATAATTAAAATATGTTGTAAAAAATTCCCTCTTTATCATTAGGTAAAGTAAATCTTTTGTGTAGCCCTATAAATAAAAAATATCTATTCTTTTCACCTCATATTTTAAAGAATGTTTATTTTAATGCAATTCGTAAATGCATATAAATTTTAATGTGTTTGACAGGTTGTAACTTCTTTAAAATTCATTTGAAACGATTTTTCCCATAACCAGTAATTTAACGAAAAACTTTTGATTGTCCCTGTAAATAAACTAATTGTGTTAGAAACTTCATTTGCAATAGGTTCGTGTTGAGGTAAACGTGAATAATTCCCAAAAATTTCAGGGCAATCCGAGTATATTAACGAGAGTTAAGGCACGGACAGACAAACTAACATCACATTTACTTTTCAATTTTGTTGGAAAGTGTTAAAATATATAAAATTTCAATGTTTCAAAATTTATAATAAAATTTTAAAACTTATATTAGAACAAAAAAAAATTCATTTCATTCATTTATATCAACATCATTCATTTTTTTTTCGTAAATTCATTTTTTTTTTTCGTAAATTCATTTTTTATTTCACAATTTTTCCGTTTTTAGAATTTATATTAAAACAAAATTTTGTCCTTTCATTTATGTGTATCAACATTATTCTTAATTTTTTCATAAATACAATTTTTTATGTCATATTTTTTGCATTTTTTGTACTCATTCGGCACTTGTACCTTTAGCTTCCAAGAACTTTTCATTACTGTTTGGAAGCCAAGGGATACAAGTGCCGAATGATGATAAACATTGCTTAGTTATAAATAAAAAGAAAAATTGTATTCTAAATTTTTTAAAACAGTTATTGAAATAAGAGTTCAAAGATCATTAAGATATAAGCAAAATTTTCATATCTCAATTCCTTCAATTACAATTGATGTTTAACTTTGAACACAATTTACTCGAAATCTAAATTTTGTCACTTGCACCCCTTGGCTTCTGGACTCCTCATATAGTATAACCTCGAAAATCCAGCATCGTAAGGACGGGCACTTCACCGAATTTTTAAAAATTCTAGATTTTTGTAACAATATCAAATGTACTCCTAAATATTAATTAATGATTTTCTTCCAAGGGTGTAGACGTAAAAAAATGTTATGTTGAATCTGTAATACAAAGCTCGTTCGGAAAGCAACATTTTATGTGCTTAAAAAATTTCAGAAAATAAAATAATTCTATATTTCATTGTATGCATGATAAAATTTTAATTTTTCATTATGTTTTGATAAAAAAAGCAACACATTTTACAGTTTACAAGACATTTACAGACTTTGGAAATTAAGGTATTATTCTTGCATAGCAAGAACTATTAGAACGAGCTGAAATATTAATACTTTAGCCAACCCAACATGTGAAACTTTTACAGACATTTTGTGCATGTTTATTTCTATTATGTATGTATCAATTATATTAATGCATGTATAAGTTTTAGTTTAGCTCTGTCTTTTCTGCATTTAATTCTATAGAAAAAGTTTAAATTAATATATTTCAAACATATGTAAATTTTAATTTTATTCATTATGTGCCATATATTTTTCATTTTTGTCATAAACAATTATAAATTATCGAAATATCCATACTGAAGATTCATAATTACAAATTTAGCCCCTGTTCATTTCACAAGAAAGTCTATGATAATATTGTTTGAACAGGTTTGCTATTATTATCAATAGATAAATTCAGAATGGACGTCTATTGCCAAAATCATTTCACATTCTCCTCTAACCCGGCCTTTTGGAATTCTCTACATGTTACGTTTGGGATGCTTGAAATGTCAAATACAAATGGTTGAGATTACGTACCTGTAGTTTACAATTGGATCATATTAGTATTAGTTTCCCATAGAATAATTGTTTGATGGATTAAATAATTTAATTATTTAGATTTTTTTAATTCATTAATTTAGGTTGAATTATTTAGGTGAGGATTTATTAAGTTTCAATAATTTAGGTACAAGGTGTTTTACAGCTTTGTAAAAATCCATGAAAATATTAGTCTTTAGTACTTTTTATTATCATGAATATAAAAGTTTAAATAAAAAAAATGAAGAAGCAAATTTAAATAAGGAACTATTCTGACAACGAACATGCATGAATCATTATTTTCAGAAACGTCGGATAAAGTTTCATTAGAAAATAATTGTTAAAATGATAATATATGAAAAAAGTACTTATTATACAATAATTAAATGTAATTGATTTAATTATTAACCTTCTCACTCCTGAGACAAATGTTATGGGGGATCACAAAAACTGGTTTAAAATTACTATAAAATATATCCAAAGATGTATCATTCTATATATCGTTTCTTATGATATGTACGCATGTAATAAAACAATCTAGAAGTTATTATAAGAATTCTAGAAGCATTTAAATTAATTTAAAGGATGTTATTTAGTTTCCTTTAGAGGCAGCATTAGAGCTGTGGGGGTTGATAAAAATCAATAAAATTTATTAAGCTTATATAAGCAACTAATTAAAGAAAAATATTTATTTGACAGAGAAAAATATTTACTTGCCATTATCCAGAGGAATCCATTAAAGAAAAATATTTATTTGCCATTATCCAGAGATGTATCATACTATACATCGTTTCTTATGATATGTACGCATGTAATATTAAAATCTAGAAGTTATTATAAGAATTCTATAAGCATTTAAATTAATTTAAAGAATGTTATTTAGTTTCCATTAGAGGCAGCATTAGAGCTGTGGAGATTTATAAAAATCAATAAAATTTATTAAGCTTATATAAGCAACTAATTAAAGAAAAATATTTATTTGCTCTACAGCTTCTTGCGAAATAATTTACAATTGACAAAGGTTTTTTGAAGTTGACTGAGCATTTTTAAGGAAATTAAAAGTATTCATTAGAAGAAAACGGAAATGAAGTTCGGGAATGAAACAATGCCAAATAGGACAAATCGTGAATTTCAATTAAAGCATTTTTCGATGTATTATGCTTACGCCTCATTCAGATCACATCAGACGGAACGAACTTTATCTTTTCATGCAATTTTAAATTATTCACGTTATGTTGGTTTCTAGATGCAGAACAAACGAAAAAAGAATTCCGAGTTTGAAACTCTCATTTAAATTCCTAAACACTTCACTAGAAATTCTTCATATTTTAATGAATGTCTATTTAGAAGTCTGTTCGAAAAGATTTAATTTTAATTTCAAAGTTAACGTTGTTTATCAGTTTAGTAAAAAATACAGCAGAATTTGAAAAATTTTTAAACGCTGATTAGTTCAAATCCCAGAAATAAGGGATAATAAATATAAGGGGTAAGGAACGAAAAATCGTACCCACAAGTCGATTGAAAATTGGATATATTGCTTTGAGATAACGTAGTGAGAAACCGAGGGATGCACATATACAGGTGCCCGCAAATGAAAGAGGAGAAAAACAGGCAGTTGTATGCTTCATCCAGTTGACGATGCGTGTGAGCCCATCACGACTCTTCTATTCCAAAATTCGATGCTTAAGCAGTGGAGAAGTTTTTCATGGTTTGGTTCAGCCAAAAATCCGATAACACTTCCTTATTCTTCAATCGTCAAATTTTGCTGTTGGAAAGCCATGATATCCTCGAACAAACTGCAGCGTTGATTTGACGAAACAGACATCTGCTCGCTCACCTCTTTGTTCATGCATGGGTGCCCTTGTATGCACACCACCACGCCATATACTCAAATCGCATTAAAACCGATTTCATTGTTATGACGTTTCTTGCCTTTTTCATTTGAATAACATTCTATATTTAAAATCTAAGCATATTTTATTTCATCCTCTCAATAGAGCTTTCTAGATAAATAATTTTAATATACATATGAATTTTTATATTAAAAACCATTACACCGTAATATCTCTTTCTTTTTAATGTTTGATAATTTATTAATATTTTAACGATGATTGTGATTTCTGAATATGGTTGGAAAATATATATCCACCCAAATGTTAAATTAAGACTTTTTTTTTTTTTTTGCATGTCAAATTATGACAGCAATGTTACTCTCAACTCATAAAATGTTGTAATTACAGTAGTGGCCAAAAGTGTGGACATATTTTTAAAGTTTCATGTTATTCAAATTTGTGTGCTTGTAGAATATATTAATTTTCACTTAAATATAAACATTTATATATCAAATTAAAGGTAATTTAATATAAAATATAATAATAAAAATACAATCAATACTTAGTAGGATAATCCTTCTTCTTTAATACAGCTTCACACCGTTTTTTCTTCGAGTAATCGAGTGTTTGGAGTTCATCTTTCGTAATAACATGTTGCCAAGAATCAATTATAGCTTCAATAAGTTGTATTATATAGATGGACTTTTTTTATAGAAGAATTTTCAAACGTCGCCACAAAGTTTCAATTGGATTGAGATCAGGGCTGTTTCCTGGACATGGTAATACATCTATGCCTTTATTTTGAAACCATGCTGTACATAATTTTGCTGTGGGGTATGGAGCTCAATCCTGATGAAAAATAAATGGTGCGTTGTTGGAAAAGAGATTCCAGATGAAAGGTATTAATTTGTTTTTCATGACAGATTTGATGTATTTTTGGCATTCAGGATGCTATCAATCATTTGAATTGGCCCACACCATCTGCAGACATTCATGGCCAAATCATGACATTTGTTGGGTTCTTTCTAGTTGCTTCAATTCAATCAGGATGATGCGTTTCTCCTAATCTACGTCTTACGCATTTTCTACCATCACTACCAAAGAGCGATATTTTACTCTCATCGTGCCAGATTACTTGCTTCCATTGATTTTCTGACCATTTAATGAGATCTTTTACCCTTTTAACTCATTTTTTGCGTTGCTTTTGATTTAAATATTTTTTAATTTGGAATTCTAGCTTCTAGTCTTATTCCTGATAAATTTCTTCGAATTAGTTTAATTAAAAAAAGACTTTAAATATTCAAAAACAGCAATATTCTATTTAATTGTACTGGTATGCAAATTTCCGCAAAATATTTCTACAACAATAACTCTTTTACCGTCCAAATAATCTAAGCTATAGTTTAGAAAATTTGATTGGTCCTCAGAACAGTGTTTATGATTAGTTAGTACGCTTTTATTACAAAACAGGTCCTTATTCAAAACGATTTGTGTTTGTTTGTTCTACTAAAATGAGCATAAATTTTTTTATACAGATATTGTAATACTGTTTTTATTATTACTGTTTACATTAAATTACCGTCAGTTTGATATATAAACGTTTGTATGTCAGTGAAAATTAATATATTGCACAAGCACACAATGTTGAAAAACATGAAATTTTCAAAAAATGTCCAAACTTTTGTCCACTACTGTATGTGCTAAAGATATATCTCACACATCTAAAATGTAAATTTTAACTAGAGAAATATCCATATCATATTTTGAGATAAATCGCGGCAGTATGATTCCTTGAATTTTTCTAATTTGACTACACGCTTTCAGAAATGACACATACAGCCGAAGTTGAGTACTAAGAGTCGCTATTAATTTATTTTAGATCAAGATGATTAATATTAAATGATTAGAAAGTAACATATTTTCATGTAATTCTCAATAATTTCCTGTTTATATGTTTATTGTAGGATTAAATAAACAAGATTAAAAAAAGATTTCATTACAAAAATAACTTATTACTCCATTATAAAATTTTTGCTCCATACGGATTACAACACAATATTTAAAACTCTGATAAGTTTTAGTTATCTTTAATCATTCATACAAATACTTAAAATTCTACAATATTTTATCTATTGGATCTGAATTTATCTTATAATAGTAGTGGTTAATTATACAAAAAAATGAATTTCATCTGTAACGTAAAGTATTTCGATACTCCGTAATGTGGATCGCACGGAAATTAATTAGGAAAAATGTTCTGAAATAATTTTATAAAGCATATTATGTTTGTTTGGCTTTTACAAAGTACAATGAAATCCATCCCGGGTCAGTGTTATTGTAAGGGAAAAGCTTTTTTAAAGTAACATAAAAATATTATAATTAATTAAAAAGTTTTTAAGCATTTGCTGTTTCACACATGATTTCATTGATATTAGTTTGCTGGTATTGCTTTTTTTTCAAATTTTACAATTGCCTGTATTTTCTGCATATTTAGGCAGTTACAACAAAATTAAAAGATCTACTTCAAACTGTAAAATTAAGAACTTTATTTAAGATTTATTTTATCTTATATTTCTAAAATTTGTTTTTAAATTATATACAAACAAAAATTAATTTATATTTTTTTGTATTAAACGACATAAAATTATCTTAACAAAATAATGCGGTAAAGATAGCTTTCTTATAGATTTATTGATGCGTTTTAGTTTAATTTTATATTAAAAATCGTGAAATTATTGAAGAGTTACAGTTTACAAATTAATACTAATAAGTTTTGCATTGTGTTAAGAACCAAATTCGTTACGTTTCAATATTTAGTTCATGTAAGGTACAAGTACCCAATATGGACACTCTAAGTAAAATATATTTTTTTCACCACCATGTACACGTCCTAGGACTCGAAAAATATATGGCCACTATTCTTGGATTATTGACTATCATTATTAAAACTAGCGGCCTTGTAATTATTCTGGTTTATTTAAATGATAAAAACAAAAAAAAAATGTTTACAAGTGTCCATATAAGAAACTATCTGTCCCTATTTTGGACATGCATGATATATTACGGACAAGTGGCTCCTTATTGACATTGTATGAGCCACACTTGAATGGGATTTCAGTAGAGAGGGAATAAAATATCTTGAAGTATTTCGGGGGAGGAGAGGGGACAGTATATATCTTCATAACATGCACTTTAGAAGGGGAGAACATTCTCGGCATTGGCCCTTCGAAAACCCATGCAAATCTCCTTAGTTACTACTAAGTATTATGAAATAATATTGTTGGTTTTGCTTAGCTTTATCTCCTTTGTCTGCAGAATTTGCATCTGTTATTACTCAGTCCTCACAGGATGGACGAATAAAAACTTTTTCATCATGGGCACTAAGTCCCACATAATCCTAATGGACATATCTGCCACATGTGATGCATGGTCGCATGTTTGAAACTGCATAAAGAAGCAGTACAAGCCCTCCTTTGTTGAAGAAGTCATACCATTTATACCTGCGATTTCGCAAACAGATAGCCTAATGGGGGGAAGCTTCTTTTCATTTTTCTGCAAGCGCTTTTTGGAGGAAGATTTTAGGGGGATTTTTCAGATGACATCTTGTTGAACAAATATTTTACCACTTTCATGCCTTTTGAAGTTATTGCCTGGCGACGTTGAGTCTTCTTCCTTCTTATAGTTGGAGTCGAAGGAGATATAAGCTGTACATATTGGTAACCGGGCGTAGTTTTACTAAATCTTGTAACAAATAAATAAGAAAAATATTTTAAAGCAAAATATGCAATAGCAATCGAAAATATGTGTTATTAGCTTTCTAAAATATTCCACTTTTCAATATTTAATGTAATTTTACCATAACTAATAAGAATTTAAACTCACAAGTAATTAAGATCAGTGCACCTCGAAGCAACAAGTTTCCTTCTAAATGGAGAACAGCTCGTTTTTTGCACTTTACAGTCTTAATTATCTTTTCAACTGCTTTTCTTCGCGAACATGTTGAGCCAACTCTCGATCAAAATTATTACTTTTAAAAATATTAGGCGTGTCCCTATTGAGAGCACTGTCTATATAGGGTACAAGTACCTTATAATTTATATTTACCTAGTAAGATATTCTTACGTCTCAAAATTACATTAAAATTTATAAGAAAATAATATACAAAAGCTATTCTGATATTTATACTATAAGAGTGAAAGAAATTTTTTACATACAATTTTCAGAAATACAGTCATAGCAAGAAAATAGTTGCCTACTTCAGAAGGGTTTAGAATGCGTTCTATTGAGATTAAATTTCAGCTACTGATAATTCAAATAATGCGCTTGACAAGAAAATTACGAATTTAAGAAAATGAAGAATTAATTATTTAAGTAAATTACAAATACTAAAATGTATAAAAGTCTGCCGATAGGGTGTGCTACAGTCTATATAAATCATTTAATTAGCTTCATAAATAATATCGTAAAAATGAAACTATTCAATAAAAATGGAAACTCTGCCTCACGGTTTTTCGTAGATTGGAATACGAAATATCCAATAATCGAGAAACAACTGCCACACTCACACTATCACATGGAAACTTCAAGAATTACGCTTTCCACTTCAGAGGGCTGCAGGATATGTTCTATTTGTACAAATTAAATCAAGTTTGAAATTCAGGTAGTTCAAACGACATTCTTAAATAAAAATCTTTATTACAAAATTTTTCCAATAGATGGCGTTGTAAAACAAATGATATTTATTTACATATATTAAAAATCCGAAACATCACTTGCATTAGAGCGCATGTGTATTAGCATTATTCTATAATTAAAATGAAATCGAATTCTGAAGAAACATTAGTTGCGTGTGTGTGCATCATACCTACATCTTTCATTGCGATAAAATCTGGTAAAATCGTTCTACCACAATGACTGAAGTTCTAAAAAAATTGAAATGTTGAGGTTCGAGTTTCTTCATTTGTGCTACGCAAGATGATAAGGAAATTTGAAATAATTGATTAACTTAGCATTGTTCAACATGAAGAGGAAGAAAAAAAATCCAGTGTTCTAGCAGGAAATATATGGCTACTGCCGCCCTTGAAGCCAGCGGTTAGTCCTCGCATGTTAGTGTGGGTGTACCAGGTGTTTCTCGAATATTGGGAATGCCATATCCTCTTCAGAGCTGAGGTACACAAATGTGTACCTCCATTCTTTTCCTCATAAAAACAAAAATGTAAGAATTTTTTGCATTTTTACTTTATTTCTATACAGCTGAATGTTTTTTGCTTTAAAACAAAACCAATAAATATCAGCACTGATGAATATTAGCTCATAAAATAAATTCGAATTTCGAAAATACCTTGAAGACATTGTGGCCAAGAAAGTAAGAAATATTCATGACTATTTAACTTAAATGCTTTACAGTAAAAAACTTTGAGAATTTGCTGATCATTTACTTGTTTAAAGACCTTAAATTTGTAATTGCGTAAATTTATGTTAGACCCACAAAAAACCCAATAATTGAATTTTCCCAAACATGTAACCCAGCCAGTGGCCTTCTTAGATAGAAAAAAATTAAACAAAATCGTTTCAGCCATTCACTAGATAAAATTAGCTTGACTCGCAGTGAACACAAAGGACTCTTTTGTAGAAATTCTACAACCATGTGATTAAAAATAATAACCCTTTATTATTATTATTATTATTATTTGTAAAGAAATGGAATGTTACTAAATTATATGATTGGACCATCTTTTAGATAGAATTAACCTAAACGTGAACGATAATGATCCAAAAATATCCCTAATCTAATTTTATTGGAAATGGGACCAAACCTAATTCTCTCCATGAGCTCAAAACCTATAGAATAAGAGATTTAATAAAAACGTTTCAACTTTTTTAAGTATAATTAGCGTTACCCGCAGGGCATCCAAAATGATCCACTAATCGAAATTTTTTGGATATGACCTACCCCAATTATCTTGTCATATCCAAAAACTGTATAATAAACAATTTTGCAAAAAATCTGTGTAGGCACTGGATTTACAGCTTGATCGTGACACAAAATATTACACTAATCTCAATTTTTTAAACGTGCGATTTCACTCACTGCTTTTATCGTGAATTTAAACGGTATAATAGAAAAAAAAAACGTTAAAATAGTTTGAAATGGTCTTTAGATACAATTAGTTTTATCATCACACACTGTGACCGAAAATGACCCCTAATCGATTTTTCATGAATATGAAATCTGGCTCAATTGCCTGTTCGAGCCCGAAAAAGATTGAATACGGAATTTAGTGAAATTTGCCAGAATTGTTTCCTATAGAAATATTAATTGACCTAAACTGACCTTACTAATGAAACTTTCCTTTACACATGATTCAACCAATTTGTCTTCCCGTAATTAAAAAAAGGTAGAATACAAAATCTAAAATCTATAGAATCGTTAAAATTAGTTTGAAATGATATGACCTCAAAATGACCGACTGAATGGAATTTCTTGAATATGTGACTCTCCACAATAGGCTTCTCGTACCCTAAAACAATTGAATACAATATTTAGCCAAAATCAATTGAACCGTTTTTGAGATATATTTAACATGACGCTAAATGGTCCAAAAATGTTCCACTAATCGGATTTTCTTGAAAATACGATTTAATCCAACGCTCTTCTCGTACCCGGAAATGGTATAGCCCTAAAATTTGTTGAAATCATTTGAGCCATTGATTAGATACAACTACCTTGATCAGCAAATCACCAATTGTGACCAAAAATGAATCTGTTATTGATTTTTTTTTCTTTTTTACAATGCGACCTAGGTCAATGGTCTTCCCGATCATCAAAGCGATTGAATATAAAATTTAGAAAAAAACATTGGAAACGTTTTCCAAATTAATCTGACCCACAGTGACCGACTAATCGAATTATTTTCAGCATGTGACTCAGGTCAATGGACATTTCGAGCCCGAAAGCATAAAATTTATTGCAAATCATCTGAGATGAGTTCTTGATAAATTTAGCTTGTCCCATAGTGTCCCATAATCTGGAATTTCTCGAATATGTGACACACTCCATTTGCTTTTTTGAGCTTGAAAAAACGATAAGATGCTAAAGTTAATCAAAATCACTAGAGATATTTTTAAGATGAATTTTTCATGTACCATACACAGAAAGATACACACACACACTCATCATATTTCCACGTATCATATTATAAGACTATAAAATATTACATTTAAAGAAATATTGCGAGAAATATACGATTGATCAATCTGCATACGCAAAAATTTTTTAATTATTTTTATTATTACTGCAGTTTAAAATGACATGTAGTAAAACTAATTGAAATTTAAAAAGTAAAATTTATCGAATATGTGCATCGCATTTCTTTATACGGAGAAAAAAGTATTTATTCAGTGTTTACACATTTTATCATATCTATAAATTTTATAAGAAATAAATTTTATAAAGTGTTCAGTTTATCAAATATTATTTATACTTCCGGACTCTTCAGAGGCAGATACAGTTATTTTTGGAAAACTTTAATATCATAAAAGTGTTTTCCCAAAGCAAATATACTTTAAGTTACACAAAACAATTTATCCGTAGATAATATATGAGCAGCCCAGAAGTCAAGGGGTACAAGTGACAAAATGTCGATTTGGAGTAAATTCAGTTTAAAGATAATTGATGTTAAATTGGAACATCAGTAACAATTGACTAAATTAAAATAGGAAACATCTGCTTGTTGCATTCGAATCTTTAACTCTCATTTCAATAACTGTTAAAAAATAAAGTACAATTTTCTTTAAATGTATAATTAATCAATATTGTTTGTTTTTCGAAAAAAGTGGTTTATCTCTATAACTTCCCAAATAATTAGAATATGACCTATATTTCTTTACCTGAAATGTAAAAAGCATATATCCAAGTATCCTGTGCACGTAATTCCTCAGGTCCTCATATATATATATATATATATATATATATATATATATATATATATATATATATATATATATATATATATATATATATATATATATATATATATGTAAAACCCATTATAAAAAATTTATCAATTAACTCAAAAAACCATCATCATAAAACTAAAGACCTTTCATGTAATTTTAATATTTAGGACGGATTAGTATTTATTTCTTAGTATTTTTACATTCGTTGATTAATTTGGCTTAATATTTTGACATTGTTAGTTTCTGAAATTCGAGACAATAATATAAAATATAATTGAGATAATTATATTATAAGATAAAATTCTTTAATGCTTGTAATTTACTGAATTATTCAAAAGTTCGTCGCACGAGTATCACTTAATTTGTTTCAAAACACATCAAATTGTGGTTGTCAAAATAATTTTTTTTTTCTTTTAAATTGATTGATTGATTTTTTTTTTCTTCTTACCTATTTCTTTATTAAAAATCTGTCTTGAGGTTTTAGTAAAACTGTATATGAATTCATTTGCCTCATTGATCTGTATTCTATACTAATATTATTAATTTTTAGCACTTTCCAACAAAGTTGAAAAGTGCTTATGCATTCGGTTTGTTTGGCCGTCTGTCCTCACTCCAACTCCCATACATATACTCGGATTGCTATGAAATTTTTATACGTTATTGAGGTTTACCCTAGCACGAACCCCACTGCAAATGAAGTATCTACCAAGATTAGTGTATCTACAGAGAGAATCAAAAGTTTCCCGTTACATTACGGCCTATAGGGAAAAATCGTTAATAATCTCGCATTGCCATGAAATTTTAGGACGTTAATGACGTTTATCCTAGCACAAGTCCTATAGAAAATTAAGCTTCTACCATGATTAGTTTATCTACAGGGCGAATCAAAAGTTTCCCATTACATTACGGCCTATGAGGAAAAATCGTTTCAAAAGAATTTTAAAGATGTTATACCCTGTCAAACATATTAAAATATGCATTCTATAAAATATATTCAAAATATATTCTATATATTCAAAAAAGAATTCCATTAGATAATGGTATAAGGGGGAATTGTGTGTGACATATTTTAAATATATTAAGCTGTTTTATGTATAATAAAATTGATATATGTCACTGAAGCTTAATATAAATTATACGCTACTGTCTTGCATAATATGAAGTACATAGCATTTACAGGGCCACAAAAAAGATTTCAAATAGTATATTCTTTCCGAAGTACCGTATATGTGTCCGATGATGGCTAATGGAGGGATGAAGTGCATTTTAATTATGATATGCACGTTTATATTTTGCTAAATATATGCACATTACATGGTGTGTATAAATGTTATAGTTGATATACAGGGCTACCCAAAAGTGCTCACCAACGTTACTGAATATGAGCGTAAATTATTTAAACGTGGTTCTTAAATAAGATATGTATTTTTACGCTGAGCTTCATTCAATTTACTGGGAAATGTTTGCAGAATATAGATAAAATGATATATAGGACCACGCAAATAATTCGGTACATGGACGTCTATGAATGATAATTTATGAGAATGTGATTTCAGTTGTTTTAAAAGTGTTTTAGTTTACAATAAATTTTAACCTAATGCTGACGTGTAATAAAGATACAATGTAAACTACAGGGCTGAACAAAAGCATTCAAGTATGTTTCCATCTAATAGTATGAATTGCTGAAAAAGAAATTTCCAGCTACTGGGTATATTCTTGTTAAACTAAATTTTCCCATTATATCAACTGACATATGAAATACAGAGCTGTTCAAAAGTACTGGAATACATATTTGGGTATATTTGGCTATACACTATTATTTCCCTAAATAAAAAAGTTTTGTGAAAGATTTCATTAAGTGTTGGAAAATGCTTCATAATCTATGCTTAACGTATGATTTTTCTTACTTTTTTAATGTAAAAAACATGGATAATTCCATTGTTGATTAGAATACTACTAGGCATGAGCTTTATGTTCAATTACCATTTTCCAGTTGAGTTAAATTAATCATGTTAATAGTTTGTTTTTTCTAACTGAACTTAATTTTCATTTCTTTATAGACAATAATTTTTAGGGTGATCCAACATAATTTTTAATACTGTTTAATTAATATGATAGTTTTGCTCTTTTTTCTTTAATGACGCATAATATGCAATTTCTTTAAAATCATTCCAAACTTTCTTAGGGACAGTCCATAAATGATGCCACACTTGGAGGGGAGCGAAGGGCAGTTGGTGAAATTTTGATAGTTTGTGAAATGGAGTTGTGAGAGGTTAAGAAAAAATTTGACATCACGCATTTTGTTTAAAATAAAAAAACATTAATAATAAGCATATTAAATTTTGAAGTTGTTTTAAAATTTAAATATTTTAAGTAATTCATAAAGTAATTTCTAAAGCGTAATATCACAAAATTTAATTCGAATAATGGCACTTTTTAACCCCTTGGGGACAAGCGACACGTAAACGTGCCGCAAAAAGGCTTAAGAATCCCTGTTTATCCCCACCAGTAAAATTTTACTGAAAATATGCCATATTGAATCAGTGCATTATTTCGATTTAATAAGACACAAATTTCTGTATTTGAAAACCGTTGAAAAAATATTTAAAATTTCATAAGAGGCTCCCATCGCGAAAGGGTTAATATATATATATATATATATTAATCGAGTGGTCTTTCTGATTTTTCACAGTCGTTATGCGACAATTTTTGCCCCACAGTTGTTATGTGACAATTTGTTTGGTTAAATGAATATTTTTAGATAAATTTCAATGTATAAAACGCCGTATCACATTAAGTACACTTGCAGTCTCAGGTAAGGCTTAACTGCCATAATTGCAATAAAAATTGCCTAAATGTGACAATAGTACCTTTTGAGAATAAACTACACATAAAGATTTCGTTTCTACAAAACAAGTTAGTTTTGAAATAAAACCATGCTATTTAATAATTTCCAGATTATTACAATACATATTCATTTAATAAAATTCCAATTCCTAATATCCAATATCCTAAATACCACAAAACTATCTGAAATTACTTCTCAGTTAGAAAAAATGACCTCATTTCTGTAAAATTAACGATATACGAATTAAATATTTGAACGATGTAAGTGCTGAAATCCTATGTATATAGTTTATTTTAATAAAAAAATAGAATGTTCTATTTTCAGCATTTTTCTCTCAGACACATTGACAGATATATTGAGAAAATTCTTTTAATAAAATATGAATTGCTATTTTAGATATATGAGTAGATAACGGAGAAAAGGCACGGATTATTGATTTTTCTGCGTCATTTGTTTAACTATTCTTTGGAAAGAATGTTCGTAAATAAAGAACAAACATAACAGTATAAGAATTTTCAGAAATAACCAACAATTTAAAGAATGAAACCCGTATTGTGATTGACTATGCTGCATTTGTATTTTGAAAACGAGTAAGCATAGAAAAAGGAAATTATTTTGTTTCCTTCTTCTTCATATTGATACTATTTTAAAATATTCTTTGAAAAATAAAAATTTCGATATAAACGTAAAAGAATTTTTTTTGTTTTGCCGCATTTCTTTCTGCATTTATTTTTAAAGATTTTAGTTTTTAAAGAAGATTTCTAAATTTGACCGCATCATGTTTATCTATGTCACATATCTAAAATTACGTATAATCGTCAGACACATACTCTTAAGTACATACAGGGTGATTCAGCTCGTCGGTGACAAACTTTAAGGATCGATAGAGCACACCTAGACGAACATTTTTGAACAGGGAATGTAGGGTCCCTGACGCGATGGTAAGGCGCTAGGCGCTTTCGAAAATTTGGGTGCCGAAATTCGAAACGTCATAAAAACTAGGGAAATGGTTAGATTTTCTTGCTTGTTGCGTCGAAATGATTCTGTTTGTTTAGACTTTCTTCAGTACCAATTTGATAAGCGTATCTCTTAAAACATGGATAGGGGGCGCTGCAGACTTTGGAGAGCTAGACAACAACTTTAAGCCCGTTATTTTGATAATTTAACACATGCTCGCCAAAGTTTATACTCTAACTTAAAGTTTGAACCCAAAAGTAGAGCCCTGCAAAAAGCGTAAGAGCCGGAATAAAATGTCAAAGTACAGGGTGGTCGAAACTCGAAGGCTCCTAAGAGATAAACAAACAGATTTCTTGACTTATGGCATGCATTTTCATGATTCTGTTTGCTGGGGCTCTCTGAAACTCAGTTGAACGGTACAAAAAGAAACATCGATAGGGGGCGCTTTGGGCAAAAAACATAATTCGTTGACATTTCTGACGCTAACTGGAAACGGGGCGCTACGATCAGTTAGAAACAAAACAAGAGAGTAATTTACTTATCATAAGAGGCTATTAAAACTGCAGTTTTTTTTTTTTTTTAACAAACATAGCTGGTTTCAATCATGCACAATGCGCGCAATAAAATTTACATAAGGTGCTTTTTGCTGATTTATGCAAAAGATATCGTACCATATCGATATGCAAAAGATACGTAATGCGTAGACGACAACGCGAGATGACGTAGTTGTATGCGCAGACACGTCTTTTGAACGTGCGGTACCTACTTAAGCTTCGGGTTACTTGTCTGCAGATCGGTAGTAGGATGGAAAGGTACACAAACTCTGAATTGGCTGACATGCATTTGGCGTATGGCGCTGCTGGTTGTAATGGACGAGCCGCTCAGCGGTTGTACGCCGAGTGTTACCCCAACAGGCAAATCCCCTGCCTTGCTTTCTTCGCTCGAGTACACCAGAGGTTGTCCACAACGGGATCTTTCGACGGAGGCAGGCCTGAACGGGAGCGATCAGTGAGCACCCCCGACAACGAAGAGGCTGTGCTTAACCTGGTTGAGGACAACCCAGGTCTTAGCACGAGAGATATCGCCAGACATGTTGGCATTTCGCAAGCAACTGCGTGGCGCATCTTACGTTCCCGGAATCTGCACCCCTACCACATCCAGCGGGTGCAGTTGCTCAGAGAGCAGGATTTTGGCCCTCGAGTAGAATTCTCAAGATGGTACTTGGCGATGAGATCCAGGGATCCCCGTTTTGTAAACAACATTTTGTTTACGGACGAGTCCACCTTCAGCCGGGAGGGAATGTGGAACGCCCACAACAGTCATGTGTGGTGTGATGAAAATCCACATGAAACCAGAAGCCGAGCAGCCCAGGAGCGTTTCTCAGTAAAAGTGTGGGCCGGCATTCTGGGGGATTGCCTCATTGGCCCTTATTTGTTACCTGAACGGCTGACAGGTGGAAATTACCTGATTTTCCTGGATCAAGTGCTGCCGCAGCTTCTGGAGGAGGCGCACGTACCCGAAGGTTCGCGTCGCCAGATGTGGTTCCAGCACGATGGAGCTCCGGCCCATTACACGAACGACGTGCGTCTCCATCTAAACGCAAGGTATGGCCAGCGGTGGATCGGGCGTGGGGGTCCAGTTCACTGGCCTGCCCGATCACCAGACCTCACCTGCTTGGATTTCTTCCTTTGGGGTTACCTGAAGGCCGAGGTATACCATACACCTGTCAGCAGTGCTGAAGAACTTGTGGCGCGCATTGTGGCAGCTGCAGGGCAGATCAGAGATACTCCTGGCATTGTTGGAAACACACACTCCTCAATGCGACGGAGGTGCGAAGCCTGCATCATGGCCCAAGGTCGAAATTTCGAGCATCTTCTGTAGTGTTATTTTTTGTAAATAAATTTCCAGTATCATTGATGTTTTTGGTCTAAATTTATTCAGAAGTGTTGAGCAGAGGTAGAAAATGTGTTTTCATTATTACTAACTGATCGTAGCGCCCCGTTTCCAGTTAGCGTCCGAAATGTCAACGAATTATGTTTTTTGCCCAAAGCGCCCCCTATCGATGTTTCTTTTTGTACCGTTCAACTGAGTTTCAGAGAGCCCCAGCAAACAGAATCATGAAAATGCATGCCATAAGTCAAGAAATCTGTTTATCTCTTAGGAGCCTTCGAGTTTCGACCACCCTGTACTTTGACATTTTATTCCGGCTCTTACGCTTTTTGCAGGGCTCTACTTTTGGGTTCAAACTTTAAGTTAGAGTATAAACTTTGGCGAGCATGTGTTAAATTATCAAAATAACGGGCTTAAAGTTGTTGTCTAGCTCTCCAAAGTCTGCAGCGCCCCCTATCCATGTTTTAAGAGATACGCTTATCAAATTGGTACTGAAGAAAGTCTAAACAAACAGAATCATTTCGACGCAACAAGCAAGAAAATCTAACCATTTCCCTAGTTTTTATGACGTTTCGAATTTCGGCACCCAAATTTTCGAAAGCGCCTAGCGCCTTACCATCGCGTCAGGGACCCTACATTCCCTATTCAAAAATGTTCGTCTAGGTGTGCTCTATCGATCCTTAAAGTTTGTCACCGACGAGCTGAATCACCCTGTATTTAACAACCACCTGAATTTCGAAAACTGCATGCATATTAAGCGTACGCTATTATATCTGGAATTCGGCGTAAATTAGCACAGCGGTACCATCTAGTGAACAGAGTTGGAAATGTAAATACATGGATTTTTAGTATGACGTTATATACGACAGTATCTACTATGTTCGCATCATTTGTGCGTATTTTCTGAATTATTATTCACTTGTGAAACATGAAACTTGTTTATCAGATTTATTGCAAAATAATTTTGTTACTGTTTGTTTTGATAAAAATATATAAATAAAGAAAAAATAAACAAACTCACAGTACCTTTTTAGTTTTGTGAGAAACAGCACTAATGCTACCAAAATAATGTTGTTTGCCATTTAACGAATACGATTTTCTTATTTTTTTAAATACCCACATTTTTATCAGAACAAGCTGAAAAAAAAAAAAAAAAAAAAAAAAAAAAAAAAAAAAAACTTTAAAAAAAATCCGGTAAATAACATTCATTTTCAGTGAGTGAGTAACAATTCGACATTCGTGATTTAATTTTTAACAGGGATTCTCTTAATGGTTTAATCCGTTTATTACTGATAATAAAAAGAAAAAAATCAGAATAATCTAGCAATTTTAGAAAACTTATTGGTGTTACTGTCTAGATTTGTAAAATATTAAAAAAATAATGAAAATTAATTGACTATTTAATATTATAACATTGCTTGCATTTTAAATTAAAGCTAATCTGTATATAAAATAAAATGTGTGACAACCGAATGAATTACACGAATGACATATTTCTAAGTTAAAATAACATAAAGTTAATATGATAAAGAAAATATTTAATATTTATTGTCTGCGTTAGATACGAAAAAGGCGATATATAGAATACTTTATTTCTTGTTAAATTCTAGAAATATTCTAAGTATTTATAAAAGTTGTATTCTCATCGGGAATACAACCTATATACATTATTCATAACATTAGCACATCAAGAACGCAGTACAATCTGAGACTACAAAATTCTATGTTTACATATTAAGTACTCACCAATTTATGCGTCACTTTTCATAACATTAAATAAAAACATAATAAAAATCCAACGTCTTTAAATCAGTTTCATTTGATAATATATATTCAATTATATGATATTTTTTTTTATTTAAAATTATCTTTTTTTTAAGACACAACTTTTTGGAAAAGGACAGAGATAAATTGTACCAGATAAAGAATTTTTTGAAAATTTCGAAAATTGAATGTTTTTTCATGACTAAGATTTTCCCATTATAACAAATATCATTAAACCTAAAAATAACTGTTTTTTAACAACAAATAAATTAAGTAATCACGAATAAAAATGTAAAGAATACTCTATACTGTCAGAATATAATTACTACAAAGACATGAAAACGCAAGGTTTGAGCTGGAGCAGTTATTTCATAGATGTACAATTAATAGATTATGCATAAAGAAGAAAGCCGTTTGGTATATTCATGTGCTTCAATCCCGTCTGCTCCTTGGCGTGTAACCTTGAATGATGCGAGCTCGACTTTAATATTGCAGTATCTCTCTATTTAAGAGAGGATGCTTACTTTGCATACTGCTTTGATTTTATAATGCCAATATTTTTTACAGAACTACTTGTTTTATACAATTGCACAATTTCTGTAATTTTCTATATATATATGTATGTGTAAAAAAAAAGAAAAAAAAGAAAAGAAAATGTCAATTATGTTTTAAGAAATTTTACACGCATACTGTGAAATTCAAATGGATAAAACACATGCCTACAACTTTTTTAAGAAGACCACAATTAGCAAAATTGTGTGAAGAGCATGTATTTAACCCTTTGTTGCATAGTGTCCACTACAGTGGACAAAAATTCATTCTCAAAAGCTAATGGATTTAATTCCCAAATGCCCCATTGGCACCGGAATTTTGGTTAAAAAAAATTCGGTTTATTAAATTCCTGGAAAATAGCTTTTTTTGTTTACAAATAAAGCTGTTTTCAAATTCCGGTGGTCATCAATTTCAACACTTAAGCAATTTTCTCTGCGTCGCAAAGTGTTAAGCTATGCAACAAAGGGTTAAATATGTTTCAAGGACTTCGTTTTTTAATGCTTTATATCGTTTTTCATGATTTACAATTTCACTTGAAGACGTTTCGAAAATTATTATTCCGTTTTAATATTACGGAAACGCCCATACATTGTTTTTATTTTTATACTGTAGCTATGTATACTATATCTATAAAAAATAAAGATTTGTATGAAATGAAATTCTTAAATTATTATTTGATGCAAAATATCAACAATATACAATATAGCATGCTTAAAATGAAAGGTTATGTATCCTTGGAAACTGAATTAAGATTTTCTAGTTATTTTATAATCATGAAAGATTAATTTGAAGAAAATGAAAATGAATTTTTTTAACTCAATAAATCATATTCAACTCTGGAGTAGAACAGTTTTATTTTATTCCAACAGAGAGTTTCCTTCTAGAGCAGTGTCCTGGTTTGGACATTTTTTTACTCCATAGGAATAAATATTAACTCTGCTACAAAAACTTTGAATATAATACAATGCTGTTCAGTTTAGTACCAGAATTGGCAATTATGAATCAGAATGGCAATTAATTTTCTTATGAATATTTAAGAATATGAAGTTTGTTACGAGGTATGAACAATGAGTAATCCCTAAAGTGTTATTTTTTATTGGAACTTTCTAACCAAGAACTATTAGTGTTTCATTCCCTGTATTCAAGAAATAGATCTTTTAAAGGAGAAAATAGACTTCTACATTGCAATATCTGGTCTGTGGTTTTTCACAAGCCCTTTTTCTACATTTACATGAATGAACTTCCGCGTTAGAAGTGAACTTTAGATCTGTTTTAAGACTTTAATTTTCTTTTCATTATTGGTTTGCTTTATGTATTCCAGCAGAGAGAGAAGAACATATTGATGTTCTCTCTTCTAATTGTTTATAAACTAGAAACATTAAACGGATATAAATCGCAATGAAACAATGTTTACTTCCCAAATCTTTCACACGATATAGTGTTTTAATTTAACTATTTTTGTTACTGTTTTAGATAGGTGAGAAGATGGTTCTGAATGTATATTGGATTTTTAACAAGGATTAAGTGTCCCGTAATCTTGGAATATAACAGGCGGTTTCCAACGCTACCGAGCAAGGTAAAAAATATATTTAATTATTCTTACCTGTTATTTATATGAAGAAACATATATAAATATATAAACTTTCTATGAAAGTTAAAAATAGACAAAAGAAAAATAGAACTTATTAAAAAATCCTTTAAAAAATTCGAATAATGTTCGATAATAATAAAAACCTTTTCAGAGTGACACAATAAAACCTCACTAAACATTTTCAATTTATGATTTCAAAAGTTTAATAAGTTCACCTTTTTCCTAAATGAATTGTTTGTTACTAACATATATCTGAAGGTAGGTGTGTACATGAATAAATAGAAATTTAACACGTTTTTATATCCAGTGTCATTCAAAAATTAATCTTATTCTAACAACAACATTAATCAGCCCCTGTACTAATATATATAATTACTATAGCGAACAACAGAACAAGAAGAATATATGTTTAAAAAAAGGGCGAATAGGAATTTGTGATTTAATGAAAAGTGCCAAAGTTTACAAATACATAATATAGCTAATTTAAAATAATAATGAATCACTATATAACAATAAAGGAAAATGTGAACGTACTACCTTTTTGGCACTATTCCATGTCAGAATGAAATACGTTGGCAAAATATAGAAAATAAATAATAATAAAAAAGATTCTTCGCCAAGAAAATGTCAAAATAATCTTTCACAACGTAGACAAAAAGCTTAAATGCCGAATTTTTTATGGAAAATTCTTATAAAGGGTGGTTCTAATTTTTTTTTTTTTTTTTTTTTTTTTTTTTTTTTTTACAATAAAAGAGGAGTGATAGTACACATCAAGGCAAACAATATTAAATGGGAAACCAAGGGTCCAAAACGTTTTCCAAAGGAGATAATCGCCATTAAAGTTTAGGGACCAAAAATTCAAATAAACATAAACAAGTTGGAAATTGCACGTGAAGCGTAGCAAATTAGGTGCGTTCGTACGATAACGAAGTTTTAAAAATATTACTTTCATGTATCAATCTCATAAAATTGTAAATAATGAATTACAATTAAAACGCTCATCAAACAATGTTCTCCCTATACCATTATGTAATGGAATACTTTTGTGTGGCCTTGTAAATCAATAACAAATGTTCTTTGCACCACAAATTATGTAAGATGTATATTATAATATATACTTTATAGTTGCATATAAATTTTATTAAGTTCGCATGAGTGTAACACGATTAAAATGCATTAGAAACATTTTTTTCCTATTGACCGTAATGTAACGGAATACTTTTGATTGTCCCTATAATTGATCTATGCATCCGATTTTCATAAAATTTGAAATAACTCTACAAAATTATGTAATAATTATGTATTTTAAATTTCAAACGTATAGAATATATTTGAAACTTTTTCCCCATTGACCATAATGTAATTGAATACTTTTGATTGCCCCTGTAATTGATCTATGCACACGATTATCAAAAAATTTGAAATAACTCGATAGAATTATGTAATAATTGCGTATTTTGAATTTCAAATGATTAAAATGCATTTGAAACTTTTTCCCCATTAACCGTAATGTAATGGAATACTTTTGATTGCCCCTGTAATTGATCTATGCATCCGATTTTCATAAAATTTGAAATGACTCGACAAAATTATGTAATAAATACGTATTTTAAATTTCAAACGATTCGGTTGGGTAGTTTTTGCGTTGTTATATGCGGACGGACAGACGGACGGACAGACGGACGGACTGAACGACCACTATAGGTGCTACGTATTATATAATTACGAACGCTCTTAAAAACGAAAAAATCAGTCGATTGATTTGCGGTTTTCACTAAAATTATTCTTTATGTCGGCATGTTCTTAAAATTAAATTAAATAGATAAATTTAAAAAAATACCGATAGAGAGCACTTTAGACTTTGGAGTAACGAACAACTATATTTTGCCGGTATTTTTTGCATCTCATTAAATGATTTCATAAGCATAAACTCAAACTTAAATTTTGAGTTCAAAATCTGAAAGCTGGGAGTAGTTAAATAGCACAAATTAAACTGTGTTGAGAGGGTTCAAATTTCAAATGATTATAAAAAACGGAAAAATTTGTCGATTGATTTGCGGTTTTCACTAAAACTATTCTTTATTTAGGTATTTTCGTGAAAATAAATTATAAAGATAAATTTCAAAAAATGTCGATAGAGGGCGCTTTAGATTTTCGAGTAACGAACAACTCTTTTTTGGCGTTATTTTTTGCATCTCACTAAATGCTTTCGTAAGCTTAGACTTGAACATAAATTTTGAGCTCAAACCTGAATAGCTGGAGAGGTTAAATAGACAAACTTAGCTGTGTTCAGAGGGTTCAAATTTCAAATGATTGTAAAAAATGGAAAAATTGATCGATTCGTTCGCAGTTTTCGCTAAAACTAATTTTTAAATAAGCAATTTCTTGAAAATAAATTTTAAAGATAAATTTCACAAAATGCCGATAGAGGGCGCTTTAGACTTTGGAGTAGCGTACAATTATTTTTAACTGTTATTTTTTTAATCTCATTAAATGCTTTCAAATGCATAGACTTAAATTTTGGGTTCAAATTCTGAATCGTTTGGAGTGTTTAAGTAGCGAGAAATTGATTTGTGTTCGAGAAAGAAGGAGGGTTGAATTTAAACTCCTGAACACACTTCAGTTTGCGCTTCTTAACACCTCATAACGTTTCAGTATTTGAGCTCAAAATTTAAGTTTAAATCTGAGCTTCCGAAAATATTTAAAAAGCTTTTGCAAGCATTTAATTAGAACCAAAAAATAATGGTTAAAATGAATTGTTTGTTACTCTGAAGTTTAAGGCGTCCTCTGACGGAATTTTTTAAATATTATCTTTAAAATTTATTTTCAAGAATATATTGACTTAAAGAATAGTTTTATTTAAAACCGCAAACGAATCGACCAATTTTTCCATTTTCTACAATTATTTTAATTTGAACCTCCCCCTCTCCCTTAAATACAGTTCGGTTTGTGCTACTTAATCTCTCCTTACTATTGAGATTTTGAGCTCAAAATTTAAGTTCAAGTCTAAGCTTCCAAAATCATTTAATAAGATGCAAAAATAACGGCAAAGTTCGTTACTCCAAAGTCTAAAGCGCCCTCTATCGACATTTTTTAAAATTTATCTTTATAATTTATTTTTAAGAAAATACAAACATAAAGAATAGTTTTAGTGAAAGCCGCAAATCAATGAACCAATTTTTCCGTTTTTAAAAATAATTTGAAATTTGAATCCTCTGAACACAGTTCAATTTGTGCTATTTAACTACTCCCAGCTTTCAGATATTGAGCTCAAAATTTAAGTTTGTGTTTATGCTTACGAAAACATTTAATGATATGCAAAAAATACCTGCAAAAAATAGTCGTTCGTTACTCCAAAGTCTAAAGCGCCCTCTATTGGCATTTTTTGAAATTTTTCTTTATAAAATAATTTTAAGAAAATGCCTGCATAAAGAATAATTTTAGTGAAAACCGCAAATCAGTCGACCAATTTTTCCAATTTTTATGTTTATTTGAAATTTTGGCCCTTAAACTTTAATGGCGGCTATCTCCTTTGGAAAACGTTTTGGACACTTGGTCTCCTATTTATATTGTTTCTCTTGATGTGTACTATCACCCCTCTTTTATTGTAAAAAAAATTTAGAATCACCCTGTATATTGAATGATTTAAGATGCAACAATGTTCGATTTATTTTTCTCATTGTCTTTTGTAGTCTTTTATATTTGTGTTGGTAACTTGCCATTTAAATCATCATTGAAATTATTAATATAGATTTTGTTTTTCAATTCAAACCAAACATCAATTCTTCTTTTAATTTTTAGAACAATTTTTACATAAAACATGACTACATATATTATCATGTTTATTTAGTTGATATACATAAAAATAACAAGAAAGACAAACAATACTTAAGAAAAATCCTCGCATATAAAAACAAAAGAGTGAAATGGGTTTTTAGCTAATATGAAGACTCGCTTTAAAGCCTCCGCAGAGTTTGCCTGACTGTGAAATGCATTCCTTTACCTTCAGAAAAATGGTTCAAAACACATGATATTTACGTGATTTAACAAACCTTTATGTTTTGTCCGAAATGTCCATAAATTTTTCATAATATATTAAATACCGTATTTACCATTGTATTCTAAAAAAAACTTAGAATGTTTTAGCAAGTTTTCCCTACTCTATATAACACAAGACATTATATTTTCGGTTGCTGTCAATTTAAACATAAGTTTGCATATGGTCAACATGCTGAATTAACAGTGCAAATGCTTCTTAAGTTGTGCTCTATAAATTCTGATACATCATAGTGATACATTCTATTTAAAAAAATGCTATTAGGATATTTCATTCGATAAAGTTTGAAAAAAATATATGCCAAATACTTCATGCAGCAGGTTTTTGGAGAACATCTTTCATAGAATAAAAAAATTAATATAACACTTAATTCTGTAATTCTATTTCTACTCAATTGCACAATACTTTTCTCAACATTGTCCAAATTGTGAAAAAAATTTAACTCATTTTCTTAGTGTCTCTTAAGGAAATTAGACGAAATTATGTAAGTGGTTTGAACAAAAAAGGGCATGGAAACGTTACATTTGCTTCTAAAGATATTTCGGATAAAAATAAATATATACATGATCCCTTGATCTATATAAAATTTATTTGCGCCATTGAAAATTACCAACAAATTAGTTTTATGCAACCAGTTTTATTTTACGTTGGTTAACTAAGTTGGTACTAAGTTTTAATTTTTTATTTCACATTTAATTTAGAAACACATTTTGAATTAATAATTTACTGTCGATATTATTCTCAAACAAATTAATTTAATACATTTTAATGAATAATTTACTGTAAATGTTATTCTCAGGATAATTAAAGTCAGAATTCATTCATACCTATCTTTTGTAGAGTCTGAATACAACTCAGCTATTTCGTTTTCTGTGACTTTCGCCTTTATGAAGACTAAATAGAATAACTGAATATGAGAAGTTTTCGCTTTAGATACCACAGAACATATGTGAAAAGGCATTTTCTAAAAGTTATTATGTGATAAGCAATCTAACCAGAATATATTTTGCGTCTTCTTTGAAATATAATTAAATAACAAGATTTTAAATATTATAAAGAACACAAAGGCCAAAGATAACATGCTCTACGTCTGTTTGAATTAACTTTATTATTTCCTTTAGAACAGATCAGTTTGGATACTTTAATAAAACGTATATATTTTGTTGTTCCTAAAACTTATTGTCACTTAAAATTGCGTATTAAAAACTACTTCTTAATTATATGTTCTGTAACTATACATATATATATTTCGCAGAATGAAGCTATAATGTTTTGAAGGAACTGGATAAAATATACAGGGTGATTCAAAATTTTTTTACAATAAAAGAGGAGTGATAGTACACATCTAGATATACAATATTAAATAGAAAACCAAGGGTTCCAATCGTTTCCCAAAAAAGATAGACGCCATTAAAGTTTAGGGACCAAAATTTCGAATAAACATAAAAAACGGAAAAGTCGGTCGATTGATTTGCCGTTTTCACTAAAAATATTCTTTATGTCGACATTTTCTTGAATTTAAATTATAAAGCTAAATTTCAAAAAATGCCGATAGAGGGCGCTTTAGATTTTGGAGTAACGAACAACTATTGTTTGCCGGTATTTTTTGCATCTCATTAAGTGTCTTCGTAAGCTTAGACTAAAACTTAAATTTTGAGCTCAAAATCTGAATAGTTGGGAGTTGTTAAGTAGACAAACTGAACTGTGTTGAGAGGGTTCAAATTTCAAATGATTATAAAAAACAGAAAAAATGGTCGATTTGTTTGCTGTTTTCACTAAAACTAATTTTTAAATCAGCATTTTCTTGAATATAAATTGCAAAGATAAATTTCAGAAAATGCCGATAGAGGGCGCCTTAGACTTTGGAGTAGCATACAACTATTTTTAACTGTTATTTTTTTAATCTCATTAAATGCTTTCAAATACATACAACTAAATTTTGGGCTCAAATTCTGAATCGTTGGGAGTGTTTAAGTGGCGAAAAAATGAATTGTGTTAGAGGAGGGGAGAGGGTGAAATTTCAACTCTTAAACACACTTCAGTTTGCGTTTCTTAACCCCTCCCAACGATTCAGAATTTGAGCTCAAAATTTAAGTTTAAATCTAAGCTTCCGAAAACATTTAATAGGCTTTTGCAAGCATTTAATTAGAACCAAAAAATAATGGTTAAAATTAACTGTTGGTTACTGTGAAGTTTAAGGCGCCCTCTAACGGAAATTTTTGAAATTTATCGTTAAAATTTATTTTCAAGAAGATACTGACTTAAAGAACAGTTTTATTTTGAACCGCAAACGAATCGATCAATTTTTCCATTTTCTATAATTATTTTAAATTTGTACTCCCCCCCCCCACTTCAACACAGTTCAGTTTGGGCTACATAACCACTTCCTACTATTCAGATTTTGAGCTTAAAATTTATGCTTAAGTCTAATCTTCCGAAAACATTTAATGAGATGCAAAAAATAACGGCAAAAAATAATTGTTCGTTAATCTAAAGTCTAAAGTGCCCTCTCTCGACATTTTTTGAAATTTATCTTTATAATTTATTTTTAAGAAAATACCAACATAAAGAATAGTTTTAATGAAAACCGCAAATCAATGAACCAATTTTTCCGTTTTTTCTAATCATTTGAAATTTGAACCCTCTGAACACAGTTTAATTTGTGCTACTTAACCACTCCCAACTTCTCAGATTTTGAGCTTAAAATTTGAGTCTAAGCTTACGAAAACATTTAACGTGATGCAAAAAAATACCAGCAAAAAATAGTTGTTCGTTACTCCAAAGTCTAAAGCGCCCTCTATCGGCATTTTTTAAAAATTTATCTTTATAATTTAATTTTAAGAAAACGCCGACATAAAGATTAATTTTAGAGAAAACCGCAAATCAATCGATCGATTTTTCCGTTTTTTATATTTATTTGAAATGTTGGTTTCTAAACTTACTGGCGGTTATCTAATTTGGAAAACGTTTGGGACCCTTGGTTTCCTATTTAATATTGTTTGTCTTGATGTTTTCTATCACTCCTCTTTTATTGTAAAAAAAAAAAAAAATTAGAATCACCCTGTATAATAGCAAAATGGAAGGAATCACGATAGATTTTTATAACAGCTTAATGACTTCTATCGATAACTACAGATTTATTTCTTATAACATATGTTGACCAAGCTAATGCAAATTATGCCATTATTTGTAAAAAACTTTATAATGACATTTTTAACGGTATCTATGCTAATAATGTTTATTATGAGATCTCTGGATCTAATAAACAGGTGACCGTTAATAGGATTAAGGCATTTTTTAAAAAGTTGAATTTAAAGCATAGCAGCCAGGACTTGCCTTTTTCGGTGCTTGTGCCAAAATTTCATAATAATCCTGTCAAATTCAGAAAAATAACCCGTGATTATTGATCATATCCAGAGGCTGATAATAAAGAATTCGTAAATATCTTCGAACATTTTAATAAAGTTCTTAGTGACAATCCTATCTGTATTATTAAAAATAGCTTTGAGTTAATAAATAAATTGAATACCATAAATAATATAAAACAAACTCATATATTTGATTTTAAAGATTTATAAAACAGTATAAATGTGAGCGATTTAAAGCTTAAAGTTACGGATTTTTTATGGAATGCAATAATACGAATTTAAATATCGAACAATTTGTTGATCTTTTTAATTTCGTTCTGAACGAAAACTATTTATAGATGGTTCACGGTTTCATAAACAGGTTAAAGGTTTTCCAATGGTTGGCAGCTATAGCTTCATCAATGTTGATATATATCTTTACGTATATGAAAAGGATGCCAATATAGATGAAGATTTTACACCATTAAAATATATTAATGACAGTTTGCTAGTTAAAACTAAGGATACCTCTACAATTCATAAATTCGGCATTACCCAGACAGTTTAAACCTCAAGAAAGCTTCAGATAATCATAGGAGTCTGAATTATCTGGATGTTGCTATTGCAATTGAGGGCAATAATTTAATCACATGCATCTATGATAAAAGAAATGATTTTTTTGACAAAATTAAAGTTTTACACTTTAGTTTAAACGTGTATTTTTCTATCTTTCAAAAAATTATATTAATAGTTTAACTCAATTAGATAGATTAAATTCCAGCTTTGACACTAACGTCAAGGACATACTTAAACTTTATGATACTGCTATCGAACATGGTTATCCAATAAATCTTTTAGTGTATTTGACTTTGAACTTTGTAAAGAATAAGAAGTACGAGAAAAAATTACCAAAATTCTCATAGTCGTTTATTAATTGAATATCGACTGTTATGAAACAATAAATTTTTCTTTCATATTTTTAGTCTGGATTTGGCAGGTCTGGGGGATGTTATATGTGCAATACCGGTAAAATCCAACATGCATGTTCTTACCCATGCAGCCTGCCTCCTGAATTTTAAGCATTTGGCTTTTCTTTGCTTGTTTTTTTTTTAAGTTCACAAAAGTTTTGTTCTATTTGTTTTAATTCTGTTTTGTAAATTTTAATGTTATGTTCTGATTCTCAGTTGGCTTCGGGGAATTTAAATGTTTTAAGCTTTGAAATTGTGTGAATTATATATATATATATATATATATATATATATATATATATACAGTATATATCTTTCGTGATTTGTAATTTAATAAAAGAAACATTTATTTACTTATTTATTTGTTAATTCAAATATTCATTGCATTAAAGATAAGTGTTTACATTACCAAACTACTAAATGTAGAAACATAGAAATTGGGGAACAAATACCTCATATGATGTATGCATGCACTATGATGATATTTTTGAAAATTCGCCCTCTGAGAAATGGCAAACGGGGAGATGGTGAAAGTTCTGGAACATCTTCCTACATCTCAGCAGCCGTTTAAGGTAGCAGCGTGAAATTGCAGAAAAGGAATCGACTAAAAGTAATTAAACATGTATTTGAGCGATTTTTGAAATTGCCTTCCTTAAGGTGTTAAAAGGGGGGGGGGTCAAAAAATTCAGGAGATTTGCCACATCTCAGCAGTCAGATTAAATCGAAGCGTGAAACGGCAGAAAATTACTCTATTAAATCGGTGCATTTTCTCGACTGATTAAGTTACAAATTTCTGTTCCTAAAAACCGGAGACTAACCATTAAAAGTTTCGTAAAACGCTTCCGTCGTGGAGGAGTTAAATACGTTTCTCAGCGATTTTTAAATTTCCATCTCTGAGGAAATTAAAGTTGGGGTCCAAATTTCCAATTTTGTTTAAGCAGTCATGTGACATGTCATCGGAAGGCCCTCGAACCGCTCTTTCATATTAAGAACGTTTCTCCTGCACCGCAATTTGCCACCCCCCCCCAGGAGTGGGCAATTTTCGAATTTTTTTGAAATTGTAACTTTTTATCATTACAGATCGGATTTTTTTACGGGGTACTCTGATAAATATTAATTTTAATGTGTGAAAATTTTCAGAGAGACGGGAAGATTTTATACTGGGGAGACGTGATAGTGTGAATATTGGAGAAAGGACAAATTTTCTAAATTTGGCCTGCACAACTCATGTAATATGTCATTTGAAAGCTCTCTGACTATTGTTTCAACTTATACACCTTTAGTGCCTCTGAAATATTTCGTCATATCTAAGAAGCAGGTTTAAGTAGAAGCGGGAAATTCAAGATAACACACCTAATAAGAAATAGTTAGACTTAAATACTTCAGTATCTTTACAGCTATTTTGTCTATTATGTCGTCAAAATCGACTTTGAACACGATATTTAATTAGATATTAAGTTGTTATTTAATTTTATTTTAATCTTTACTAGATGTACTTCGTTTGATTTAAAATTCCTTTAGAGAAACCAACCAGTGTAGTTGGTAAAGACTGCTAGTCCTGTATAAAAATGTCGCATGTTTTCCATCTGTACTTTAATGGAAATGATTTTTTTTCACTTATTTGTACAATAACATTTTATAAGGTTAAAAATATGGTGTTCATTCAAACCTTTATTTCTAAATATTGAATTGATATGTATATTGTTATTATGCTGTAAATAGAAAATGTGAACAGCGTCTGTATCTATTTTTGAGAAAAATCAAGATTTGAACGATTAGATTTTTTTTTCTTTGTACAGAAATTTTTATAAATATGAAAAATGAGAATGAGTAGAAAATATTATTGTTTAAATAGCAGATAATATAAATATATATGAAGCATAAAATTGCTTTTGTATAAGGTGTACCTACTTTCAAGTTCGGTTTTCTTAATAGATCAGTAGTCTCATAGCTGGAGTTGGTGGATTGTTAGCCGAACAAGGTAATACTGAAATCTTCATCTTGATTTCGTGTCAAATCAGATACATTTCATAACATTGTATTTTAAAATATCTAATGTACGCTCGTTCAAATGTTAAAAAATATTTATATATAATAGATTCATGGAAAAGTAGCGCATAAAACCACTAATTACTATGTAGGAAGTCCTCATGAATGGAATATAATTTAAACCTGAATTGCCCATTGTAGATATTATGAGACAAAAATGATCATGTACAAAAATAAAGATAAATATTTTCTGTAAGGAATGGTATTATGTTCAAAAGAGTGTCAATAAATGCTCGACAATAGCAAGAATTTAGAATGAAAATATAATTAAATATGGTGTCTTAATCAGAAAATTGATGATATTATATGAAATGTTCCATTTCATCACTATGCCCCATTCTGCTTTAAGAACTCTTTCCGGATAGAATAAATACTGTGATGATGTAATATAGAAAGACATATCCTAGAGTTACAGACATACCTCTTCATCTTACTAGGGAACTGCAAGAAGTGTAAGTCACCAATTTTGACGAAAGTGGTATCGTTGTAAAGATCTCATCGAGAGCAGTTAATAACTTATTGAAACTGCCCGTCCCAAATGAGCCGTTTTTGAGATATCCGACAATTTATGTCAAGTAACTAGTGCACATTTAATGGGGGACCATAAAACCTTTTAGACTCGATTTTAACGAAAGTGGTATCGTTAAAAAGATATCTTTATGAGGGAGAAAAAACTCAATAGAACTACTCGTCGGAAATGAGCCGTTTCCAAGATATTCGATAATTTATTTCATGTAGCTAGTGCATCCTGTTCTAGTGCACACTTAATGGGGGAGCGCAAAAAATTGTTTTCTCGATTTTGATGAAAATGGTGTCGTTGCAAAGATATCGTTGTGATAAGTAAAAAATTCAATAGAACTAGCCATCTGAAATGAGCCATTTTCGAGATATCCGACAATTTATGTCCCTTAATGCAGTTTCCCAGCAGTGTGCATTAGCAATGTGACACAAATTGTTGGATATCGCGAAAACGTCTCATTTCCGACAGGTAGTTCGATTAATTTTTTTAATCCTCACGATGGTATCTTATTTCAACGATTATTTCAACGATATTTCAACGATACCATTTTCGTTAATATCGAGACTAAAATGTTTTGCGTTCCCCCATTAAGTGTGCACTAGTTACGCGACATAAATTGTCGGATATCTCAAAAACGGCTCATTTGCGAAGGTAATTCCATTCAGTTTTTTACTGCTCTCGATGAGATTTTTCCAACGATACAACTTTCGTCAAAATCGGTGACTTACACTTCTTGTAGTTGCCTAGTTAGATCCATATGCGGCAACATATATAAACACCTCGTCGAATTCAAAGCTGAAATTCTGGAATAAGTTAAAAAATTGATATGCATTTTAAAATACAATTGGTTTGACAAGTCATATCTTGTTTGGAAACACCTGAAAACGTGATTTTAGAGATTGACTCGTAATTTCACTATAGCGTTTTACCCTGTGTTCCTTTTTTCATGAATTTGAGTGCAAGAAAACACAGGAGTAAACATATGAGTCAACTGCTAAAACCAGTTTTACAGGTGTTTTCCACAAAGATATGACTTGACATACTCATTGCATTTTAGTATGCAATTCATGTTTTAACTAATTCTGGAATTTCAACCATGATGTCGATGAAGTTATTCTCCGCCTCCCAATCTATCTTGAACATAGAACAAATATTAATGATTCTTGAAAACAATCCGTCAGCTGTTACTTTGATTTGTCTAAATCGATCAATGTAAGAATAAAAAAGCTTATAGGCGATGCTGTGATAATGTGTTGATCATTAAGTACCCATTTATAAACAAAAAGTAATTTAATTATGTATTGCATACGTTATATTAATTTATACCATGGACCAGAAAAATGTAAAAGAAATGCATTACTTTTATCGACCGAATAGACTACACTATTAAAAATCTTGTCCTAGTTTGAACCAAATTTAGGCGCTCAATAGCTGCCTTTGTAAGATAATGAAATCTTGAACTAATATTTGGAGATCATGTTGAACATTAGTTCCAATAGTTGGAATGAAGCTGAAATAGGAAGCTCCAAATGTCGGTATAAGGTTTTACCATATTATGGTGACAGCTACTAACTACGAACATTAAGGTTCAAACTAGAGCAAAATTTTTAACAGTGTATCAATAATGTTGCACTATTAAAAATTAGTCGGAAGTTCATAAAACTTTCAAATTGTTTAATAAGATATCACTGTATGCACAAATTTGTTTTCTGTAAAACCTAGTTTCAGAAGTGTTATAATAGGTATAAAAAAAGAACAGAAGTTAATATTGTAATCGTTATGCAATGTTGAAAAGTTATTCATAAATAAAGTAAAAAGCATAACTCTTGTTTTGATGCTGTTAGCTTTGCCATCGAGCTTTGATTAAAAAATATATGGTAGTTTATTAGAATATAAATAATTGTAGACGCAAAAAAGAATCTATTTTTTTTTTTAGAAATAATAAAATGCATTTTGTTTTATAATTTTTCGTTTCAACCAATCTATTTTTTTTATGTATCTTCCTTTATAACACTAATATTTTCTTTTCTTTTCAAGTTGTACAGAAAAAAAATAGCGATGAAGTAAAAGTTTTTAGAGGTATTATTCATGTAAAGTATGTTAATAATATATTTATTAAGATATGATAACATAAATCGATAAGAGTATTTCTTATTAAAAAATAGTTTTATCTTGTTTTACAAGTAAAAGAGTTTTTCTTTAAAGATCAAAAGAATATAAAGAAGGATTACCATAAAATGTCTTTTCATTAAAATAAGATTAAATTAAAATTTATATATCCAGCTTGAAATACAAACAATCTATTTACAAGTCTTTCTTTTGTGTAAACATTGTTGTGTAGCACATAAAAGTATATGGATTACTTTATTTTATGCTAATTTATCACATAATATTTAAAATATTTCCATAAATTTCTAAAATTCCAAACTTTTATTTTTTCAAACTCAAGCTCCCTACGTATTCATAAATTTCTTTAAATGTTATATATTTTAAATCTTTAATTACTTTTTTATTTAAAAATATTGGTCGCTTTATAAAGATTATATAAACATTATGCATATTATTATAATTAAATTGGAAAAAATAAATAAACTGTTAATTAAATAGCAAAGAATAATTTTATCTATAAATAATTTTATTCATTCTGTTTTACGTTATGTAAGCATTAATTCATTTATCACGAAACCTTTGATAAATAAAACAAAATTAAAAGAGTATTTTTCCAGCTAAGCTAAAAAAATGCTGTAAAAAAGGTAAAAATATTTTTATTTAGAGTAACATAATTTGCATAACAAAAAAGTAAATCAAATAAAATAATATAGAGATATTTAATTTTTTAAATTTTAGATTCATTAAATATATTATTTATTCAACTATTCGAACCTTTTTGTGTCACATTTGGATAATATTTGACGCATTACATTTCTGGATATTTAAACGTTCGATGTAAATTTTCAGAGTACCCACATTTATGTAATTTTCATAGATGTTTTGCACCCACCAAGATTTATGTAATTCTCATAGATGTTTTGCACCCAAGAATAATCATTTGTTGTGAATCTCTCGTCACAAATTATTTATCTTTCATTATTTATTTGACATATTTAGTGAAAACTGTTTTGTATCATTTAACGTTTACTTTCAGTTTTGAAAGAATAATTGTTAGGTTATACAAAAATACATATGTATGTGAACATGTGATTGATAATACGTAATTTTGAGGGTGCTCATGTAATACCCTGAATTCACTCCATTATTTTATATTAAATTTTAAACTAATCACTTTAAGTTACTTATTTGGATTTGGAAAACCTTAATGGATCTTTTATCTTTGTAATCATTTCGTACTTTAATTTAGCAAGACTGATATGCAATAACTGGCATATACAGATATCTTAGAAAGATTTGTAGCTAAGCGCAGAATTTGCTCGACAATCTTCTCTGATAATGCCAATAATTTTTTTGGTCCAAATTCAGAATTGAAAAAATTACATAACCTTGTAAAAAATCAGTCTTATGAATTGAGTTATAATATTTGTATTTTACATATAAATAATCCTATATTATAATGTAAATATTTATTTTTCTTATATTTCTGTGCATTTATATTTGAAAAATTTTACAGTTACTTTGTACCTTGATATTATTTGATATTTGAATTTAATTCACTTTATATTGTATATTTGAACTGAAACTTATATTTACAGTTGAAATTTTAATGTAAAATTTCAATTGTTACAACTATCTTAATTGTCAAATATATCCCTCATAGCATGCATGTTCACAGTGACGTCACAATGACGTCACTGTGAGTCACTTTGGTCACATCACATCTGTGACGAAAATGCCACCACTCAGTGACGTCACAATGTGACTAAGGTGTGACTTTCTAAAAAACTTTTCACAGTACGTCACAATGTTAATGTCAAAGTAGTCACAAATGACACACTTTTCACAAATTGGTCACATTGTGACGTCACAAAGTGGTCACAATGTGACGTCACAAAAAAGCTCTAAAACGGCCATAACGACTTCACATTTTAGTCATTGGGATTTCTCATCGACGTAACGTGACGTCACATCGACAATCGATGGTCACAAATTCACAATGTGACTTCACAACGACGTTGCAGTGACGTCACCATGTCTTACGGGATGTTGCTGAAATAAATATTTCAGAGGTGGTCGGTATGTTGAGGCCAGCTTTACATTTATTATTGCTTGATGGTAATCCTTTCAATAACTGTGCCTTGTTTTTTGTTTTATTGTCTGCTTGAAAAGATCTTAATTGTTGTTGTTGTTTGTTTTGGAACTGTTATCTCTATGGGAAGCTCCGTAAGAATTATTTTATTGGGAAATTAAAAAAAAAGTTTATACATATTAATTAGTCGAATTATATTTTAAAAATTTGTAACAGTCCATTTATTTGTGTTTCTGAATAGCACACACACAGGCAGATAGAATAAAACATTTTATCAGTACAGATTATATATATTTCAATCAGCATTTAATTTTATTTGGTGAGGAAAATAATACTTAATCCATTTATATTGGAATTTAAAATACAGTTCATGAAAGTCAATCATCATTCTCAATGATCATTCAACCAAATGACTATAAATGAAAAAAAAAGAGTTTAAAATAATGTACATAGTTTAAAATTTTCGTGGGACATTTTAAACTGTTCTTTCGTATATTGTGGTCAACTCAAAAAATCATGGATATTAAGTTTGTTTATCTTAAAAATTACACTACATGTAAACTACTATTTTTTTAATATTCATATCTTGTTATAATAGTATACACTACATCGGATACGGTATAGTGACCGAAATCTTTTGTGCGTCCTTGTAAATACTGTGTGCTTTCTTTATGGAAGTAACTTGTATAGTAACGTATATCATTCTCATAAAATGTGAAGTAGTTTGACATTATTAAAACGCGCTCTAAATAATCAGAGTTCGTACGCATCAGGGGAGTCCCGGGATTTTAGGTGGTTTTTGCAGCAGAAAATTCATAAAGTACTGATTGCTATATATAAAAATAGAATTTTCCCCATTAGATAAAGCAAATATTACTTTACAAAAATTCTGGTAAACGTCCTTGGAAACGTACGAACCCTGATAATGTTTCTCCCTATACCATTGTGTAATGGAATACTTTTGTGTTGCCTGTAAATTAACAACAAATATTCTTTGCACCACAGATTGTGCAGAGTGTATTTTTTAGTACTTTAAAGATGTATATCATTTTTATTATGTTCGGAAAAGTGTAACATTTTAAAATTCCTTGACCATAATGTAACAAAATGCTCTTCATTGCTTCTGTAATTAAACTATCCGTACATTTTCTGTAAAATTTTAAATGACTGGACAAATTTGTGGAAAAATTACATATTTTAAATTTTAAACGATTCGGTTGGCTAGTTTTTTCTCTTTTATATACAGGCGGACTATAGGACGACTATAGGTGCAACGTATTTACATAATTTTGAAAGTACCTAAAAAAGCTATTAATAGGGAAATTTTGGTATCAAATAATAATATTTCAAAAAGCATGTAATAATTAAAAGTGGAAAATTTAATTTTAGTATTTCTATAAAAATTTGCTTAATGTTGATTTTTTTATTGATTTAAAAAAAAAAAATATACATATATACATATTTAAATAAAAATGTCTTTTTAAATAAAATAAAAATTCTGAAACCTTTGTAAATTACAGTTGTTTTCTCTAACTTAAATTATACTTTTGAAAAAAATATATGTTAAAGGGGATTTTCAACGAAACGAGGCTAAAAATATATCTTTAAAATGCCGAGAAGAAAGTCTAAACTAAACATACTAATTAACATAAAATTTGGAAAAAACACGTTTGTGATTATGTTGTCCTCTTGTGAATACTAAAATGTAATTAACGTGAAAACCAACTTTTGTTGTATCGAAAATGAACGCATGCAAAATAAAAAAAAGGATTTTGTCTCTGTGCATGAATATTCGAATGCTGGCAGACATGCATGCCACAAACTAAAACAAATGATAAAAGTATATTTAATTTACAGCACGTAACAATTTAAAGTATTTAAAAATCAAGATAGCTCGATTAATTTTAGTTTTATAAAGTTTGTTTTTCGTTTTACATTGCTACGTTAAAAAAGTTTTATGTAAATAATTTTAAAGCAGGAATACTAAACAGATTGCTGTCATTTTTGAAAATGCACATTATACCGAAAGTCAGAAGACACTGTGAATTTTAGATGCTGTACGGAATATCTTGACCCAGACAATTACTTAACGTGTTCTTCTAAAAATTTAAGTATATAGAGAGCATGTATTAACCTTACACAGGATATCCATACAGTTCCGATTGAACAAATGTTATTAATGATCTTTTAAAAAAATAAAAAAATAAAGTCATTTGCTAAATACAACTTCTTTTTTTAAGTTTAATCCTACGCAGTTTAAATATTTATACGGTCCCTCGATCCATTCGTGATACTTAAGCAAGATATGAAAATTTGATTTCTATGACTTAAACCAATTTTCTGTATTTGAACACATATGAGTTGGACCATTCTTTGAACAATCGTACATAAAGCGATTAAATTAATAGAAAGGATTATATAGATTATACATTCCTGTATTGCAGTCAAAGTTAGTCTCTTAGAACAAATTTTAAAACATAATAATTATTTATTAATTAAGTTTTATGTAGATAATCTGAAAGAATTTAAAAATACGAGTCATTTTCTAAGGAATTTCGATGCGGCCTTCATCATTTCATTTAAAAACAATTATATTACTTTAAACGTTATATCTTCAATAAAATTTGTACATTTTTGTTAACTTGCCAGAATGAAAATAGATTTCAATTTGATATTAAATTGTTAGTTTTAATCAAGATTGTTTTTTAAATTCGTCGATTATTATTATTATTATTATTTTTTTTTGCTGGTAAATTCGTGCATGATGCCTGTTACGCAAAAAAAGCCATTCAAATTTAAGTAGCTATTACTCAATAAATTTCAGCTGGGAAAAATGTGACTTATTTTCTTTATAATTAGGATTATTTTTTTAAGTATCACTTGTAGTACGGGGGACAATGTAAAAATGTAAATTTCAAATGCGTTTAAAAAACGTTTTATTTAACCGAATTGCTTTTTAAATACTTCTTTTAGTGGTTTAAAACATTTTCACAATTGGAATATTCCGTCCGGAAGTAAGGTTGACTATCCAGTCAACCTTACTTTCGGATGTCGTTAATATCCTGCATTTTTCAGCAAATGTTTGGACACAAAAACAAATAGGTCAACAGAAAAAAGATTACAAAAAAGTATTTGTGATCAGGATTCGGTTGGGTAGTTTTCCTGTTTATTATATGCGAACCAATGAACAGACGGACGAACGGACTTAAAAATAACTGAAAGTGACTTGTTTAAATAATTACGAACGCACTTAAAAACCTTGAATAATATATTGCAAGAAATTCAAGCAGCCCACATTCTGTTTATATAAAAAATAATAAAGTTAAGGAAAATAATTCATTACAAAAAAATGAAGATATAAGCTTTCGGATTGAATATAAAAAAATTAATGAACACATTTCGCAATTTTACATTTAATGTGTATGAAAATTCACAAACAAAATAAATGTAAAGGATGTTTAATGTAATAAGTTACAAAAAAATTGCTTATATAGATTTTCTCGTGAATCATTTCTCGTGGTACGCATCAAATATGTAGAATGTTAAATGTTCTACTAAGCATGTATTTATTAAAAATACAACACATTACTCAACGGTGCACAAAACAATAATTTTAATATCAACTTGTACAATTAAAATAAAATAAAAATATCAACGTTTCGCGCCGTCTTCAGGAAAATATGATAATGGCAGGACTAAGTTTGCTTCTTGATCGAGAGATAATTTTTCTAATATATTAAAATCGAAAAGAAGAAACTTAGTTTTGAGCTCCAATGCCTGAATGTATACATTAGAGACAAATTCGCATACGTTACATTTTATCAAATAAGGTGTTTCATCTTTATAATGAATTTGTTGATAAAACCCCTGCTGATATTTTCAACCATAAAATGCATATAATTTCCCGTTTGCTTCATATCCAACCCACAGAAAAAACTAATATCCACACAAGGAAATTCCAACTACTTATGGACCGGAAGCTTCGTTCTTCGCCTCCTTCAACTGCTAAACCAGTTCCTTATGTTAATTATTCAAGTCAAGTCTTTTCTAGCATTGAAAATAGTGTTCTTTCTCTTGGACCAAAATTTGTATTTGATAATAATGACAACCGAAATAGTATTATTGCAGATTGTGAAAACGTCATTCAAGTCATCCCGGAAAATAATAGAGATGAAGAGCGGGCAGCAATGTGCATATTAGTAAGACAAATAACGTATAAACAGAATAAAGAACAGAGCGTAATTTTGAGGGCATTAAAAAAATTAAAAAAGGATCCCAATATTATCATTATCAAGACAGACAAATCAAACAGAATATCAGTTTTGTACGGATTAACTTACATTGATAAAATGAATGCGTGTATTGCTGATATGGACTGTGAACTTCTGCAGGAAGATTTAAACGAAAATAAAATTCCGAAACGTTGAAGAGTTTGTTCGCACTGAAAAATGGCCAGATAATATAAAATCCCTTATTAAGATCAATCGCACTGGTGTTACTCCGATGTTGACTGGGAGACGGAAAGATCATAAGTCAGGTTTACCATTGAGACCTATAGTTTCCCGCTGTGTTGCACCCATATACTTTTTAGAAACGGCTTTCGTGATCTTCTTGAAGTCGATATTTCCTGTATCAGAATTTACAGTTTTGTCTACAAGAGATTTTATCGATAAAGTTAAAGTAATTCCAATTAATACCAACACCATTATGGCAAGTTTAGACGTAGTTTCATTATATCCTTCCATCAATATGCACGAAGTGATAGAATATATTAATTTGATAGTAGATAAAAATTCAAATATATCTGAAGCTATCAAAACCTCTTTTAAATCTGACCTAAACCTAATAGTTTTCAGTAATATTTTCATTTTTAATAAGAATATTTACAGACAGCTGCATGGTGCACCCATGGGGTCACCAGTATCCGGTTTGTTTGCTGAATTCGCATTAAGACCACTAGAGCAAAAAATTTTTAATACGTATAATTTGAAACCTGAATGTTGGCTCCGTTATGTTGATGATGTTTTCATCTTATGGAACCACAGTTTGGCTGAATTATCTGTTTTTCTACAAGATGTCAATAGATTAAGCAATAGTATTAATTTCACCCTTGAAGTCGAAGAAAACGCCTCCCTTCCATTTTTAGATGTTCAAATTAATAGATGCAATTCAAGTTTAAAATTTTCAACCTATAGAAAACCAATAAAAGAAAATGCAGTTATGCCATTTTCAGCCAACATGCCTTTCGAATACAAAATATCTGCATTCAGGGCATTAGTTAAAAGAGCTTTTATGATTTGTTCGAATGACAAATTAAATAAAGAAATTGAATTTATACAGAAAATAGCTTTTGACCATGGTTTTCATGCAAAATTTGTAAATAAAATAGTTCAACAGTAGAATACTCCTCCCACATCTGGCCAACGACAGGATAATCTTGTGGTTTACAAAAAATTTCATTATATCCTTTACATATTTGAAAAAGTAAAAATGATCGCAGAAAAATATAACATAAAACTTATTGCCATTCCACCTCCATATCTCATTGACATCGTTACAGATAAGATTGACAAAATTCCAATAGATCAAAAATATGGTATTTATGAAATCCCCATCACTTTATCAAATAATGTTAAAAAAGTCTACATCGGCATGACAACACGCAAAACTTTAATTAGGATTAAAGAGCATCACAGAGACATTAAACACTATAAACAGAATACCGCTCTTTCTCGCTTCTACTTAGCAAACAAGGGTTGCCGTATTAACTTTGATGAGGCCAAAATCATAGTCCCGTGGAATAACCCAGTTGAAGGTAAAATAAAAGAATCTGTCGAAATCATTGCACGAGAAAATAAACCTTGTAATGATAATTTGTCCTACAATATGCCAAAAATATGGTATAACTTCATAAAAATTAAAATTCTTATCTCGTTGCAATATTTTAATTTTTACTCACGTGTAAGTGGCAACATTTTTAAACTTTTAATTCGTTTCGATTTTAATTTATTAGAAATATTATCTCTCGATCAAGAACTAAACTTAGTCCTTCCATTATCATATTTTCCTGAAGACGGCCGTAGAAGACGGCGCGAAATGTTGATATTTTTATTTTATTTTAATTGTACAAGTTGATATTAAAACTAGTGTTTTGTGCACCATTGAGCAATGTGTTGTATTTTTAATAAGTACATTTTTAGTAGTTAAATTTTATGATGCAATTGTGCAGTATATACTTACTAAATGTTCTTTTAATTCTGAAAGCACATTAAATGCTATTTGCATATGAAAATTAGAAATTTTATCTTTTTACATATTTTTTTCATTCATTTATTTATTTTATATTTTGAAATACGATAATATGAATATATTTAATAAATAAAGACATATACATGGTTCATTTGCTAAAATTTTCTAATATTTTCATATAAGGTAATCTGGGGTAATAACGACACGTTAAGGTTCTACCAATTTTCACGGCTTAGTTTTAGATTGTATTTTTTAAACAAATATATGATTTGATACAGCAACTCATTGACTATTCATATCAAAAAAATAATTTAACAGATATGTATTCATAAAATGTAATGGCGTGATTTCTTGACCAATGCTATTTGGCGTTATTACGCTCTTATATGGGTAGTAACGCCATGCAAACATAACTATGAAATAAGATGGAATAATTGCATGCAGATTGGCCAATTCTAAAAATACAAACTCTACAAACTTAGAAATTGACAAATTGCATTCTAAGCTATTAAAAATGTTAATTTTTTTGTGAAAGTGTAAGAAAAATAAAGGTGTGGTGTGTGGGGGGGGGAGGATGAGGCAAAAGAATATCAGACCGTGAGCTTCTTTTTGCTTAAAAAGGACTGCTTAAATAGAATTATTAGAAACATTGCACAGTTTTAAATGTGTTTATTTGATTCAGTATTTAGGATGTAGCTCGGCCACTGTAGGGAATCAACCGGGGTATTAATGTCAAGGATTGGCGTTTTTACCCCGTTATAGTTATTGCGCTGTACATTTTAAATTACAAATTATCATGAAAAGATATCCAAAATCTTCAACAACGTTTTGAAAGTCCATGATATGTACTACAAATTTATGTAATTAACAAAGTATTTCCGGATAAAAAAAGTAGTCTTCACATCACAAAACGTATCTCGCGAAATTTTAGATCAAGCGTTAATTTTAGTTGCTTGTAAAAACAATAAGACCTAAAAATGAAACAAATTAACTTAAAGCTGATTTTTTGCGATTTATATGACTCAAAACCCTTCTGCGCAGAGCACACGGGTGTCTTTTACCAGATTATTTCATAATTATGCATACCATTAGCACTTGGCGTTATTACCCCGCCTGGCGTTATTACACCAGACCACCTTATTTTTTTCTTTATAATTACGATAAATAAACTTCTTTATACGGGTTAATTTTAAAGAAATATAAAATAATATATGGCTTAAAGAAATACGTAGATCAATAAATTATGAAAATATTATTTTTAAGAGCGAAATTTTACTTCAATCCAATATACATTGACAAAATATTATCATTACATATGAAATAGTATTAAATAAACTCGTTTGATGATGCAATAAATAATTCCTACATTAACTTCTATGAGAACATTATAATACCCCAATAGTAAGCTTTGTAACTAATTTGACGGCATATATTTTGAAAAGTGTACTCAAACAATTCACGGAGATTAAATTAAATACTTAAACATGAAACAGCGAGAAAATATAGAATGTTATGTAATTGCATATCATTACGTTAATTAGTCCGTTAATTAAGTTATATAGGTTACGAATTTTATCATTTAATTAGAGATATTTCTGTACGAAAACTATTTTAAACGAAACTTTTGTTTGATGAAGTCGAAATTATGACATAATACATTTTTATATTTTATGTTTAACAAACATAATATTGCAATTTTTAATTAAATTAGATGCACAGTAAAATAGTATATATAATTTTTTTTTATTTAGCACCGTTGAAAACTATGAATTATTTTAGTGTGAATAAAATTTTTTACCATTTTTTTAATTTTCTGATTTTTTTAAATCTATTAGCTGATTTGCCTGGTATTGCGCTGTAGAGTGATAATAATTATTAATAAATCATAAATATTTTATTTTATATCTTTGATTCGTTATCATTAAAATATGTATTTTTTATCAAAAATACGAAAAAATGTATGGATATGTATAAGTAAAATCACTCATAAGAAGATTTTTTGTTGTTTTTTAATGTAAGGTCATTTTATTTTTCTTCATGTCAGAGTTATTAGAAATTTTCACTAGTTATAAAGATGACGATTTTCAGTCTGTGTAAAAATTTCGTGAAAAAGTAATGATATCTAATTGTGTTCTCCCCTTTTCCTCTTTGCTTTCGCGCCGGATCATTAAATATAAGAAACAAATTCATATCCTCCAATCTCTCTGAATTGATTATAAATATAACTGCATATAAAGATCTTTGAATTTCATGAAAAAAATATACATATATATAATGAAAACATCAGCTTAAGGAAACAATCCACCTCATTTAGAGTTTACATTGTACATTTTTCTGATTTTGATATTAAAATGCATTTCTGCTCGTCCGAAAATTTTGAAATGCTTCCGGGTGATGTAAATAAAGTATGCCAAAATGTTTTAAAAATATTCTATCAGGATACACTGATTTATTTACTTTTAGGGGAGAAAAAATCATTTTAAAGAGGTCTGAAGAAGCATACAGTCGCGATTTTATTTTCAAAACGGTTAAACTTCACATTTTTTAAAACAGATTAAACGGCAAAAAAAAAGCTTTAAATAAGTAACTGTATAACTAACTGTGTAACTCATAAGAATGCATTTATGAAAAATACAACACGTTGCTCAATAGTGCACAAAACAAGAATTTTAATATGAACTATTACAATTAAAATAAAATAAAAGTAAAAATATCAACGTTTCGGGCCGTCTTCTGCGGCCGTCTTCAGGAAAATATGATAATGAAGGGACTAAGATTGCTTCATGATTGAGAGATAATCGTTCTAATAAATTAAAAGTTTAAAAATGTTGCCACTTATATGTGAGTAAACATTAAAATATTGCAACGAGATTAAATTTAAGATTTTATGATGTTATGCCAATTTTTGGTATATTGTTGGACAAATTATCATTAATTGGTATTATTGGTATTATCATTTTGGTACATTGTCCTACAATATCCCAAAATATGGCATAACATCATAAAATCTTAAATTTTATCTCGTTGCAATATTTTAATTTTTACTCACGTGTAACTGGCAACATTTTAAAACTTTTAATTCATTTCGATTTTAATGTATTAGAAATATTATCTCTCAATCAGGAAGCAAACTTAGTCCTTTCATTATCATATTTTCCTGAAGACGGCGCGAAACGTTGATATTTTTATTTTTATTTTGTTTTAATTGTACAAGTTCATATTAAAATTCTTGTTTTGTGCACCATTGAGCAATGTGTTGTATTTTTAATAAATACATTCTTAGTAGTTAAATTTTATGGTGCAATTGTCCAATGTCCAGTATATATTTATTTAAATAAGTATTTGCGCAAATCGGTAATCGCAGTCTCTCAGATTAAAGCCTAATGCAGCGTTGCCGAAAGGGAGAAAAATATAATTGCTAAAACGATTCCTTTTTTTAAAAAAAAAATTCGACAATAATATTTTTTGGAACTGATAGCGATGTGTAAAACGTAAAAGTACGAAATTGAAGAGCGCACCTTCAATGTTTACATATTCCATTCGCTGGGGGGGGGGGGGGATTTTGCTAAAGACAAGCGATTAAAAAAACATAATTTAGTTATTTACCTTTATACGCATTGAAAAGAATGTAAATAAAAGACGCGGGCGTCTTTACCAATTTCCAGAAAAAAGTGTATTTTTTATTATCATGAATATATTCATTTAATTTTAAAAGAAATGAAAAATAAGATACTCAGGTGAATCATATCTGCTGTGGATTATCCTATTACAGATTCTTAGATCGGTAGATTCGTTGCCCCGAGCACAAATCTTGCCGCTTTTCAGTGTCTTTAATATGTTTAAGTATTCTTTTAAATTTGTCCGGTAACAATTTGTCAAAAATTTCTCCCCATTCTTCTAGAAAGTCATATATTCGGGTTGAAAGTCATATATTCGGGTTTGTTAGAGTCGCGAACAAAATTTGTTTATTTATCTTTATGCGAAATGAAAGGCAAGTACATAACACTCGGGAGCACCCTTGCCGATATACAGATAAAGTATAACTTTTTATGATGATTAATATATTCATCGAATTGTTAAAAAAAAATAAGACACTTAGGTGAATCATATTTGCCTTAAATTATCTTATACAGATTATGATACCTCTGCTTGAGGTAGATTTTCCTACACATCGTAGACAGACGTCAAGGCACACACACCATAGACTGAAACATTCATTCAATAGTATAGATTAGTTTATGCATTTTCAAATGCACATGGTATGTCAAAAAATATCTGCATTATTCGTTAATATGCTGATTTCATAGGAATATTTTGTTGTTTTTTCCAGTTTGTGTTTTCCAAATTATAGGAACTGGAGTGAAGTAGTTAGAACCAAATTTAAAAATATTGACTTGTTTTTAAAATTATGGTTTGTGTGTGCGCAATAAAACAGCGATTGTATACTTATACTTGTATTTTGTTAATGAAGCAAATTAGGAATTTCCCACTGTGATTCCTTATGTACTAAGTGAAAATTACAAACACATAATTATAGATGTATATAATATTTGTGATACAAATATTGTGTACGGATGCATCTGTAACGAGATTAGTAAAATGTCATTTTTTTTAAAGTGTGAAAATATTCAAAATATTTTCTCCTTCCTGTGTTATTAAAAGGATCCTACGTAAGATATTTCTGTTCGTGCATTATTTTCGAAGGAATTATTATACTATTTATATATATATATTTCATTGGATAAATGTGCAAAGTTACTATTACCTTGATTTTTAAATAACGATGTTTTCTGACATTTTTCGTTCACATAAATTTCTTAAATGCGTTTATTTACCTAACAGTGTATAACTACAATGCCAGTTAAAAATGTTACACAAACTGCTGGTACTCAGAAATTTATAATAACTTTTTTCTATAATACTTTTGTTCAGGAAATGGGCCGTATTATTTTTTGAAAACAATTTTCTATTATTTTAAAAATCAAGATTTATTAGTTATTTATCATTAATAGATTAACTGAATTCGATTCTTTTCAAAAATTTTCAAAACGGAAGCTAAGTGTAATGTATAGCTGTCAATTTTGGGCTTTTTTAACACCCATTAAAATTAACAGAACATTTTTACTAATTTAACAATTGAAATCTGCAGTTTAAATAATGAAAGAAAAGTCGATTAAATTTAATGTAGCAAAAAAAGCATAAAAATTGTCAACTATTGTGTATTGTTATTTACAATTAATGTTTGTTCATACATTAAAATGACTTTTTCAAGAAAATTTTGAACAATATTTTTATTAATTTATTTGAAAAGGCAACCGTTACGATTTTAAAACTGTTTCAATTGGAAAAAAATTAACAGAAAAAAGGAATAACATGACAGAAGTGTGCATAAGAAAGCAGGAGGAAATATAAACAATATTACTATGGATTATTTTAATTTTTTTGTTTACATAAAACAAATAATAAATTTTAACCCCCTGGCCACCGAGCAAAAGGTCAAAATTGTAATGTTGTGTTTCTACGTAATTTAGTTTAAATGTTGATAAAAGAGGGATTTTCTAACATGGTATAATTTTTTTGTTATATATAGGCTTATAAGTTTTAAAAGTATCAATTATAATTTAATTTCTTTAAATAGGATTATACTGGTAGAATTATATTAATTAAGGTAAAGATTCAATTGCAGTAAAACCTGCCGCCTATTGAACGGATATATCAGGTCCCGGCAGTGGGAAGGAACTTTAAATGATATATATAAATAACTGAGTATGAGTATGTATCACCATGTTCGATAAATTTCGTTACATAAAATAATTTAAGCATATTCCAGGGAATTTTTTCTTCGGAGTTCTTCTATATTCCTTACGATCTTATGAATTAGAATCAAAAATCTGTGTGATAATATAATTAATTTGTAGGATTACTTACGAAATCATTACATTAGTACATATATAATAAAAGGTAAATTTTAACAAAAACAATGTATATTTGACATATTTTGAAATATTCCAATTATTTTTGACAAGATTTCAAAACTCCTAGTTTAATGTAGAGTTAAGTGGAGTTTAGTATGCAGTATAAATTCAATTGAAATATACTTAGTTGAATTGAGCGTACGCTGGTTGGTGTAAAATTTGTACTTTGCGGAATTTTTTTAATTGTTAAGAAGATATTGCTCAGTATTTATGATTTTTTTCATCATTCTCTATTGCAAATGAACTAAAACTATGCGTTATTATTCCTTTTTGTGCATCTTTTTTATATCTTTCCGAAGGTACCTTAAACCCGGATTTCTTACTGAAGTTTTAGACATATTTTTGTGCATAACCATTTTTTCTGATTTTTTTTTGAAGAAAACAAAAACAAAAAACATAAAATCTGGAAATTACATTTTACTGTTATTTATACTTAAGTCATGTGCATACATAAAACTGGCCGTTTTCATGGAATTTTTCAACAATATTTTTATTAAATTTTTTGAAAAAGCAAAGGTTTACGATTCTAACTCTGTTTGAAAACTGTAAAAAACAAACATAAAACAATGAGCCAAATACCGGAAGAACGCGTGGGAAGGCAAGTAGAAATGCAAAAAAGCCTGCTATGGATTATTTTAATACTTTTTCTTTATATAAAAATAACAATACATTTTAATTGATCTTTCTAAACTAATTTTTTATGCATCTGAAAGTTACATAAAAAATCTCTAAATCTGCTTTCTGGAAAATAGTTTTTTCAGTTGTCTCTGTGTTCGATAAAATTCGTTATGTAAAGTAATTTGACCATATTTCAGTTAAATTTCTCCGTTTATTTTCTCCGAATTCTTTCCATATTCCCCGCTATGTTATGAACTAGAATCTAAATTCTATGCGATAATGTAATCATTTTGTAGGATTACCTACATAATAATTACCTGTATATATAAAAAAGGTAATTTTTAATAAAAAGGAAATTGTATTTTTGACATATTTTGAAAAAATTCCACTTAATTATCAATAGATTTAAAGACTCATTTTAATCGAGAGATAAGCGGAGTGTAGTACAAAAGAAATTTACATATATTTAGTTGAATTGAGCGTACGTTGTTTGGTTTAAGAATGAAAAATATCCCCAGTTTTTCAACAGGACCCGTACAGGTCCTAGAATTTTCAGAACAGAAAAATCTTTAGTATCATTATTTTCTTACAGGATGTTTTTCCATATATGTGTCAAAATGTCGCATTTTTAAACTCTATTTATATTGAATTAGATACTGATAAATTACATGGAAAATAACGGGACCCATACAAGCCCTGTTCAAATTTTTATACTTATAACAACTGTTAATTGTTATAAGATATTGTTAAAATTTTATTTATTTATTTTTTGTCATTCGTTTATACGAATGATTAAAAATGATGATACAATATAATACCAATTTTCTTTTGAGTAAAAACATGTGTTTTAACTCCATATTTTACAGCTAAAAAACTTTCTAAATGTAGTAAGATAGCTCGATAACGCAACTGAAGTTTATAAGTTATTATCCATTATGATTTCAATTGGTATTTAAGGCAGTTTTTTCTAAAATACTTATATGCACTTGTAAAGGGCCTCTAAGTTGGGACTCTAGAAAATGATTTCTCTTCAACTACATTGTTTTGACAACGAATTGACTGTTCAAATATATAGCTATATTTTTCATTACAGACAGAATTTTTGATGAATTTTTCAGTGAACCATGATTATGTTTGCCGTTAATTAGTAATTTATCATAAATTACATCTGGTGTTTTTTTTTCAATAAATAAAATAATAAATGAAATGAGCAATGTAATTTCCCTTTTCTTTCTTGTGCAAACAGATTCATTACATTATTGTAAACCTAGATAAAAAAAAAAAATGCAGACAAATTCAGATATTTCAGAATGCGCATTTTATAACATTTTATTTGTATCAATTTAATTATTTCGCATTCACTTACTTAATCCTCTTTAAATTTTAATTGAGGATTTTCAAAATGAAATATTTTCGCTTCAGTTTCCTAAGTGGATCTATGTGTAAAACTTTCTAAAGCCAATTATGAGATAATGCTCTCTTATGAGAATAAAGTTTATTTATTTTAAGACAACAAGATAGTTAAAGAGGATATTAAATGTAGCAAAACAAAGTATATAAATATAACATATCTTTAAGATGGTTTGATTCCGATCATTATTAATTCATTGTAGAATAACTTTGAAAAATGGATTTCGATTTAAGTATTGTGTTCATTTAAAATATAATTTATTTGTTTAAATATGCAACATGTATCTTTCAGAATATCAGTTTGATTAAATATATTACGTTTTATTTTATATCTCGTTACACGATGAAAGTATTGTATTCGCGAAAAAAAATTGACTCCAAATTACACGGTTTAAATTTTCCTAAAGTCGATTTAACTGTTTTAAAAAAATATTTGTCCGTGTGTCTGTCTTTCTATATTTATAAATTTTGTGGGCGTACAATCTAAAAAACTAATGCAGAAAATTGAACGCGGTAGAAATGTATATTAATGTTTAGTTTATAATTAATTGGTGGTGCTTGGCTTTACAACGTCCAAATATCGCTGCTATTATGCATTATTTGCTGTTTTCGCAGTACCTCTATTTTAATGTTTACTGAACGTAATTTCTTCAAATTTCATATTCTGTTAGATTTTCAAATAACTTTGAGATAATTAGGTTTTGGTGCAAATCATATAAGAGATGGCACAGTTGTGCTGCATTTTTCAAAAAAAAAAAAAAAAAAAAAAAAGCCATTCCATCAAATATTTTTTTTTAAATCTTGGTGTTAATCATCAAAAATCAAGTTTTGAGAAAACGCGACTTAAAGTTGAAATTATATAGATGCGGCTATGAAAGTGTCGATACATAAATGCTTATAACTCCGTTAAAAATGCAAATATTTTTATGCGGTTTTTTGCATTGAGTTAAGAATTAATAGAATAATCAAACTAGATCATAAAAAATCGATTTTTTTAAAAAAGCTTTCAACCCCTGAGCCCCCTTAAAAATACTCAGTTTTTAGTTTAAGACTCATAGCGTAGAAAAAAGATCAGACTGGGACATGTGAGGCAGAAACTCGTTTCAGGGAAAATAAAACTCACGCCTTGGACATTTTATCTGCAGTAGTATACTTCGTTTGTGAATCTAAAAATAATAATTCTATGTAAGATTTTTTTTAGGTAGATTTCGTATTAATACTACCTATTGCATGCTCTGCCATGTTGGAATTTCTGAAAATTTTTTGCAGATCTACGCCGAGCATGACCCCAAAACTACCATAAGTAAAAATCTTTATCTATCTATCTATCGGTGTATATCACTTTTTTCTAGACATGATAACTTCCATAATTATGCTCAGAGCTTCTTCAAACTATTACATAAAATCAAGGCCATAAAATCTCGGTTGAGTTCGTTAATGGGCAAAATCGGACCAAGGGGATGGAAGTTAGGAGGGTTTTTGTGAAAACAGAAAAAACGGAATAATTTTTAAATTAAAATAGATATCGAATCAGTTTAAAGTTTATATTACTTCTAAAGAATGGGCCAAAAGTTTATGCATGACAGATTTTTGATAAAGTTAAAAATGGGCTCAAGGGGCGAAAAAAACAGGGTTTTGGGGAGAAAAAAAATCATAACTTCGTCAATTCTCAAGATATCAAATCCAACTAAATATTTTATAAATGTACTCAACATTATCTAAAACTTTTGTATTTACAAGTTTTTGATAGGACCAATTTTTACCGATGAAAAAAATTAAAAAGGAAAAAAAGGAGGGGGAAAGAAAAAAATCCATAACATACACAATTCTTAAGTATTCAAATCTAATTAAATTTATTTTACATCTTCTCAATAATATCTACAACTTTTATATTAACAAGTATTTCATAGGACTAATTCTTATAGTAAAAATAAATTAAACAAAAATTGGAGTTCGAAAAAACCCTCAAATTTTAAACTGCTTATATTCTGACTAATTTTTAAATTCATTTTTGATTTTAAACGCATCCAAATGGTAGATCCTCTTATTTATAAACTGTATAAAGTGACGCATTAGTCAATTTTCTGATAAAGACAGAATATATTTCAAAAAAGGCTACCAAAAAGGGCATTTTGAACAGAATTTCCCAAAGTCATCGGGGCCGAAAATTTAAGGAAGTGTTCAAATAAGAAATTGCGTTTTTTTTCTGACTCGTTTTTAAATCCACTTTTGTGCTCAAACGCTGGCATAAATAAGAATAAAATCAGTAAATTCAGATTTAGTTTTCAAGCAAATTTGAAATTGAAGAACCATTTTTTTTCTCACAAGAAGAAATAAAAGTTCTAACTGTGCTATGTGTAGCATTTTTAAAATTATGCATCAAACACAATTTTTGGTATCAGTATTATAGTCAATATGACGTGATCATCTCTCACAAACATGGTTATACATTAAAATGTGGAATCATTAATCGATAATTGATTTATAAAATTAATTGAAGTAATGGATGTTGAGTATCACGTAATTAACATTAAAAAAATATATGCAGGTACTTTAATGACCATATAAAAGGACAAATCAGCGAATAAGAATAAATAAAACACATACAATAAGTAAAATAATGAGATATCCGTAACTAATTTAGTTATATTCTAAGTACTTTTTCATCTATTTTACTATGAATGATTTAAAAACTTTTAGAAACATAATAGAATCAATTACATAATAAGTTAAATAAATTAAAATAGTGCGTATAATTCAGTAAAATTTTAATCATTTTTTCAATCTTCTACTAATTAAAAATTTACTTATGTAATATATTTATGTAATATACGATGAAAGGTACAACTAATTAAAATGTACTTCAAAGTATCTATTTTGTGAAGAGCTTCATTTTTCGAGAAAACCTTAATTACGTCGAATGCATTTAAAACAAATTAACCCAAAATTATTCAAATTAATTCAATCCTTTCAACAGACTTGCCTAAAATTAAATAATAGGCTTTAAGATGCTGCACATTTGCCAAGAATATATTATAATTATATTTTGAACACCAATATATTAAATAATAATATACCTCTTAATAGTGTATCGAAATCAGGTGTTAAAATATATGATACTATATGAAAAAATGGTATTTAAATAATTGCATCTGTTTTATATATGTATATAATTTTTTTAATTATTAAAATGACGTTACTATTTATTTTTCATAATAAAGAACATACAAAAAAATAAAATTATATCCATTGCAAGGAAAGGGTTTGTGCGTACATAGTGACAGGCATGGCGTATTCTATAAACCATCGGCTTTTAAAGCCTAGATAAAAACTATGAATGATATATTTGTATAATGCAATTCCCTGTAACAATATAAGCAATTAATGTTAAATTGTTACAAAAAAAAGAATACTTTTAACAGAATTAACGCTAGAAATGCTATGGGATTCCTGATTAGTTTGCATCTCTCAAAGCGGCTCCCGTGTTTTTAAAGTTAATTGAAATCCCATTTGAAAAAAAAAAAAAAAAAAAAAAAAAAAACAGCCAAGGCTACTTAGCCGATTTGTTACCGATTTTACTAAAGGAAATCACCTGTTTCCCCATCCCATTGCTCCCATTAGGGATCGAATTTTTAGAAATGTATGACCAATTCATGTATTTCTTTCAGGAATGCATATACATTTAAAATTTTAAAGCTGTATAACAACAGGAAATGGATGAAAATGAGTCATAAGATTTCATTACAAAGCAGAAACATAATTAATTTTGAGTTAGAAGAAGCATGAAAAAAAATCGCTTCGTTGAAAACAATACGTAAACGAAATTTAAGTGTAACGGATTCTTTATGTTTTACGATAATGCAGGATATATTGATATATATTTATAGTGTCCCTCGCAAGAAATAAGGTACATAAATTTAAATATTTTTTTTTAAATAATTTTTAAGAAAAAGTCTGTGCGACAGTAAGATTAATATACTAATAAAACTTTCAGCATGATATATATAAATGCCTAATTCTGGCTGCACTTACATAACTAAAATATTAAAATTTATTTTAGATATAATTTCTAATATCAAAAATGAAAAAGTCTTGATGTCACACTTCGTTTCTTCTTAGATCGCTAAATTCACGTAATTATGATTTTTTCGAGCAGTTGCATTGGCGCATTCGAGCATCTGTGGAAAAGAGACATGTGTTATCCACGATAAAAGCTGGTCTTCATAGTTATCCTCGGTAACGATAATCCAAATTAAAATAGGGGGATACATTACCTGTATACCGATTAAAAAATAACACCTTGTGTCGTCAAGTCATTTCAATGTCAACAGTCGATTTATTTGAAATTTTATAAAAATCCGATACATAGTTTAATTGCAGGGACAATCAAAATTATTCCGTTACGTTACAGCCAATGGAAAAAAATAGTTACAAGGGCATGGTATTATACTCTTTCGAACATAATCAAATTGATATGCATCTATGAAGTATATATTAAAATATATATTCTGTGCAATGCGTTGCGCAAAGAATAATTGTTATTAATTTACCGGGCTACAGAAAAATATTCCATTAGACAGTAGTATAGGGTGAAACATTGTGTTGGATGCTATTTAATAATATTTTATTTTTCGTATTTTATAAAATTGAAATAAATTTCTGAGATTTACAACAAGTTACTTCTTGTATAATAGAAAGCAGATAGTCTTTACATAAGTAAAGAAAAGATTTAAAATATTCTACTGTATCCCAAATACTGTATACTATTACACCAAGATCGGAATTTTTTTTAAATTTCGCTGTAGTACGCATGCATTTCATTTGCTACGCTTTACGAGCAATTACCGTCGTGTTTTAAATATATCTTTGGAAAAAACTGAATTTAATAAAAAATAAGTTACATGACAGTTTTTTACGATTGTAGCGTTTCTGATGGGAAATGCATAACTAAAACTTGAAAATGGATATACATTTTTTTAAGTTTCGCATACGGATATAATACTCAATGTAAAAATTATATAATACTGATTCAACACAATATTAATTTTCGCTGATAGCTCCATCTAGTGGGAAATATAAGAACTTTTTTAATTTTAATTTTTCCTTTTAAGCAGTTCTGCATAAAAAGCTTCTGCTACGTCAATTTAAATTTAAAATATATTAAACGATACGGTTTAATTTTTCGCTAATACCGTTCTCTTCTGCAAAATGCTAAATATTATCTAAAATTTTATAATAAACTTTGGTATGTTACACTATATGATGGTCATATTCAAGAAAAATATAGGTAGCGCTGATTCAACAGGATTCTTTTTTCTTTGTATTTCGCTTATAGAGATCACTGGCGGAAAATAGACTATCTACATTTTAAAATTTTTTATTTTTTTTAATATATACAGTAATTTAATTGGATTACTTTAAATTTAAAACCATTTTTTATTCGAAAAATAAATTTATATTATGAATCAGAAAATGAATACAAAATTTCTATTTGTTACTGATGTTAAATTATGAAGCAGATGTACTAAATTTTTTTAATTGAAACATAATAACATAATAAATAATAGAATAATAGAATGTAAATAATATAATTTCATTTTATCAATTTTGTATATCTCAGGTGATATTTGTTTCTAGGATTTTCATTGTACAGAATTATTAGTTAAAATTGATATATTTATCTGATCTATCTGATGCATTTATCTAAAATTTGATGGAATCCATTGAAATTAAAATATAATGAAATTTTTGGTGTACATTGCTCTTCCAAATTTTTCCGTTTTCTGTCTCTAATTATAATTGCATAAATTGACAGCCATTTCTAAAGGCTACAAAAATATAGCCATAACTCGTGTTAAAATTAGACAAAATATATTCGCACAATATTCATTTTGTTACCAAACTTCAACTCTCATTTTAACCTATTATGAGAAAATTTAAATCAAGACATAAATTTGACCGGGGCATAAATTTATTCTAAAGATTTATTTAACAAAAATCAATTTTACATTATTTGAAGGCCAACCTGTTATGCATAATATTTTTCTAATGTGTCAATTTTAAACGATCTTTCTTCGGTCGTTCTTATTAAATTGGAAAACTTAAAATGTTAAAATCTAAATGTTTCATTAACTGAAATATGTGACTCCATTCAAAACTCAGAGTTAACTTTGTAATAAAAGTTTCTTAAGTTTAATTAACTAAGTAGTTCAGATCTGATTAAGTTTATTTTGTTACTTAATCTTTTAAAATGTAAGTTGAATGAATGTCAGCTAACGCTGGAATTTCACTATTTGTCTTCAACTAAAATGTAGTAGACAAATGTAGTAGAAAACTAATTTTCATAGTTTAGTTTAAGAATTGCAATGTAAAATTTCATCCATATACATTAATGTATGAACTGAAATTTATTATTGTTTGTATGGAATCAGCAATGTTCTTATTTTTCATTAGCATGCTTTATTTATTTATTTTTTCATTTATAATTTTTAGGTGAACTTTATTTAAATTAAATTTATATTAATTAATTAACTTTATTTTCTGGGTAAAAAGAAATAGTTGTTACCAAATACTTTAAGTAAAAATTATTTTAAAGTATGTTAACACGGTAAGACTGTATTTTTGTTATTTAAAATATGGTTTTGCATAATTATCTTAAATTAATTTGTATATCTATATTTTAAAGCATATACAATTCCTTAATCCCGTTATGTCTTATTTACATTGGAAACACTTGATGGATAAATTTCGATTTCAGTTGGGGTTTTTTTTCTCCTAACTTCTACCAGTGGGTAATTTCAACTTTTACACAGTCAAATAGAAATACATTTTCTTTCGAATTCAATTTTTCTAAAAAACATATGCTGATTTTCTGTATTTTTTATGCAAATATTTTTTAAGTAATGTTAATATATATAATGTATGTATGTGTGTATGTCTATGTACACTTCTATTACAAAATATTAATTTGTTTCTCTTAAAACCACACAAATTGTTTATCATTAGTTTACAGTTAATATTTACGTATGTATCAATAAAATTACAGGGAAAAAAACCAAGTAACAGAATGACGAGCTTAAAACATTGAAATTATCAGATTCAAAAAGGCTTAGGTAAGTTCTGACTTATTGAATATACAGAATGTCCAGCAAATAATACCATGGTTTCAAAATTAAATTTCTCAATAGAATTATGCTTTAAACGGTTTCTGTATCAGATAAGCTGTTTCGAACGGTAAATATTTTGAAAAGATTGTGTTGTGATTGCAAAGAATTCTTTGATTTGACATTTTTCTTACTTTAGATTGCTGTCAGAGAATGTGTTTTTCGGCTTAAAGTGGCATATATCATAGTTTTTTTTAATTAATTTTTTGAAATTTCGAAATTCTAAAAATTTACTTCGAAAAATCTTTAAAATATTGCATTGTGAGCTGAAAAATTATTTCTCTGCTGGCAATCTAAAACAAGAAAAATGCCAAATCAACGCATTCTATGCAATCAGAATGCAATTTTTAAAAATATTATCTGTTTGAAATTTCTGTATAAGATTTTTACAGCTTACCTAATGAAAAAACCGTTTACCGCATATTACTATCGATCTTTGTTTTTGAGAAATTTAATTTTGAAATCAGGGTGTTATTTGCCGGACACCCTGTATCATCCTTTGTTAATTATTGCATGAAATCAATACAAATGTAATGTATTTAAAAAATTGCAAAACTTTAGTTGAATAAATTACTGTTTTTTCATTTACAAAAAAAAATTTTTGATGTTGTCAGAGCCAATTTAAAAAATAGATTAAAATCAAATAACTGTTTTTTTTGCAGATCACGAATACAATACTGAAAAAAAAATTATCTGGCCAAGTTTTCAAAAACAATTTTTTGTTAAAAATGTAATCAAAATTTGTATAATTCACCTAATATTAATAAAATCGTATTTGTGTTTAAGGTATTAAAATATTTAGAAATTTCCGTTTTTTATTAACTTTTTACATACATTACATATAAAAAAATGAATGTTTTATTTCGATTTTAGTTCATTTCAGTTCGATCCCTATTACCAATAAGTAATTAGGTTATATATTTATATTTGGTATCGTTTATGAATGTTAACTTATATAGAATTGTAAAACGTCTATCCTTGTGATGCATAATTACCAAAAATTAATTGAATAAAAAGTATCGAAAATTATTTAAAAAAAATTCTAATCTCTCGGTAATATTTTGAACATGTGGGTTAAAGAATTTTTAGGATGACAATCTTGAAAATTTACATAAATTTTAGAATCGATTTTTTTAATTAACAGAACGTTGTTCTACACTACAGTATAAAATATTGCATATACATTGTTTAAAAAAAAAGAGAAATCGAATGACTGAACAAGATAACCTTTCCAGTAACACAAGTGTTGGAATTTTAATGTTTTTGCAGGTATCAATTTTATTAATTCCATTCCTTGGCAAAGGGCTACTTATGTCGAACGCATTTCGTCTTTGTGACATTTTACTTAAAATAATGAATGTTTTTACATTCTATACTGCAAATTATGTTTAATGAAAGAAAATTTGAACTATCCTGTAAAGAATAAGTTTACGTTTACTTCAAATTTCTGATTTTTTTTTTTTTTTTTTTTTTTTTTTTTTTTTTTTTTGTATTTAGCATTTTTATGCAATAAGCGGTCATGTGAGAGTATTATTCGAACTCAGATGATTCTGTGCAATGAATGTGTGATATATTTACAGTATTATTGGAAAACAAAATAAAATCAGACATTGCACGTCAAATGTAGCAAATGAGGTGTGTTAGTGTTGTAACGAAGTTTTTAACATATACAGTACTTCAAATGCAGTACAATATCCGAAATCTTTTGTGTCTCTCTGTAAATACTATATGCTTTTTATAATACCAGAAGTAACTTGTAGTGAACCTGAGCAGTGTCAATTAGTCAGTTTCATAAAATGTTAAATAGATTATTATAACGTTTCTCAAACAATGTTTCCCCCTATAACACTATGGAATAGAATACCATTTTCTGGCCCTGTAAATTAATAAAAAGTATTCCTTGAACCCCATATTGTACAGAATGTATATTTAAGTACATATTTCATAAATGCATAGGAATTTTGTTATGTTCGAAAAAGTGTAAGAGCATTAAAATGTACTTGAAACTATTTTTTCCCATTGAACATAATGTAACGGATGACTTTTGATTGCCCGTGTTATTGAATTATACACATTATTTTTGTAAAATTTGAATGACTTGACAGAAGTATGTTACAATTATATATTTTATATTTCAAACGATTCGGTTGGATACTTTTTGCGTTGTTATATGCGGACAGATGGACGGAAAGAAGGACTGACTGAACGATGACTATAGGTGCTACGTACTTACATAATTACGAACGCTACTAAAAATCGTTGTTAAAAAATAATAAAATTTTGGGGGAAATAAGCTATGCTATATACGTCAATAAATATAAAAACTTTGTTAAATCACCATAAAAGAAAAATTATACAGGACGCGTTTCGAGCTGCAAAATTACCGCTCGTCTTCAGCTGGTCCAAACACGTGTCACAAACAGGGACGTTAGTGAAGAGAGATTTAACATCTAAGGAAATCATTTTGTAATTACAAGGAGAAAGGCGTTTAATTTTATCAACAAAGTCAATAGAATTTTTAACAGTGTGAAAATTAGTGGAAGATAAAGGAGCGAGTAACTTAGAAAGGAACTTGGCAAGTTTATAAGAAGCAGTACCAATATTAGAAACGATAGGGCGAAATGAAAGAGTAGGTTTATGGACCTTAGGAAGAGCATAGAAACGAGCAAGGTCCATAAACCTACTCTTTCATTTCGCCCTATCGTTTCTAATATTGGTACTGCTTCTTATAAACTTGCCAAGTTCCTTTCTAAGTTACTCGCTCCTTTATCTTCCACTAATTTTCACACTGTTAAAAATTCTATTGACTTTGTTGATAAAATTAAACGCCTTTCTCCTTGTAATTACAAAATGATTTCCTTAGATGTTAAATCTCTCTTCACTAACGTCCCTGTTTGTGACACGTGTTTGGACCAGCTGAAGACGAGCGGTAATTTTGCAGCTCGAAACGCGTCCTGTATAATTTTTCTTTTATGGTGATTTAACAAAGTTTTTATATTTATTGATATATATTTATCGCCAGTTTTTTCGGTGTTTCTCAATATGCTGTATACGATTCGATATAGCTGTATATACTAGAAAAATATAAATGGTTGTAGCATAATAATTTAAAATTCTGGAAGACTAAATAATATCAAATATTTTCATTCTGTATAACCCTATTTAGGCGTGTTCGTAAGTATGTAAATACATAGTACCTATAGTCGTCGTTCAGTCGGTCCGTCTGTCCGTATATAACAACGCAAAAACTACTCAACCGAATCGTTCGAAAATGTATAATTGCTGCACAATATGCTTTGTCGAGTCATTTAAAATTTTATGAAAATCGGACGTATTGTTCAATTACAGAAACAATCAAAAGTATTTCGTTACATTACTGCTAATAGGAAAAAATAGTTGAAAGAGCATTTCAACTATGTTGCACTATTCCAAACGTAATAAAATTGCTATGCATCTATAGAGCATACACTAATATATATGTGTATTTTGTAAGTATGTGCATTCTATGTGCAAAAAAAATTTATTATTAATTTACAGGCCCTTAAAAAAGTATGGAATTACATAAAGGTGTAGGAGGAAACACTGTTTCGGACGGATTTTGATTACAATAAATTATTTCACATGTTATAAAACTGATATACGCCACTGAGTTTTACTGCAAGTTACTTTCTGCATAATAGATTATAAGTAGAATTTACTGGGACATTTCGGCTCCTTTACTCTATCCGAAGTTATCTATATTATTACACCAATATCTGAATATTTTTTTAATTGTTATAGCCCAAACGCACTTCATTTACTATGTTTGCTTTGCAATTTCGGACTTGCTTAATCTTAGCCTGATGTTTTTGATGAGTTTAAGTAAGTACTGACAATAAAAGTTGTGCATATTTAAACTTCACGTGGCATTTCATAAATCAAAGTTCTGAGCTTTCTTATTTTAAAGAGTAGTTAAAACACAATCCTTGTTCAAAGTTTATCTTTTCTAAGAGCTTTGAAAGGAGGTTGTAAAGTTGTCATGCCGAATTGGTTCGTGGCGCGTTTTTCAAGACAGGTTTTCAATTAACTTTTTGAAAAACGGGAAGTGTATAAAGACATCCACTCAACAAAAACAAGTCGCGCATCCCGTAGTATTTTTGTGATTAATTCTATTAAATTTAGCTTCTTTTTTTAATTATTTGACTTTAATTTTTTATACTATTTCTGTGTATTGCATTATAGAAATATATCATTAAAAGTTGTTAACTACGTGTTGAAAAACGATGGTAAATACGCCACCTCTGTCATTAGATGTGCCCAAATCATCCATGTCTTAATCCATGTATCCATGTATTAATTACCCATGTATTAATCATCCATGTATTAATTAATTTCTGCTAATTATCGACAAAAGATTCACAGTTAGCTGTACTCTTCCCTAATAGCTCGCTGCTTTTTCACTAAATGCCCACAAAATATAATTTGTGTGCAATGGAAAAAGCGCTTTTCTCAGAAACTATACGTCCTAAGATAATCACTATAAATTTCCTGTTAGGTTTAAATTAACATCTATTACCTCGAAGATTTTCTTAATTTTAGTTGCAGTAGATCCGAAAAATAGATGGGAGGGGGACATATTTTTGCACTACATTTTCAAAAATATCTACGAAAATATAATCCTTAAAATTAAAAGAAATGTATTGTTAAGTTCAGTATTACGAAAGCTTTTACACCATACAAACAGCATTTATTAATATTATATATTGTTTATGCCAAAAGAATCTTTCCAAACACCTAATAACGTTTGAATAAGAAACTTATAAAGGTATTTATAAAATATAGAGGATTAATCTTTTTCCACGAATAGGAAAAAAGGTTAAGAACGTAAAGAATGTATTGAAAAAGAAGGATTATGGAAAAGTCGGCGGGTTATTAAAACAAGATTAGAAGAAAAATCTATAGACAGGAAAAGAAAACACTAGAAACCTTTAAAATAGTGACACAAATCTTCATGGACAACAGTATTGAAGTAAGTTTGCATTATTTATTTCGTCAATATTTATTTAAATAATTCGTTAGTGAATTAATAGTAAAAAAAAAATATATACCATTTTATTAGTTATAGTCATTTTATTAGTTTAGGAAATTATTATTAGTAGTAAATTATTAAATTAGTTTAGTTATATTTAGTAAATAGTCATTTTATTAATTTAGAGAAAAAAATCAAAGAAAATATACATTATGTAGCTTTTTTGAAAGTAGAAACAAAACAAAACACAGTATCCGGAACATTATATACTCATAATAAAAATGGCTGCTATCTTAGAATTTCTTATTTTAACGGTTTTATGTTCAATTCAATTGACTATTTTTTTTTTTTTTTTTTTTACGAATTTCTTGTTCTTTTTCTGCTATTGAATAACAGAAGAAAAATTATTTGAAAATATTGGTACTCATATTCAAGGGAACATACAAACGCTTAAAAAATAACTCTTTAAGATAGCTGTTATTTTTATTCAGTACGTACGCTCGTCATAAATTGCGATTTTCTGCAATAGACAACTAATAATAGAGAAATCTATGGCTTATTTCGCAAATAAGACAGTTCTTCTTCAGTTAGAGTAAAAAAGGATTGATAAAAATCAAGTTTAAAAACTATTTCAAATGTATTATACAGCGTAAAACATTTGTGTAATGTTACTCCATAAAATTGGTGGCAGCTACGACTTCCATTTTAGAAAGTAATTTTTCACTTATATAATGGTGTAATTTAAACATATATTACTAGTGTAACTTCGCAATGTTGCACCAGTTATATCGGTTAAGGTACTCCACAAATGATATGCAGTGTAACCGGTGATTTTGCTTAATGTGAAATCCGTGGTAATCGCTTACGAAACAAGCTGTTAAATAAATGTTTTAAAGTAACCATTAAGAGGACACAGTATTTTTAATTCGTCCAAAAATCACAAAAATATTGCTTTTCTGCTTTTTTTTGCTTACATTATAGGGTCATTTTATTTAAACTGAGTAAAAAGTGAAAAAAAAAAACGGTGGCCACAAATGAGCCTATTTTAATAAAATTTTATACATAAACTAAATTGATATTTAAATAGAGCTCTAAAATTACCCTGACGAAAAATAAATTATTTTAGCAGTTTTAGATATTTAAAAATGTGTGATATAGAAAGTCATGAGTAAAATCGTCCAAAGTTGCAAGTTTGAAGTTATGTATTTTAAAAACTATTTAACAGAAATATGATTTTTTTTTTATATAATATTCTGATTTTGTAAAATCTATCCTCTCATTTGTAGATAAATAATAATCTGATAATACCATGATTAATCTTAAAATGGTTGTAAATATTGGAAATTTGTAAATTTTCAGAAAATTAGAAACGTCATATAAGGTACCCTGGGGTAATAACGCCAGGCGGGGTAATAACGCCAAGTGCTTATATTTTGCATAATTTTGAAATAATCAGGTAAATGACACCCATGTGCTCTGCGCAGAAGGGTTTTGAGTCATATAAATTGCAAAAAACAGCTTCAAGTTAATTTGTTTCATTTTTATGTCTTATTGTTTTTACAAACAACTAAAATTAACGCTTGATCTAAAATTTGCCAGATACGTTTTGTATATGTGAAGACTAAATTTTTATCCGGAAATACTTTGTTAATTACATAAATTTGTAGTGCATTTCCTGTACTTTTAAAATGTTGTTGAAGATTTCGGATATCTTCTCGAGATAATTTGTAATTGAAAATGTACTGCGCAATAACTATACCGGGGTAATAACGTCAATCCTTGACATTAATACCCCGGTTGATTGCCTACAGTGGCCGAGCTACATCCTAAATACTGATTCCAATAAACACAGTTAAAACTGTGCAATGTTTCTCATATTTCTATTTTAACGGTCCTTTTTAAGCAAAAAGAAACTCACTGTCTGATAATCATTTGCCTCATCCCCCCCTCCCACACCACACCTTTATATTTCTTACACTTTCACAAAAATTGAACATTTTCAATATCTTAGAATGCAATTTGTCAATTTCAAAGTTTGTAGAGTTTGTATTTTTAAAATTGGGCTATCTACATGGAATTATTCCATCTTATTTCATAGTTTTGTTTGCATGGCGTTATTACCCATATAGGTGGGTAATAACGCCAAATAGCATGGGTCAAGAAAAAACGCCATTACATTTTATGAATACATATCTGTTAAATTATTTTATTTTATATAGGTAGTCAATGAGTTGCTGTATCAGATCCTATATTTGTTTGAAAAATACAATCTAAAACTAAGCCGTGAAAATTGGTAGAACCTTAACGTGGCGTTATTACCCCAGGGTACCTTATATCACAGGAATTAAAAAAAAAAAAAAAAAAAAAAAAAAAAATCTGTGTTATTGATGCCTTATGTACCATTGCTTATGAACATCGAATTACTCAGGTTTGAAAGTCGTTATTTATTTCCTTCATCTTCAAAAAACTCTTTGAAACTTAAAAAAAAAAAATACAAAATCAGAATTTTTCCTCTTATGCACCCCAAAAAAAATAAATAAAGAAAAGGTTCGTCATTAACAATATTTCACAGCCATAAGGATCAATAAGTCCATCATGTCCTATAAAAAATCGGAGTGATTTTTATTACTTAACATAATAAAAATTGGTTCAAAAAGTAATATTCGTAGCATTCTATAGAATATGCTTCGTTGAAATCGCGTTCGTTTCTTAAATTATTGTAGGATTTCAGAAGAAAACAGATGTTTTCTGCCATCTACTTTTTTTCATTTGGATTTAGTATTAATATATAATTATATGTTTAAATGATTTTTATTCCTATTCAAATTAAAAATATTTTTAAGACAAAAAAAACTGAGAGTCAAAATAAAAATGTCTGTATTTAAAATGTACACTTAGTATATAACTAGTATATAACCCCCAATCAAAAATAACGGAATGTTGATCTGAAATTAATTTTTATAAGACTTCATACAAATGAAGCTTTTGTTATTGAAATGATTGTATTATAGAAAAATAAGTTTTAAAAATGACCAATGCGTTCAACAAATACAAAAGATGTGTGTAATTTTTTAATCATTCTTCAATTTATGAAATAGCTCAAAAAGATATTAGCTTACATCAACTTGAAATTTATAGCATTGTGAATAAATTTTAAATTTCTTAAAAAATGTAATTAAATTGTAAGAAATTTATAACTTCATGTCTTACGTATATTAATTATATTAATGGAGATAAATTTTTTTTTTAAACATAGTATCACTGGAACATGTGAAAATAAAATTGTAATTTAATAAGAAGATGCTAAAAAATAATTTTTATTCACACAAAAGCTTTCTATTTCTCTCAAAATAAATAAATAAATAAATAAATAAAAATAAAATAAATATTAAAGAAATAAATAAAGAAATAAATAAAATTAATTTGTTATTGAAATAAAATTTTAAACAATTAAGCGGATAAATCTTAAACTCGTAAAAATAAATAAAACTAAATTAAAATTCTAATACTCATTTTATTTATATTGGAAAAAAATTTAAATTATACAGCCGAAGTTGTAGCTGTATAACAGTATTGACATCATTATTACTTTGAACATATAATTGAACTTTTAATCATATAAAATCACAACAGGCATATCCATCATGGGGTAGTATTACAGTGGCCTCCCAACGACTAGTTTGAAGGTGCCAACATGCACTCTTGCTCCCGACTGGTTTACGAGAAAGAAGCAATAAGTTTCCACAACATCAATAAATGTTTTTTTAATTTAATTTACTTTAAGATACGTTCCTTTTAAATTTAATTTTAAATTTTTTGCTGTATTCTTATTAAGAATAAAAACACATTTTATAATAATATAAAAAATGAATAATAAATATTACAGTTAACTGAAAAAAATTAAATTAGCAATATTAACTGTGCTACAAAAATCAGAATTATACAATTTAATAATATTTAAAGCGAGTAAACACTTACTGAAACATTTATAAACTTATATGTATATAGCGTAATTAATTAAACATTAAATTATCTTTAAACAAAATATTTTTTTCAGAAAACAGGTTGAAAATAGTTTACCAATGCATAGCTATATTTTTAATTACTTTAAATGTTGAAGTGGCATATACATTATGAAAAATTATATGAACTTTTGGATTCTTTATGTTATCTATATTTTTAAAGATATCATACACTAATTAATCGCTTATAATAAAATGCATGCCAAAAACTGAATCTCTTTTTATTAATTCGTATTTCGATGCATTTTCGTATCGATGTATTTCCACGAAGAGTTTTTAATCAATTAAGGCATAATTTTAATAAGTAAAATATTTTTTATCTTTAATTTTTTTAATTAATTAGGAAAAATTCTTTTTCTCAAACTGTATTCTTCAAAACACCTGATATGTTTATGTTAGTTTAATTCGTTTTAGTTGCTATTAATATTTTTTAAACATTACAAAATTCAGAAAAAAAACTTATATAATAATATAGGTATAAATATAAATTCTTACATCCATTATAAAAATTATAGTTACTCGATAATTATAATAAAAGTTTATCTATTTTAAAAATTGTATTATAATGAGGTTTTTCCCCCATGTTTTTCACATATGTGCTTCGTTCAAAAAACCTATATATTTTCGCCAATATATGGTACTGTCCTAGTAAATGTTTTCTAAAATTCCATTACTAAAGAAAATAAAGCATTTATTTGCATTTCAGATTCATAAATTTAATAATAACATTCAGGTCTTAATTAAATGAACTAGTGCATTTTTTTTATAAACTTTTAAACATGTTAGTGCAAGAGTAAAAAATAATAATATAATATTATAATATATAATATAATATTATTAATAATAACGTAATATTTCACACAGAAAAGAACAAATTCAAAAAATATAATTGAATCAAAAAACTAGTATTCATTGCTTAACCTAAAAACCTCTATTTGAAACATTACAATACTAATGTAGTAAAAAGAAAATTTTAAATCTAGCTGAAGATCTTCTTATTACCAATCATCCGATTGCTAAATAAACTAATTAATTGTACATTCTTTAGGAAATTCCTATTAATTAAATATCATTTCGGAAGTTCTACCAAACTTACTGACCCCAAAAAATGGCCGAGCCTTCAATATAAAAATTTTATTATTTTTTTTCTCTTAAAAATATTTTGCGATATAATTGCATAAATCACAGTGTGCTTCTTTAGTAATTAACCGGAAAATTCGTACCACTTAAATTTTACTTATAATACCGTAAACTAATACAGATTAATTTAGTTTTCTTACAAAAATATTATTGAATGAAGGATATGCAATACCATGCAAATTTACAATGCTAAATTTCCTTTCTTTGCATCTGAGGATGCTATTATAATTGTATCTATAGTAAATACTGTAATTGTTGTGAGACGCATGTTTAAACTACAAGCATGGTAAAGGATTTAGGCGTTTTTGACCGTGATCAAATAATAGAAACAAAAGTCATTCAATTTCCGATATCGTCAGAGGACTAGAATTTTCTTGTTCAATATTCTCAATAGAATACCGAGAATACAAGAGTGGTAGGGGATAAGAAGAAATCGAGCAAATTGCAAAGAACACTTACTCTTAAACTTATTTGGCAAGATACGATTCAGCTGTGATGTTCGTAAGAAGTTAATCCAAACATTGACTCAAATTGTCCCTCAACTGAATCAGGGCACTAGTCGTACAATCAGTTAACGGACTGTATGACTATTGCTTAACCGTACGGCTTCCTGGAAAGCCTTTTTCTTGGTTATCTTAGTTTCTGCCTAAAATTACATCTAAAAAGAATATAAAAAAAGAATCATAATAACTTCAAAAATCACAATTAAATTTTAACCGGTAATTTAGACTTATACTAACTATAAAATTTTAACATTTAAGCAATTTCTACCTTTTATAAAATGAAAAGATTGCTTTTTTAATTTAAACACAATTAATAATTTTAGATGTTTGACCTATTATATTTGTTAGAATCAAAAACTAAATTTATTAAAATCAATACATAATATATTAACATATTTAAATACACAAACCTAATTAATAAAGAGTATAAGAATTAGTTAATGCTATAAAAATAAAATAAATTAATTATTTTAAGAAAACAAAGCAGTAATTTAATTCAATATACATGGCATTAGATGAAAATATCTGCTATAGATCTTAGCAGCTTGAAGTTGCAACGTTGACATTTTTATACTATCATACAATGCCAAAGGAATCTCTAATAACTCAATATTAATGCTTAATGTAAATTTAAGGTAAAAATATCAAATTGGAAACAGTATACATCTAATTGGTACTACTTTTATTTAAACTGTGGCCTTTTTTGACTAGTATATTTATTTGCAAGATATTTTTATTTTTTAATGCATGTGTTAAAATATTTAAAAATATCAATAAGATTTGAAACATACATCAATTAAAACCTTTAAAAGTAACAGGGAGATTTTACATTTATATCGAATAACAAAATTAAAATATTAACAATATTTTAAGTAAAGTACTCTAAATATTTTCGAGTGAAAAAAAATAATAAGAAAATCTTTTTGATTATCATAAATTGAAATAGATATATCTCAAGCATAATAAGAACTTTCTCAACTTATTACTGAATTTATTATGTTTATGTGTCAAAAAATATATACATCAGTATAATTTACAAGCATATTTCTTCTTTTTTCCGTATTCTGATGTTTATTAAAAAGAAAAAAATCTTCTACTTTGAAATACTCATATGATATTTCTGTAAGTACTTAAAGCTTAGAATTATTAGTATTGTCCAGGCTGACACAAACGATCAATTTTAAATCTAACTGGCAAAGCATTCTCAAAACAAAAATCCTTAACAAATTTTGACAGCATTCAGAAGAAAATGTATTTAAAAATTTATAACAGAAAAATACTGGCGTGAACTGAGAAAAGAAAATAATCGCTTATCTGGCAGCCTTGTATTGTTTACCATGTAAATTTTGCTGTTATTTTTTAAGTGTCGAAGATAGAAAAACAGGTATAGTTTATTCTCGGGAATAAATATCACTGTAGACATGTGTATTAAAGTGTTAAAATAAGTTAAAATGCTTTTTCTTCCAAATTTTGATGAAAATCTCAACGAAAGAACATTTGTATTGCAAATGTTGTAGAAACTTACCGCCAATTTTTTATACCTATTAATGGCGTTCAAAAACAGCCTACTTCTGAATGCTGAAATAGTGTACTGGATGTATCAGATAGATATTTAACCCATTAACGCCGGAAGTACTTTCTTCGCTAAAATTTAAATTTTGTATTTGCCACCGATTTTAAAAGTTAATTAACTTTTATCTAAATTTATCGAGGATTCTGTTTCGTGAAATAAGGTATATATTTATCTTCCTCTTTACTGGTGGAAAACTGCTTTCTTGCTGTTTTTGTAACCGTCCTCAAAAGAGAACGCTGGGCGTTAATGGGTTAATTAGGAATAAAATATTGTCTTTGTGTGAACTTTTGTTCAAGGCTGTTATTAGAGATACCGATAAGTACTAATTTTCAGTACCATCATTGCGCATAGAAAACTTTACCTCTTGCTTGATTACAAAAAGGTCAATTGAAATGCGACATGCATTTTCGCAACAAAAAAGTTTTATTAAAACTTATCATCTCCTGTCATCGTGTAATATTATTTACAACCATGCATTTTTGCATATTTCAAAAGATAATTAAAAATTATGGAACTGAGATAGTTCTATTCTAAATGCCATAGCAAATTTAGAAGTAAATCCTTTTATCTCGTATATCTATGAAACTATATCGAGATAAACCTAATTATCATGTAAAAAATACTCATTTCAAAAGATACTAATACATATATTGTAGGATTTTTAAAATTACTTCGAATGCCTCGTTTATTGTATAGGTATTTGCAATTTAATTTTGAACAATTGCACGATACTTTTTTAACCTTTTCCTCAAAATCAGAAAACAATTTACAGTCTCCGTTATAAAATATAAATTTATAAAGCGTATTAGGTTTAAACCTTAGTTAAATTCATAGATACATATTTGACGAATTTTAAATTTAAAGGGATAGTCGTTGACTCAGATTGTATTCAGAAAAGACTGCCTACGTTATCTCAGACGACAATTTCATACAGTGTTACATTTTTATCTTCGAGAATAAATTTAAATTAAGGATTACCTATATGTGATATTCAAAATTTCAATACGATACTTTAGTTTGTATGTATAATATATTCATAAAAGATAGCAAACATACAAAGTTTGAGATTAATATGTAAGCAGATAACTTGAACAATGTGTATCTTCCTGTATTCATTAATCTGTAGCACTAATACTTTTATTAAAAAGTGGGAATGTATAAAATCATATTGATAACTATTGGTATATTCACTATTGTAGACGGCTCTATTCTTATATATGTGATATATATATATTGACTGAATAGGTCGCGTAACTTATGACGGAATTTATTCATTTACTTATTTAAACTTATAGAGAATTTTTTTATTAACACGAATTTAATTTACATATCTTTTTTATAAACTTGTACATTGAATCATTACAAATCAATATTTATGTATGTTTTTATATTTTTATATGACAAAGTACATAAAGAAACTACTAATATTTATCTCGAATTTAATCTTTTAAGCTTCCTAACCGTGTTTTTTTTACATGTAACATTTAAATTCAAGGGCTGATTTAATTTCGTCTGTCTTGAGACACATGTTTCGTAGTACTACGAAAACCAGTTTAAATTTTCTATAAAACATACCCAAGGACGTACCAGTTTATATGTCGATGCTTATGATTTGCACATATTTATTTAAAAATAGAGAAGTAATTTTAACGATTCTAGAAGAATTTGAGTTAATTTAAAATGTTTTCTTTAGTGTCTCCTACATTCAACATCGGAAGAGAAGGTTAACACAAAATTCCTATTAATGCTATTCATTTTCGAATGCATAAAATATCTAAGGTAATCATAAACAATTTATCATGTAAATACTTTTCATAACAATTATTTTATAAATCATTAAACAAACATTAACAATGCTGCAAGACGCTTAATGGTTAAAAAAATTACTTACATTACAATGTCATGTTTATGTGGGTATTGCACAAGAGGTTTTATGTTTTTTTTAGAATATTCTTCTTGACTATGAAAAAATAAAAATTAAAATTAAATGTAAACGGTTTACTGATCTTTTTGAAGCAGCATCATTTAACTCTTTATTGTTACACAATATTAATTTTATTTACTTGTGGTTTTTCTAATTTTAAGTTATTTGATTTAATCAAGTTGATAAAATATTTTTGTGTTAGAAATTTATCTAAGGACATCTTCTGAAATATATTGTATCATCAATACGTTTGTTTCGTGTATCTGTACCACGCGGATCACTCAATACTGAAGGAGTGTACAGTACCAGTACCAATGTTTGTCAAAGTTATTTTTTCCTTTCTTGGAGTGTTTATTCGATTCCACAGTACGCACCGATTCGCTGATGGGTCGTATAATTCAGTAACAAACCAATTTCTGAGCTCGACTTTGTTTCAACTCTTAGGCGATTTTACTTTTCTTGGATACAGTTATTTTCATTATCTTTATTTATTGCTATTAATTTAAAAGTATATTATACTTATAAATTAAAACACAATAGCCAGCTAGTCCGGGTGGTTTGGTCCTTCTCCCCTAAAAATACTTTGATAGTTAGTGACGTCCGAATCCCACATTACATAATCAGGTTGATTATTTACTATCATGTATTGTTTATTTGTCTCAGTGCATTATTTGAGCACTAGTACTATGTAACATAAATTTAAAAAACTGTCTGTCTAGTTTGCTATTTTACGGTGAAATAAGGGTTAACTGAGAGAGAAAATAAAATCAAAAACGGATTTTTAAAAGGTGGATAAACATGGATAATTTGAAAGTGCAATGAAAGGGATAATGATTTACTGTGAAATATAGAAATGAGAAATGATATATACTAGTAAGGAAAAAATACTAAGAAAAATTACTTATAATGAATGATTCATTAAAATGACATTCCAGTTGAAATAAATATTTTTTTCTGTTTGCTCTTTAAATTGATTTGTTTCATATAATGGGCGTTTGGATGATATATTGCGAAGTATTAAAAATTTATGATCGCAGAATCATAAAGTTATGTTTTTTTCTGTTTTCTCTATAAAAAAATCGCAAAATTGGGTATATTTGCCTACAAAATAGATAAAAAGAGTAACGCTTGACTAGTGATCATTAAGATATAAAAAAATAACTTAACAATAAACAAAGCAACAAAGATTTATTCTTCTACATTTACTTTTAGTTTTCAATTCATTCATTTAATTTGAATGCACAGTATTTATTTGAATATACAAAAATAAACTTCTGAGTAAACATAGTCTAAAAAAATAAGCCTCTATCAAATTCTAAATTTCATTTCTAAAATATATTCTTACAGCAATACATTTTATTGTATTCCCAAAGTTCTCACTGTCGTTTAGATACAATCCTAATTTTGAAAATTAATATTTTTCTTACTTTAATTAAATATGTGACTTTATATTTTCACGAAAAATACATCCGTTCAAATGTATTATAAAACACTTAAAAATTTATTCACATATATATCTGTGTTTATCATCAGTTTGCTTTGAAGTAAGAAATCTTCTTAAAATTTGTTTTACTGAAACCAAAGCGAAACATTAGTTTCGTAACTTAAAACTAAGATGTAAAGTAATACTAGATTAAAAATATTTAATAAAAACATAAATATATAACATTTAACTGATTTTATGCAGTTTATGCGCTTCCCAACCTTTTTTCTTCCACCTATCACTTTCTAAGGCTTTTCATTTTGGAGTATATCCATTTTCAGAAATATGCCCCCATGCCTTTTAATTAGGTAAAGCAAACATTAATCATCTTCGCTCATGATCTTCATATTATATATAAATACTATATCGATACAAATTACATTGTCATTTCTCACATTTTGTGGAGTACTTTAACCGATATAACCGGTGTAACATTGCAAAGTTACACCAGTAATATATGTTTAAATTACACCATTATATAAGTGAACAATTTCTCCATAAAGTGTAAATCGTAGCTGCCACCAATTTTATGAAGTAACGAGTAACACAAATGTTTTACAGTGTAACGTACTTCCAGCAAACTCGCTATGTACCCCCAGATATCCGCTTACCCCTGTGGGAGCCACTGATTTCGTATATCGACCAACTTGTGAATTCATTTTTTGAAAAATACAGTATATCTTTATCGGAACATTCACCTAAATTAATTGAGAGATTTGATCAAACGCCTTTTTGTATAAGGAAAGAACTGACATTTTAAATGAAGAATTTCCTTATTCCACTCCACCCTCTTTAAGATTCAACACTAGTCACATAAAAAGACCCGGGTGATAAAGTTAAGTCAATTGGGGGTGTTTTTTTTTTTTTATCTTGCTCAAATTTTAATATTTTAACATGTTTTTTTTGCATAATATAGCTTAGGATGATTTACAACTGAGCTAGATTTTACTTTTTTTATTTTGTTATATATTTTTTATATTATGATAGTTTCAATTTCAGAACCGGCCCGAATCAGTTTCGAAAATTCGATTAAGTTTTAAAAAATTCGGAAAAAACAATTAAAAAAGTAAAAAAAATAGCCCGTTTGTAGATCGTCTTCAGCTATCCTCTGCAAATAAATCATGTAAAAGTATTAAAATTTGAGCAAGATATCTGTAAAGCACGCTACCATAGACATAACATTATCATCCGGGCCTTTTAGAGACTAGTGTGGGGCCTTAAGCTCTATAATATAAAACGCATGTAACAGTAGAAGTTGACTTCTATCCATTAATTTATAATCTTGTTTTTGTCTTGCCTTGGACTACTGCCAAACAACAGGAATATCAACTGCAGCTGTTAAATAGAACACCAACATATTATTCCGCTAAAAGATTAAGTAAATAAACGTCGGATTATTCCTTCTCAGATAGATGAAAATACGGGAATACACGAAAACAATAACACGATTTAGAGAAAAAATATTTTGAAAACAGACTGTCTAACTGCTTTTAGGTTTAACAGTGCTAATATAGAAACATGTGGGGCGTGAGCCATTGGTAAACAATATAAAGTAACTCCTATCATGTTAGAGCATTTTTTAAATATATTCCGAGATATTATACATTAGAAGTTACATTAAGCTTGATATATGTAGAAAATTAATGTTACACAAGTGTAGAAAATAGTATGCATAAAAGTGTGATGTTCAAAGTTTTCTGACAGGCAGTTTTCGACAGACTCATATAGACCCATAGTGAAATTATGAAACGTTTGTTGTTAATAAACAAAAAAAGGTCATAAACGTTTATAAACATAAAAATGTCTTGATTTTCTTTCTCGTTTTTGGAATATACTTTAGCTTTGATTCTACATCCTTGAATTAAAAAAATTCTAATATATTCTTCGTTTAGGCTTAGATTTTTATTTAATTTCCCCTGTAACTTACAGTTATCTGATTTTAAAATAAATTTATAATACAAAAAGTGAATTAAATTCCACGATATGAAAATGTACTATTTTATCATAATTACTATTCTTGTATATCACTATTTGATACCCTACTATTCATTTTACGTAAGAAAAGAGTTTGTTCATTTAAAATTGGAATTAAAGTTATTTCAAAAATCGTGAGAGTCACATTATCTTAATCTTGATAATGAAAATAAAGTATTTGATTTATTAAAAAAAAATTAATTTTGATGATTATACTTTACAATTTCGTTTATTTTGATTGCAAAACGGGACATAAATATATATATACAAAGAAATATAACCATAAATACGAGAGGATTCAGAAGATGATTATTTTTAGCTTATCCATTATTATTCAAGGATTAGATTCGTGATCAATTTTATTATACAACAAGACAAAAATCCCCTCTTCTCTCTGTCCCCAACCAGAAATAAATCTCTTCAAGCATGCTAAAAGTAAAATGAAAATACATGCCAAAAGGTAAGTTTAGGGAGGGGGGGGAGATATCTTAATTGTAATATGGTAACTTTGAATTTTTCAATACAAATACCTAAATTTGACATTATATCTAGAATCATCGGTAAATTTTGCTTTTATTTATAAAAGGAAGTCATATCGTGAAGATGTTTTTAAATTATAAAGATAAGAAATTTTACACTTATCCTAACTTTTATATTAAATAATTTTTAACCGTAAGAAGCTGAAATAGAACTAGCTTTTAAAGCATATGTGATAAACTACTTATCAGGTTGAAATGAAATTTTGAATTTGCATGTATGTAGGTTCAGGAATTCATCATTATTATTATTATTTCTTTGATTTAGGTAAAAGACACTTTTTAACCTTAATTTAAATGTTTATAGATTATGCGAGAAAAGTGTCGTATTTAAGTTTATCGTCAATGTCACCTTTACAAATTAAAATCTTCGAAAATATTTGGATTTTTTTAATCAGTAATTTAACACATGACGGAAGACTATAAATTTTAACAAATTATGTTAATAATTCTTTAATAATATATATTTTTTTATTTTATTATTATAATTATTATAATTATTGACAACCCACAGTTCTATTTCAGCTTTCATATGCAAATAAATTATGAAATTTTTAGAGTGAGATCGATTTAAGAAATTTCAAATATGCAATTCTAATTCTTTATTCCAATCCGCCATGTAACTTTTAATTACTTACCGCATTACTATCTATTTCAAACATTAAATATAATTGTTAATTATCAATAAGAGTTGACTTACACTAAAAATTAGATGAACTTTAACATTTGTATAGTTACAAAACTTCTTCATAGAAATACTTTTCTATGAAGATCGGCATTCCCGAGGACAAAATACAAAAACTACAAAAAACAAAGTCGCTATAACATTGGTTTATAGTATATGATATAAATGAGGATGACTCTGTTCATAGTTTAAGGGTCCAGTCCCTGTCCACGGAAACACTCTCGAGCTAATGCTATTCATACGGGAAGGCATCTTTTAATAACTCTTTTGCACTTTCACATTTTTAATTGTTTTTTTTTTTTTTTTTTTTTTTTTTTTTTTTTTTTGCATTGGATATTTGAAGTGCCTTTCAAGATCTCTGCTTGATTACTTTTTCGATTTTGGCCACAGATATTTCTTATAAAGTTTCTTTCCCATTTTGGACCGGTTTTGGAAGTGAAAGTAACTTTATAGAAAATACCTGCGACCAAAATCGAAAAAATAATATAGGAGCGATCTTGAGAGGGACCACAGCTATTCAATGCAAATAAAAAAAGAGTCAAAATGTGAAAAAGTTATTAGAAAATGCTTCCCCATAGGAATAGCATTAGCTCGTGACTATGTTCGCGGGCATTGACAGGATCCTTAAGGTAACAACAAACAATGAAATTTAACCTCTTTTAATATTTTTATCGTCCTTTAAGTAATAATCTATAGATCATGAGTGCTTTCAATTTTAACATGTTTTTTGTCTTTAATTTACTTTAAATTTAATTAATTAAAAAACGTATTTATGAAAACAATAATTAAAAGATAATGCTAAAAAATAAGAATAGTTTAGTTTTATTTCCGATTATTTTGTTCTAACATTTATATCTTACAACTTAATGTCTATTTTACGATAATATAACAGTAAAGAAAATAGTAAAAATATAAGAATGAAATAAAATATTATATTTAAAACTGCAGTTAATTTTCAAATACATCATCTTTTCTCATATGATAAGTTACTCTAGAAAATGAGAAGTAAGTCGTTCGCGTGTTAGCTAAATGAATTGTTTCAGAGAAATGAAAAATGAAACATTATATCATCTAATGCTTAGAAATCCTTAAAAATAAAATGTATTGTGTACGTTTGCTTCGAAAAAAATATATAAAAATAAAATACAGAAAAATATTTAACAATAAGTAAATATTATTAACTTACATGTTTTCCTTAAATTACCAGTTCAAAAAGAAGAGAGTTAAAAAAAAAAGTAAATTTTCAATTTAGTGTTTTGCGTAAATAAACAAGTCATGCATGCATTCTAGATATGATTTTTCTTCTTTCTGTTTTAAAAATATATAAAATGTAACATTTTAGAAAATATTTTTCGGATAATATGCAACTAATATGAATGTTTCTCACTCAAATTGTTTGAAGGATAATAAATTGCTTTAAAAGATGAAAATGAAAAAAGTTTAAAGTAAAAAAGTGTGAAACTCACAATTCCGTCAGGATGAAATATTTAATATAATTAATTTACCAAACGAAAGTTAAAATGACGAATTCTACTTTAAATACAGTGTGTTTAATTTGAACATGATTTTTAAATAAAACATATCATTATATTGCTAACCATGGTTAGGTAAAATTTTTATTTTGCTGAAAAAAGCAGAAAATATTTGGAATTTTATTTTCAGTAATTACCACCTATAAAGTGTAAAGTGCCTTTATTATGCAACCATGTTTAAGACTACAGGTTTTTATAAGCTTTAAAATTTAGTTCAACTGGGATATAGATAATATAACTAAAGCAGTACTACAAGGAATTATCGCCCATAGTCAACAATAAGGTAAAGCCACGAGAATCCGCGCACAGTTTGATAGAATGATATCCTGTCAAAAACATGAATGTGAAAGAATGCCAAGTTTGTTAAAGGTTTCGATAATAAAAGAAGGGAGATCTAACTGCAAACCAAGTTCTTTAAGAGCTCTTTAAATCATAGCTCCTGTCATGCATAATATTATTCAATTACTTAAAATGATTTGTTATGTTACTTGTTATTCAACTGAACGACTTAGCAAGTTTTCTCTTATTCATTTTTTTCTATTTACTTGATCAGAAATTAAAGTTGATCCCTTCCTTAACTTATCAGTACCTTAACTTCAATATACTTATTCGAACACTCGATTGATTAGATCTTTGCCAATCAAATTCTAGATTAAATTGTACTCACACTCAAAGATTAAAGTTGGTAGCTGAAAACTTGCCAATAACATAAAGACATCACATTTTTAGAACGCTTTTTGCTCTTTTACCCCCTTTGGATTAGTGCAATCGACATAAGATGTATCCTATATTGGAGCAAGGACTATCACCATCATTTTGATATCATTACTTTTAAGATCGGTTTGTTGTTTGCTGAAATTGCTTAAAATCCCAATTTAGAACATTTTTAGAACACTTTTCGCACATTTTCACCCCTTTTGAATTCCGTATTTTTTATCAAATGCTCTTAGAGATCATTTATATCTTATAAATAATTAACATGCCAAATCTTATAGTTCTAGGTCCTTCAGTAACACAAAAGTTGCATTTTTAGAATGTTTTTTGCTTCTTCACCCTCTTTTGGTTAATGGTATACGCATAAAATATAGCCTATATTTGAACCGGGGCGAATAATATCATTTTGGTATCATTAATTTTGAAATCGGTTCGGTGGTTTCAGAGATTAGCCCCGATACTCGCCAAAAGTGTCGCCAACTTGGCACTATTTCTGATATTTCGCAAAATTCCCATAAACTCTAAAATGCCAAACTTTATGTTTCCAGTCCAGTCCCTTAATATACAGACATCGCATTTTTAGAATGTTTTTATGCTCTTTTACCTCCTTTTGGTTAGTGTAATCGACATAAGATATATCCTATGTTGGAGCAAAGACTGTCATCATCATTTTGATATCATTACTTTTAAGATCGGTTTCTTGTTTGCTGAGATTGTTTTAAAATTTGTATTTCGAACTTTTTTAGAACGCTCTTCGCGGATTTTCACCCATTTAAATTTGATATTTTTTAGCAAATGTTATTAGTGATCATTTATATCTTAAAAATAATCAACATGCCAAATTTTGTGCTTCTAGGCCCTTCAGTAAAACAAAAATCACATTTTTAGAATGTTTTTCGCTTCTGAACCCTCTTTTGGTTAGTGGCAAAAACCTCAGATATAGTCTATGTTTAAACCGGGCGAATACCATCATTTTGGTACCATTACTTTTGAAATCGGTTCGGTAGTTTCAGAGATTAGCCCTGATACTCGCCAAAAGTGACGCCAACTTGGCACTATTTCTGGTACTTTGTGAAATTCTCATAAACTTCCATTGCAATCCAATAATTTATCCTCTAACACACATTAGTAGGATACCTTGATATTATTGTAATGTATTGTTGTAAAGATCTTGTGAACAAGTATTATAATGAGTGAATATTATCAACAAGCAATTAAGGAATCAGAAAAGGGGAATAATTTTAAGAACAACCTCAGAGCTTTAATTAAAGAGAAGGAAAAATCAAAAATCAGGCAAAACAAACCCAGAAAAGGTTGGTTAGTTTACATTAAGTTACTCTATATCATGTATAACTTAAAAATAGTTTAACTTCATTTCTGCCGTTTCAACATTTTCTAGTTTGAGGATCGAAGTTATATCAAACAATTGATGCACTTGCTATTTTAAATGGGGAAGGTTTCCTGCAATCACCTACTACATTTGCAGGTAATACTTAAATCCAGTCATTGGTTGGCGTTATGTTGTAATACAATTCCAGACATTCAGTGCACTCATGCTCATTAGACATCGTTTTACTTTGATTAGGTTTTGTATCCTTCTAATGTAGCTCTGCTATTACTTTGAGCTTACCTCAAACTTAATTTCAGAATGTTTTCGCATAAGTGAGGAATTTCCAGTGTCTCAAATGTGTAAATCCGCCAAAATTTTTCTTTCGATTTTCAAAACAACTTATCTTATACAACATTTGATGGATAAGTAAAATGGAGTTAGTCAGATTTCCCGGAAAAAATTGCCAAGCGACTTTTGAAATAATAATAATAATAATGATAATAAAGAAAAGAAATGTCACAAGTTGGGTAATTAAAATGGAGTTCATATCCGTAATTTAGATTTTAAAAAATAATATTTTGAAACAAGTAGTAAATGCAGAAAATGTGCCTTAGAATATATTTTGGAATAAAATATTAACGTAAACATTTTACATAGAAAGGAATTTAAGTAAACTAAACAATTAAAATATTTTTTTAACATAAAAACTAATTTAATAAGTAAATATTGCAAAATGATGTTAAATAGGGAATTTTGTCTTGAGTAATTCTAATAAAGCGGGGAAATTTAATTTTTGTGATATATAGGTACACATATATACTTATTTAGAAATAAAATAAAATAAAGTGGTACTTTACTAGACAGATTTTTATTTAGAATATATTATCTTCTTTTTTACATGTAAAAAGCTATTCTGTGTGAAAATCAATTTATTTATACATGAAGATGAATTTGGGGTAAATGGATCATGAAAAAAACATTTTACAAGATGCAAAAATCCATCAAAATGAAATACGTTACGTAAAAGTGCTGAAAAAGATTTATATAAGTTAACATGAAAAAAGTTAATGGATATTGATATGCTGCATTTGAATTAAATTTTTGAGCTAAACTATACAAGAAATAGCACATCAAGCAAAATAATTTTATTACATATAAGAAAAATATGAAAGTAATGATATCCTAATACTATGTAATTATTATGTAATCTGTGTAATCTGTGTAAATATCTGTGTAATAATGTGTAATATGTAAGTATTATGTAATCCGTATTATAAACATTACATAATACGGAAAAAATGTAATGTTTATGAAAATATGTATTTATTCGGAGGGGTTAATTGCATTCAATGGTAAGAATAAATTCCCCACAATGTAATAAAAGCCCTCGAATCACGCAACCAAAGTGAATAATGCACTAATGTTGAAATTTTAGAATGAATTACTAATTCATTTTGTAAGTATTTACAAATCTGAAATGGAAATTACACGCTTATTTCATATTTTTAAAATATTTTTTCAGTTTATCAAAGCTGTCATCCACCAAATTATACGAAATAAGGTACCCTGGGGTAATAATGCCATGTTAAGGTTCTATCAATTTTCACGGCTTAGTTTTAGATTGTATTTTTCAAACAAATATAGGATCTGATACAGCAACTCATTGACTATCTATATAAAATTAAATAATTTAACAGATATGTATTCATAAAATGTAATGGCGTGATTTCTTGGCCAATGTTATTTGGCGTTATTACCCACCTATATGGGTAATAACGCCATGCAAACAAAACTATAAAATTAGGTAGAATAATGGCATTGTCCAATTCTAAAAATACAAACTCTACAGCCCTAGAAATTGACAAATTGCAATCTAAGCTATTGAAAATGTACAATTTTTTGTAACTCTGAAAGAAAAAGAAAGCTGTGGTGGTGGCGGGGGGAGTACGCAAGAGAATATCAGATTCTAAGCTACGTATTGCTTAAAAATGACCATTTAAATAGAATTATTAGAAACATTGCACGGATTATTTGAATCAGTATTTATATTCCCATGTATGCATTCTATGCGATAGAAAATATTGATTTTTTTGTGAAAGTGAAAGAAAAAAGGAGTGAGGGGGAGCTTCAACAGAATATAACACCCTGTGTCTCTCTTTGCTTAAAAAAGTCCCGCTTAAATATGATTATAAGAAACATTGCATGCTTTTAACCATTCACAATGTAATATTTTAATCTTGTGAAGTTTTATAATAACTAGAGTTATATGTAATAAATATTTTTGTTAAACCTTAACTGCTGTTAGCGTCTCACGTACCGCTGAGTTTTTCAAGTTTCAGAGTTTAACTTGTAATTTTTAGTTAACTATAGATACCGCGAAAATTTTGTTTCATTTGGAGTCCTATTACTATCTCTAGAAACTTTTGAATAGCTGAATTTTATTTATAATAGTCCTGTATATAAGGTTCAATACAAAAATAATATGCTAAAAGTTAATTTAACATTTTATTCATCGTTAGATTAAGGGGTCTGACAGGCCGCTCACAGTAAGTTATGCGACAATTTTTGTCACAGCAGTTAAGGGTTAATACTATTATAGTAATCTAGTAAATAGCTTTTAACCCATAACTCCACACTAATACGGATTGTCCAAGCCTACAGTTAAATTGTCGACGTTTTAAAGAGCATACTTTAATAAATTTTTAATAAATTGAATAAAATTTTTGATTAAAAAATATTATCCCAAAGAGATATCTTATTCAATTTTATACATAATTCATATGGTTATATATCATTATCTCTATATTAGCAACAAAATTAACCTTTAACTGCTGTTAGCAATCTGAATGAATACTGTACCCCCTCCCCCCCTCCCCCCAAAAAATAGCGTTTAACTTGTATTTTCCAGTTTAACTATAGTTACAACTGAAATTCACTTTCGTTTGGAGTTCTCGTAATATTATTAGAAATATCTGAATAGATTAAATTTAATTAGAATTAATTCTGTACAAAAAGTTTAGCGCAGGAACAGTATTCTATGATTTTTAATCATGGATCGCATTTTAACCTTTAACTAATGTTACCGGTCTCGTAGACCACTATTTTTCTTTTAATTTTTTAGTTTAACTTGTAATTTTCAATTTAACTGCAAACACTACCGAAATTTTGTTTCATTTGGAATTTTAGTACTGTCACCAGAGACTAAATAGGTGAATATTAAGTATAATACTCTTGTATAAAAAGTTTAGTGCAAAAACACAATCCTATGAGTTATTCCCGCCTTTTATTCATCTTTCAATTTTGTGGTCTCACAAACCGCATCACATTCATACGTTACAATTTCTGTCACATCAATTAAAGGTTAAATTTATAAAGTTGTGAAAAACCGAACGCTGAGAAAGCGGACAGTTGAAATTTCGAACTCAATTGAACAATCCAGTGGAAATTTAATAGAAACCTGATTTTGAAGATGTTCGAATTTGAATCTCGTAAACATTTTGATATAGTTTTATTTACAAGTGTTAAAAATTATTTTTTACATTAGTAAAAAAAATTAATAATAATATAATAAAAAATAAAATAGAGAGATTATTTTTAAATATTGGGCACCCGCTCCCCTTAATCTTACCATTTCAACAATGATGATAATGCTGTCCCATATTAATATATAAACTCCCTTCGGATATAGTTCGGCCACTGTTGGGAATCAACCGGGGTAATAACACCAATTTCTGGCGTTATTACCCCGGGATACTTATTGCGAAGTAAATCATAAACTACAAATTATCTCGAGAAAATATTCAAAATCTTCTACAACAATTTGAAAGTACATGAAATACACTACAAATTTATGTAATAAACAAAGTATTTCTGGATAAAATATATATCGTCTTCAGATCAAAAACCTTATCTCGCAAATTTTAGATCAAGCGTTAATTTTAGTTGCTTGTAAAAACAATAAGACCTAAAAATGAAACAAATTAACTTGAAGCTGTTTTTTGCGATTTATATGACTCAAAACCCTTCTGCGCAGAGCACATGGGTGTCATTTACCTATTATTTCATAATTATGCAAGATATAAGCACTTGGCGTTATTATCCCGCTTGGCGTTATTACCCCAGGCTACCTTATTTAAAAGCCTGTCCTTCTTATTCTGAGTACTTAATCTTTAAAACAATGGATTCATTTTTAAAAATATTAATATTAACTTTTTGAAAATAATTTTTTCACAATTTTTCGTTTTTGCGTAAAAAAACCCACTGGTTTTAGAAATTAAAATACAAAAACACGTTTAGATTAAAAAACATTAATGAAGTTTTTAAAGAATTTTTTTTTTTTTTTTTTTTTTTTTTTTTTTTTTTTTTTTTTTTTTTTTGGACAGGATGTTACTTTTTCACTTCAAGTACATTCATTTATATTAAAAATATATAAACTTAATTTTTACAAGCGTTCGGAAAATTTCATTCAGTATACTTTATTTCAGCTTATGATTGATAAATTTGGTTTAGCAGTTATTTGATTATTAGAGTTTTAGATCTGTCTTTGACTAAAAATATTAAGTTATCTCTGCGATACACTGTTAAAAATCTTGTGCGAGTTTGAACCAAATTTTGGTGCTCAGTAGCTGTCACTGTAAGATGGTAAAATCTTGAACAAACATTTGGAGCTCCTATTGAAGAATAGTTCCAAATGTTGGTACGAGATATCGCCATCTTATGGTGGCAGCTATTGAGCGTCAAAATTTTGGTTCAAACTAGATCAATATCTTTAACAGTGTAGCTCTTTAAAATATAGATACATAATGCCAATCTTTTATTTGATGTTAAACTAAAATTTTAATAACGTACGTAGGTTGATCCAAAAAAAATGTTTACAAGCAGAAGCATTTGAAACGTAATAATTGTGGAGCAAATATTTCCACCCAGGGTGGTTGACAGATGGCACTAGTTGTCCTACAGCGGTTCTACGAGTAACTAGCGTCAGTACGTAATCACTTAAAAGCGACAGTTATGGCACAACGTCTAGAAAAGTGGTCTCTCATAGAAGTGCGAGCCGTAATTCGATTTTTATGGGCCAAGAATGTGGCCGCATCCAAAATTCACAGAGAAATACACAGTTATTCTTCTGTATGACAATGCCAGGCCCCATACAGCTCAACAGACTCAGGAATTGCTGCAGAGGTTCAAGTGGGAGGTCTGGAATCACACCCCATACAGCCTCGATTTGGCTCCAAGTGACTATTGCCTTTTTCTGGCGTTGAAGTGAAACTTATCCGGAACATAGTTCACCTCAAACGATGCAGTGAAAACAGCTGCCGAGAAATGGCTCAATGAGCAGGACCCTGATTACTACCAAGACGGGATAAATAAGATGGTCGAACGTTCTGAAAAATGCCTAAGCAGGTTTGGCCATTATGTGGAAAAGCAAAGGCCAGATGTGTCTCTTGATTGCTATTTGTATCTTGTTTCTATTGTTAATAAATACTTTTTTCTTTGTTTTGTAAACTTTTTTTTGGATCACCCCTCGTATATATTAAGATTTTGAATTCAAATAAACAGCTTTTTTTCTCTCTCTTTTTTTTTAAATGCGGATAGAACTAACAGTAGAACAGTACTGTCGATACATTATTCACATTTTATTCGAATTTTTTCTACTTAATATAAAAATTTTAACACGTGTTTTTTTACACGATCATAAGATATATAGATTTTATATTGTATAAAGACATAAAAAAATTTGGAAAAAAAAAATAAGTACTTAAATGAAAAGAAAATAAGCTTCAAGGCTATCATTGAGAGCGTTGTATTCAAGACCTTAATCTAAAAAAGGAAAAAAAAAAGAAATGAAAATATGTTAAGTGCGAGCATTAAAGCTCTCAGCGTTCCGTACAAAAAAATATATGAATTATTAACTATATCATTAAAAGAGCTGTTATCATTAATTAAACTGTATAATTAAAAATTCATTTTGCAGAAAGTAAATTCTACATAACTCTTTTTTAACCTCATTGTAATCATTTTTTGTTTTTATTTTCTTTTTATGAATTTTTTTCGATAATTTTAATTTAATACAGGCAGTAAAAGTAGTGCATAGTCAAACTTTATTTAGAATTTCATAAACTTAAATTAGTATTTGTCCGAAGCCCTTATTCAATGTTTAAACTTGGTTTTGTGCTTGGCGTGCTTTAATAAGAGGTCGCAAACATGTAACACCACCTTAGTCCGTCGATACAACCGTCGTTGTCTGGAGTTTAAAAGTCGATGGCATATAGAGTAATCAGCTCCTGTTATTATGTATTACAACTCTTTCGTGTAATTAAACAATAATGCCTCAGTTAATTTCCAACATTTTTTTCCAACATCATCAATACTTAATAGCTCTTGGAACTAATATAATTAGCATTCTTGTACATGCTGTTTAGACTGTCTTCAGGTTATTTTTTCTAAGCCTTATTTGGGACATTCAGCACTATCACATATTTAAAAGGAACGTAAAATGCACTACCTATTTTAATAAAATATCAGTTTTTTACATTTTCAATGCAAAAATAGATTAACATATTTAATGAAATCAATGTAAATTAATCAATAATGTGCTGCTATTGCGACACATGCACAGGCTGTCACAGGCGATTATTTTTGAATTCTAACTGGCACCACTTTGTAAAAATTGAAATCCTTAACACAAAATTGTACTCCATTGACTAATAAATAAATAAATATTAAAATTTGAAAAATTCTCGGAGAAACAGAACATAAATGTTATCGCTGTAGTAGCCTGCATGTATATACACACATTTATATAGCGGAAACACCCACACACATATATATAGGAGAGACTGGGGCACATATGAACATGGGGCAGATGTGAACGTTGTAGTTTTTCATTAATTATTATGTGTATTTTTATTTAAAAAAACAACGATGACAGCCTCTATAGACGTATAGTAATTTTTTTGAAGCTCTTGGACATTTTGTTTGTTCTCATTAGCCAAAACGCTGTTTATTGATCTCAAAAGTAAAATCCCAGTTCCAACTTTCTAAGCGAATAATTTTATTTATTTATTTATTTTTTATTTAACTGTTTTAACATATACTCTGAATATTAATAAAAAGTTTTAATGATTTTTTTTTCTAAAATCGAGAAATGATAATAATTTGTCATGATGGTAATTGGTAATCATACAAAAATTATTACGTTAAACAATCTTACAAATTTTTCGATTTCCTTTCTTCCGTATTTGCAATGGTGGCTTACTTTCATCTCTAAAACAGCTATGTATATGTTGCTTTGAATGGAGATAGATGTCACTAAGATCTTAAGAAGGTAAAATTTTTAAACAGATAACTACCATAAAATCCCGATTGTAAGCACTTCCTTAACCCTCCTCTTTCAAAACCAAAATAAGTTAAATTTGTATGTGTGTGGTTAGGTTATAATCAAGTCTTAAAAAAATAAAAATCGTAAGAAAACCCTTCTTTATCATTATTTAGAAGTAAATGAGGCAAATACAGGGGTGTCAGCCTTTTATATTTTAGGAAATTTCCGTTAAATATTATCTTAATTCTTCTTCTCTAAAACCTTCCTAAAACAAAACCCCCAAATCAAGCAAAATTTAAAAGGTTTATTTAAAAAAAAAATAATAATTCTTTATTTATTTTTATTTTATTGCAACAATAAATCAGTTATTTAGTCCTTCCTGCCCCCCTCCAATCTACTTATTTTCATTTTACGATCTTGTGCTTAAATATATCATCCATAAACTACAAAAGTTTATACATATTTTTTAAAGTGAATTAAACAAATAATATAACTAATGGTTATGACGACAAACTAATAATAACATAAAAAGCATGTCAAAGAATATTTTTTTATTGCGTTCACGTGTACTCTACGGGTATTCATAACTATCCCGCTGGTGGGGACATGTGAACATATTGGGGTCATATATCATATATCACTTTTATAATAATATTTTAAAACTATATAAAAAAGTATTAAGAACTATAAAGAAAATTAAAAAAATAACAATGCGTAAAAACTGTCCTGTTATATTCAGGTGTTTTTATTAATGGAAAATTAAGCGAGTCATAATAAAAGCTATATTTATGGGAATTATTCACATGTACTTCACTATCCTCTGTACACATATATTTAATTGCCTAAGCTTTTTTACGAGATTTCGTGGTCAGAAAGGTATGTATTTCAGAAAATCTCTAAACCTATTGTTGATAACCTTTAATTCACCTCACTCGTGGCGAGTTCAATGACTTGATTTAGCCATTATTCTAAACAGAGTAACAACTTTGTTGATTAAAACTTGTCTAATAATTTTATCTGAAACACATATAAAATATGGGAATTAAGAATTCAAAAATCCCTGTCGGCTTGGCCTATTTGCAGAAGTGGACTTCGAAGTTACGTGCTTATTTCGACAACAAAAATTAAAATATGATTAGAGATAAAACCTATTTAACAACTTTAGTTGGCCGCTTTTGAAGAACTTTTAATTTCATCTTTCTGTAACAGCTGCTTTTATCAAAATGATCTTAAGCGATTTTCGGCAGAAATGACAATTTTGACAGCATTTTTTGAAATATATTCTGACTTTATGGAAAAATTGACCAAAAAGGCACATTATATAGTTCCTAAATAAGAAAAACTTTTAGTTAAATACATTTGAGAGTAAAATTGAATTGATAAATAAGTCATAAAAAAACAATTTTTTGTTTGAGTACATTTTCATTTTTTCAATCTCGATTGAATCGGGAAATTTTGTTCGATTTGCCCACTTTCACAGCTTTATATACATACATACATATATATATATATATATATATATATATATATATATATATAACCTGCCTTTATCAAAAGACTGGACAGTAAGGCACATTATACAGTTCCTAAATAAAGCAACCTGTGAATTGAAAGCGTTTGAAAGCAAAAAAGGATTTAAAAATGACTAAGAAATTAAGCATTTTTTGTTAGTTGAATACTTCTTCAATTTTTCAATCACGAACGCTTTTAGAAACTCTGTTTACAATGCCATTTTGACGGCATTTTTTTGAAAGATATTCTACCTTTCTCACAAAACTGACCAATGCAAAACATTATATACACGTAGTTCTTAAGTAAGAGAACCTGCCAATTGGATGAGTTTGAAAGCAAAATAAGTGAGAACATAGGCAGGTTTTAATTGACATTTTTCCTACAACTCCTATTATTGTTTATTTTTGATATAAAAATTGGTCCTATGAAAAACGTGCCAGTATAAAAGTTGTAGACATTATTAAGAAGACATATGATAAATTTTATCAGATGTGATATATTAAGAATGTAGAAAGTTATGGATTTTTTTCTTCTTCCACACCACTTTTTTTCTGCAATATGAGTTGTTTTTATCAAAAACTTGTCAGTACAAAAGTTTTAGATGATATTAAGAGCATTTATAAAAAACAAATAGTTGGATTTGATATCTTGGGAATTGTCAAAGCTACGAATTTTTAACTCCTGAATACCCTATTTTTTGGCCTATTTTTAAGAACCAATGTAAACTTTAAACTGGTTCGATATCTATTTTAATAAAAAAGTTATGGGTTTTTTTCTGTTTTCACAAAACCCTTCCCTATTTCTACCCCCTTGTACCGATTTTACCTATTAACGAACTCGACCGAGATTTTATGCCCCTTGATTTTATGTATCAGTTTGGAAGTGATATCAGCAGAATTAAAGAAGTTATCGTGTCCATAAAAAACTGAAATGTATATATATATATACATATACATAGACTAATATATATATATGCAGGGTGATTCATAAATATCAAAACAATAGGCTATCCCCTTAAATATTGCCCCTAGACCCATACTTCCAATTGCAAAGTTTCATAAAGAAAGGTGAAAATCTTGATAAGATAAGTTGGAACTCCATGGGGGGGGGGTCTATTTTAAAAAATACGAAAATTAAATTTTTATACGGCCTCCAGAGGATTAAACTTCCAATTAGAAAAAATTTCCTTATCCATTCCAGAATTGAACAACAACAACAACAAAAAAAAATCATCTCGATATCTACAAATCCCCGAAAGATATTAAAATCCAAAATTTTCAAAAATTCGCGACTTACACCACTTACGCATACCTCTGAGCGCAGTGAAATCAGTTCATTTGAAATACAATTTAGGGATCGACCATACATTTACACATTGTTAAATGTCGATCCAAGACAATACTTTAACTTTTTGATATAAAATAAAAGCGTATAGGTTTTTTGCTTTAAACTTCCTTGAAATATGCTAGATGTCTGTAATATCTGGACCTTGGTGCCAATCTCTTAACTGGCACGATCCATTGGCCGGACCGTCCTATTAAACACTTATTAAAAGTGCTGTTAAATTAGGTGATATTAATTAAACTCTCATTAAAGGTGTCTTATAAACTTATTGCCTGCGGCAATAAGTTAAGTGAAAATAGTGATAGCGATAATGACACTATGTTATTTATGATATATATGACTATGTTATATATGACAATTAATAAAATCATTAGAAATATATTTTTAAAAAATGCATAGAAATATTTTGAAAATTCTACTTTTTTAGTATTCAGCTTCACAATTTATGATGGTTTTAAACCTATTTTTACTTTCTTCTATCTTTACAAGAAGAAAGTATTGGATTCATGAAAATTTTGAATTCCGATTTTCAACGGATTCACACGTTCGTGGGCTCAGAGATAACGAAAAACATGTTTTTACAAAATGTCTGTCTGTAAGTCACTGCACAAGGAAAAAAATTGAAATCGATGTGATAAAAATTGAAGTTTAAATCAACTGACGCATTTTAACAGTAATTAAACAGGGTGAGAATGGCAAATCTGAAAAAAAATCTGAAATCGGAACTATACAGGACGGAGTTAATCCCCTAGAAACTTTTAAAAAGCATTTAAATGTTAGGAGCCCATCTTTGTTTAAAACTAAATGTACTTTTCTGCATCAAATGTTTTAATTTCAGTATTTCTCATTTTTAAACTGACATAAGTCACCTTCGGTTACGGGGATAGTCCCGCAAGTTCAATATTTTTTTTTTTTTTTTTTTTTTTTTTTAACATCTCAAAAAAAAAAAAGCCCAACATGCCGAAAGAAGTTTTCAACTCAGAAAATTTACTTTTAAAAATATGATTGACTTAAAAAAATTGCATCTTTTTTTATATTGCTATTTTAAATACTTTTATTTAAAAAATATAGAAATTTTTTAATATGCTGAATCAAAATTGAAAATTAGACATTTTTATTTAATCAAACGAAAAATATGCAACACGACAAATAATATTTTGGGGTATAACAATTTTAATTTACTCTAATTTTTTTTGAAAAAAAAATATTAAAAAGTCTTATGATGTGATAATGCTTACAAATTATATGGTTAACCATCATAAAACATTCAGAATTCTAACTCTATAAATAAATAGATGAAATAAATGTTTCCTGGACCCATTACAGCAACATTAATTCTTCAATTACACGCATTTCAATTTGTGTCTGATCCCTTGAAATCTCAAGATTTATTAAAATTGTTATAACTCTCTGAGTTTTGAATATATCAAGATGATTTTTTTTTTTGTTCAGTTCAGGAATTGATAAGGAAAAATTCACTAACTGGAGGGTTTATCCTCTGGGGGCCGTATAAAAAATTAATTTTCGTAATTTTTAAAATAGACGCCTCATGGAGTTGCAACCTATCTTATAAAAAATTTCACCTCTTTTTAGAAATTTTTACAATTGGAAGTATGGGTCTAGGGGCAATATTTAAGGATATAGCCTATTGTTTCAATATTTATGAGTCATCCTGTATAAACTCTTTTACTAATGGTAGTTTTGGGGTCTGGGGGTCGTGATCGGTTTTAATCTGCAAAACGTTTTCAAGAATTTCAACATGGGAGCAATAGCAATAGGTAGTATTTCATACAAAATCTACCTAAAATAAAAACGACAACATATAAAAAAGCAAAATGAAACAAATGACAAAGAAAATTGAATGAAGCGTTATTTTACTGAAGTAGGCAGCACACTTCTTTACTGTCGCAGACGTATAATGATCCCAGTTTTTTTGTATTATCAACTTCCTTGTTATCGAAATATAGTTAATATGTTAGAGGTCATGAATAAATTACATAACACTTATAAACGGTGGGAAGAAATGAACTGCAAATAGATATGAATGTAGTTATTTAATACTTCTTAAACTGTAAAACAATGAAAAGGAAAAAGGAAATTCCCTAGCAGTATCTGGAATAAATCTAAGATTAACATTGACGCTTTTTTATGCAGATACATATACGAAGGGCGGAGATATAGGTACTAAAACGAAAAAATAAATTATTCTTATATCATTATGTAAATATGTACTAAGTCTTTGTAAAATGTATGATTTTTTAAGAATGCAATACATAATGTGCAAAAAAAAAAAAAAAAAAAAAAAAAAAAAAAAAAAAAAAGTTTTACTTTAGGATAACTTTTTTATAAAAGTAATTTGTTCGTTGTCTTTCACTTAATCTGTAAACTGAAGTTTCATTTTATTTTGAAGTATCTCACACTCTAACTCTGGTGACCATAATCAGCGAATGTATTCAGTTGGCTACGTATTCTAATCCAATGCTGTCAAACCGTTAAAATTCAAGCCGGTACACATTTTTTTTCTTTTGTATTTGTATTTATTTTCACTATTTCGCTGTAGGTGGGGGGATTTTTATACGCACTACAATATCTTTCATTTAAAAAATGAAATATGTTAAACAAGGGATATGGAATATGATAAAAACTCAGGTTATATGATATGTAATATGTTTTTAATCATGATCAAATTGATCTATACATTATAAATTAATGCTTGATCTGAGATTTTAGAAGGAACTATAAGAAATCACTAAAATTAATAACTGTCCTGTAAATCTATAACATTTGAATTAAATTAAATTTACAAAGATATTAATGGCTATTAAAATATAAGCGAGATTTAAAAATAACTATTTTTCGTGCCTCAATTATATATATTATTATTTTAATTAATATCATGTTTCAAAATTTGTAATCCTTTTGAACACATAATATCAAAATATTTTCTGGATGTCTTACTATAATTTTATTAACTGATCATCAGAGTCAATTATGTATGTCGGTTATGATATGACAAAAATTTTGTTACACCAGAAATTTTGTACTTTGTTTAAATAATTAAAAAAAAAACGATGATAAAAAAGAATTGTGACTAATTAATAAACATGAAACGCTCTTAAAAAATGAACAGAAAAAAAGAACCAGACAATAAATTTTTCAAAATTTTAACTACAGAACCACAAAATTCTACTTTTAAAGATCTGTCATTTATTTTTAATCTAATGTCTTCTCTTTATACAGCAATATCCCAATTGAATATGTAATTTTATTCATATGTCTATTCTACTCTAATGGCTTGTTCTACAGAGATAAATCATAAAAAACTAAGTTATAGAACTTAAAAATCTATGGTATATATCACATTATAACAATAAAAAGTAAGAAGTAATTAAGCACAAAATTTAACCGATTTCATATTATTATTAAGATAATAAATATTTTCAAAATCTTTATGGAGTCTTTTAAAGTTCCCATTTCTTTTTAAATGATTAGACTTCAAATCTCATTTGAATATGTAAGTTGATGCAGTCATTTTCCATTCAATGTGTATAAGAGAATTAGTGAAAAATTACATGACATGGCGCCGAAATATATTATGGTTGAGATTAGTTTATGCTCTACTTTAATGATTATATTAGAAAATTAGATACGAAAAACCAAATTATACGGCGCAGAAATGTGTTGCGGGTGAAACTGATTCATATTCTACTTTAATGTCTATTACGTGAAAAATTGATAATGTACAACTATATGATAGGCCACGTAAGTCATTTAAAGTCCTTCATATTTTATATATATTAATAATATCTAGCATAACACTTAAAATAAGCATAATGCATTCTTGCAACTAAACATAAAAATAAATAACATGATCTTTTTACAATCTAGTTTTGAGAAAAGTAAAGTTTTATTTATTTTTTAAAGATTTATTTTCCATGTATTAATTTTTCCTTAATTGTTATATTTCAGTAAAATATGTGCAATTATTCATGTTCCAATCAATCAAATTAAAACTTTCACAAAATATTTAAAGAGAAGTTAACATTTACTCTTATAAAGCTCTAATTTATATTTATGAGGTAATACATTCACCTTATACTGCAATATCGCTATGAATATTCAAATTGATTCATATATATATATATATTTTCAAATTTAATGGCTTGTACCAGAGAAATCGATCATGAAAAACTAAATTGTAGAAATCAGAAATCTAACATTGTAAAAAAAAGGCGATTTTACGGAAGTATTACTTGTAATCTAGACTCCAGTACAATTTACTATTTTTTAACGGAAAAATTTCTGTGAGTTTTTTTTAAACCTCGAAAATACGGAATGTTCTTCGGAATTTACGGAAAATTTTCCGCTAAAAAACAGTAAGTAGTACTGGCGTCCAGATTACCAGTAACACTTCAGTAAAATAGTCCGTTTTTTACAGTGAAGATTTACATCATATTATAACAATAAAATACCAGAAAAAACATATTTAAAGAAAAAAGTTCTGTTACAATTGATTTGAAGATAATGCCCACGTATTAAATTTTTACAAAGTCTTTTTAGAAGAACAAGTAGATTTTTCTTCTTTAGAATTCTTATTTCTTTTTTAATAATTAAACGCCAAATCTCACTGGAATAAATAAATATAATCATGTTCTGTTTAATGACTATGAGAGATTTTGTGAAAAATTACATCATATGTCACATAAATATATTAAGGATGCAAATTGATTCATATTCTACTTTAACGATTCTATCAGAAAATTAGATAAAGATAAACCAAATTATACGGTACACAAATGTATTATGGATGTAATTGTTTCATGTTCTTGACTTTCCCGAGAAAAATGAATAATGAAAAATTGAATGATTTCACATAAATCATTTGGAGCTTTTTATTTAACATATGTCAATAATATTTAGCTTAAAACTTAAAATAAGTGTAACACATTCTTGCAACTGAAGTAAGAAAAAAATTACAGTACAATGACGTTTTTATAATCTAATTTTGGTAGTTTTCTTTAGTTTATAAATATTTCATTTATTTTATTCCTTTGCGTTCTTCTTAAACGCTATATCTCACTTAAATATGTAAATTTATTCATAAATATATTCTAATTTAATGACTTTTAACAGAGAAATGGATAATTGAAAACTAAACTGAAGGACACAGAAATCTATGATATGAATTATAACCATAAAAATTCAGAAAAATAATAATTAAATGTAAAATAAACTTAGTACATTCCTACAACTGAATTAAAAAAATGACAATCTTTCAAAATAATCATCTTGAAATGTTGTTATCAAAAAGTGTGTTCCAATCAACCAAACTGACCTTTCCACAAATTATTTCGAAAAAAGTCAAGTTTTACTTTTATAAAACTGTCATTTATATTTATAATGTAATACATTTTCCTTATACAGCAATGCCAAATGAATATGTTAATATATTCATATATATATATTCTCGTTTCATGGCTTGTATCAGAGAAAAAGATCACGAAAAACTAAACTGATGAACTCATAAATCTAAGTTATATGTCACATTATATAGATAAAAATGAGAAGAAAAACAATTAAACGCAAAATGCTGTTACAACTGATTTGAAGATAATGCCCAGACAATAAATATTTCTAAAGTCTTTTTAGAAGATAAGTAAAATTTTACTTTTTAAAATTTAGCATTTATGTTTAATTAGTTAAATACCAAATACCACTGAATAAATCGACATAATCATGTTTTATTTGATAGAAATGCGAGAATTAGTGAAAAATTGAATTACATAGCGTCTACATCTATTAGGGATCCAAATGATTCATATTCTACTTTAATGATTCTATCAGAAAATTAGATGACGAATTAGATAAAACCAAACTATACGGTATAAAAATGCATTGTGGATGAAATTGATCCATGTTCTACACTAAAGACTTGGACGAGAAAAATGCATAATGAAAAACGAAATGATAAGCAACATAAATCAATAAGTGTTGTTTATTTTACATATGTCAATAATATCTAGTATAAAACTCAAAATTAGCATAATATATTCTTGCAACTGAATAAAGAAAAAAATAGAAGACAATAACCTTTTCATTATTTAATTTTGAGAAAAGTAAAATTTTATTTATTTTTCAAAGATCTAATTTATTTTATGTAGTACATTCTCCTTAAACGATATATCTCAATTGAATATGCAAATTTATTCATATACATGTTCTAGTTTACTGACTTTTAACAGAGAAATGACTAATGGAAAACTCAATTTTAGGAAGCTGAAATCAGTTATATTTCATAAATTTTACATAGCAGCATTAACAAAAATGCAGAAAATGTAATTAAAAGCAACAAACCTGAGATTGCATGGTGAAGAAGTAAATGAGGTGTGACCGAGATTATTTTTTTTATTATTTAGATTTTTGTACCATAACTGTTGCATTCCTATGCAAAAATTTGTAAAAACAAAGTGTATTACGATTATATGGATTAAATTCAGTATTATGAATATAATATGACTCTATCTTAAATGTGAAGTAATTATTCTGGCAACATAGTATCATTACCTAGGGATAGCATTGAATTGATTACATATGATAAGATTTAATGGAATGGAGAAAACTTTTATGAATATATTTTTCTTTTTTGACTCAATTATCATTAAATTTAGAATAACTTGACAAAAAATTATTGAGGTTATATTTAGGAAATTTCAACCATCCTGTTGGGTAGTTTATGCGCTGTTATATATTATAATTTATGCACTGACAGACGGATGGATTAGAGGACGTCAATACTAGGTATGTATTTATAAAATTACGAACGCATCTATTTTTTTCACAACCGAACCGAAAATAATGACAAGACGTTAAATATTTTCATGGTTTATTTAAGAGAAATATAAAATAATATTCCTTTAAAGCTTTTAATTTTTAAATATATATTAATTTCTCTTTAAACTCTATATCACAATTAAAAATGTAAATAGATATATTTACGGAGTACATTTATGATCTTATACCATAGACATGGATGATAAAAAACTAACTTATAAAACATAAAAAAATTAAAATACTGGAAATTAAATCCCAATCCACTTTATTGACATGTACCATAAAAATTCAGAAGTCAAAGATAAAAAAAATATGTTTTTACAAAATGTCGTTAGTGAGTCTATCTGTATGTAAGTGATATAAATTTTCTGTGGCTCTATTTCAAGAACTAATGCATAGAATACAATAACATTTTATATTTAGGTGTTCATTCATATACATTGATGATGATTTATTTTTTTTTGTATAAATCACTCAACCTAAGCGCTACTAAGTTACATTTTAAAGATTTACGGAATAGTTGTATCTAAATAATTAATGAACAAATTTCTATAAAACTTCAGAATGAGTTAGTCCTTGACATGAATTACAACTGTTTATATTTTGGTGTAAATTTCTGAATAGATGGCGCTGCTTTAATGCATTTTCACTATCTATTTCACTATTAATTCTATCGCAAGAATTAATGCATGGTTTTTTAACCAACTTCAGATTCAGGCATAGCTTGATAGAAAAACATTGCTGCTTTTGATATAAATTTCCCAATAGGTGGAGCTTTTATGTTGCAATTTTTCCGATATCCACTACAGTCCTATTTTAAGAACTAATTCATAAAATTTCATGCTTTTAGAATGCTTGAGACAAGAAAAGATTGCCATTTAATATTGGTACAGTGGTAGTATTTTGAAATATTAACATGCATGAGAAAGAAGAAAGTTTTGAGATTGTCATATCCGATTAGTTTTTAAAGAAAAGTGTTATTATATTATAGTGATAAAAAGTAGCGCAAAACTATAAGGACGAATGGATATTCTAATATAAATAAATTTACCAAATTCGTTGTACATTATACAATATATATTCATGACTTCATTTAAGAAAAACGCGCTTCACGAAGATGACCGTACAATTAATTGATATAAAGTCTGTTTTAGAGAAAGGTTTGGTTTTGTTTATGACGGCAAATTATCAACACGTGGGATATGGGCCTTAAGGGGACAATACTCTCCGTGGGAGGGGTGCCTTTTTAAGGGAACCTAACCCGTATTTACTCAAGGAAATTCAAGGTTCGATGAACACCACACAAACCACCGAACGGTTAGGTCGACGGCCGCGATTGGGTTCGAACCCAGCACCTGTCGTCTTCCAGTTTCGTTTAGAAAAAGGCAAAATAAATTTTGAGCGACATTTTAGTTTAAATACATTACCTAGTACCTACACTGTTAAAACTAATGGTGACACATTGCACCTTTTAGGGGTGAAAGGCTTGTCTCACTGGTGACACCCCTAGAGGAGCTAAAATGGCACCCTTAACTAGGGTGAAAGGATGGCACCCCTAATCCAGGGTGTTTCAGGGGGGTGAAAGGAAGGCACCTTAGGGAAGAATAATGGCACCCCTTATCCACAGTGTTCAATAGGGTGAAACGATGGCACCACAGGGGAGAATAATCTCACCCCTTATCCAGGGTGCCCCAGGGGGTGAAAAAATGGCGCCTCAGGGGAGAGTAATGGCACCCCTTTATCCAGAGTGCCCCAGAGGGTGAAAGGATCGCATCTGAGGGGAGAGTAATGGCACCCCTCATCCAGGGTACCTTAAGGAGTGAAAGAATGGCATCTCAGGGGAGAATAATGATACCACTTATCCAGGGTGCCCCAGAGGGTGAACGGATGAAACACATAATCCAGTGCGCCTTGTGATCCTACAAGAAATAGCACTCAAAATCTATGGCCCACAGTTGCAACCCCCCTCCCCCACCCTGCTTGTCAAGAAATTGTATTGGTTTGAAACATGAAATACAAAGTGTTTACCCATTTTTAAATTGAATTCTGCAGAAAAAATTATCATGATCAGTCAATATTTTGAGTCTTTTTTTTTCTTTTAGATTGATGGAATATTATATTTTTAAACTCATTATCAGGTGTCCAAAGAAAAATTGTAGCATATTTTTGTAACTCAGAGAGGGATAATATGAACTACAAAAATAATCATAGAAAGGCAGAGAATTCAATTTGTACTTTCATTTACATGGAGAGTATTTTAAGAAAAATTCAAAGTTTTAACTTTTATACAGTCTTTGCATTTCAAAATCACCAATCATAAGTTATCACTATTGCATTGTTAGTCATACCCAAAAGGTTTTGTTAGAATAAATCGCAAAATTTACACAACCTCTACACCTATTTTCTGCCTCTAAAAATTACTGAGTTAGAGTCAAATATTGTGACTTTGTCATGCAATTTGAAGCCTGATTTTCAATTTTATGTTTTGAAGTTCTTGTAAAATGAAATAAATCCAGATTTTTGACTGTCTCTAACTCATATGTTTGGATCAAACTTTTTGGGTATGTTTAAGAAAGGGCCAGTAACTATTTTAGTGATTGAGCATTTTTAGATGCAGGAACATTATAAAAATTTGATGTTTTTTTACTCCAAAGTAAAAGAAAGTACAAATTGAATTATCTATCTTCATATGAATATTTTTATAATTTTCTTATAGTTTCAGAAGTAATCCGTAACCATCTTTTTTGACACATAGTATATTGCTTGACATGTATTTTCATTATTTTACATACAGGGCAACTGAAAAGTATGGGGACACAAAAAATGCTATATCCTGTAAAATATATGCCATAATTTAATAATAAAAAAAATAAATAAATAACAATATTTTAACAAATTGTTCACTGGCTTGATATTTATTTTTTACACATGTTTGAAAACGAAATATCACTGTATTGACAGTCCGCTGCAGATAATTCTGATTTAAATCATTCTATGCCTTGATAATTTCGCATCACATACAATGCAAACTGGGGATTTTTTATTTCTAGCTTTTCTACAGATGTCAAGTGAGTTAAGATCTGATTGTTCGAAGGCAATACACCTGTTATTAAATATCCACGCAGATGGGTGTTGAAGGTCAATGTTGTTTTTGCTCCATGGGAAGGCCCCAATACTGCTGGAAGTTCCATTAAAATTATTTTGCTTCCATGAGGCGAACATTTCGTTGAACATATTAGTTGCTGATCATTTTGACGGTTGTGAACTTTTCGGAGGATTAAGATTCTCATATAATAGAAGAAATGCTACAAGATTTTAAAATAAGCATTTCTCAGATTTTAGTTGTGAAATATCAATGTCAAACAACGCACCAATATTTTTTCAGCTACCCTGCTGTATCTAATTAAAAAATATAAAACACAAATTAGAAAAGAATATGTAATAAATGCTGTGTAACTTTTAAATTAGTAAGAATATTTCATATTCTTTAAAATTCTTCCAGAAAGTTAGCCATCAAGCTATGAAATGAATTATAAAAAATAGGTTCATTTTATAGTTGTGGTAAAATCACAGATGAAATTGAGTAAAAAAATCATTTTTACAATATATGTAGTACTTACCTTTATAGTGAACTTATGCAAATCCATATTTTATAGCATATATCCACACAGGATTAGAAATTAAGAACTGTATGTAAGGTGACAAAATAATACCTACAATTTTTTTTCGATGTGCCAATTGCATTTCATATTTTCTTACTTCTTTTCAAAACCATGTTAATAGTAATAATATTGCATTGCATATTTAATTTTAATGTATTGAAGGGAAGTGGAGAGGAAACTTTATATATTAAACACTTTTTCTTACTAAACAAAATAAAAACTGACTTTCCATAAGAATGAAACCTGATTAAACTACAATATTTGGATTCTGGAAAAACTTATTCTTTTTATAAAGCTAATATGCATACAAAACAGATAATTAAGCAAATATGTCCACAGAGAGAAAATATGGGCTTTAGATACAACTAGGGATAAGTTAATTTTTAAAAAATCTCAGACTAACAGTACGTCAGAAAATAAAAAGTTAGCAAATAAATGAATCTTTTATGGTGTGGCATTTAAAACATTTCCAAATCACACATATTTTTTTTGTTTGTTTGAGGAAGGGAATACAAAAATTTTAAAACAATTTTAATACAGTTTCTTATTTTAGGAACATATAAGGATGCAGAAATATCTCATAATAAAAGAAAATCTTGTTTACAGGGGTGTAATATCCAAGGACCAGTTTTATCAGTCATTGGTGAAAGTGAAGTTAACTTAGAGGTTATTGAAATGTTCAAAATTCTTAAGACACGTGCTGATGTCATGGTGTATAGGGGGGGAGGATGTATGCTAAAATACAAATGAAAGCATTTGCTCAACAAAAATTAAAGTTAAAGAAAACTAGCTATCAAGATTTGACGACTAGGAATAATGTTTCTATAATTTAGTTTCATTTGACGAGTAACGACTGCTGATTTCTAGTCCTGTATCCACGTCAAAACACTCTCTGCCAAATTGTTTTTGTGTTTTGACTTATTGCATCTGAAATTTTAATCGAAAGAGTAATTATAATGAGATGAATAAAACACTGAATTAAAAAACAACCTTTTAGTTCAAATAATCTTTTTATTGTAAACACCAAGAATGTATTAAATATTATTAAACAAAGACGTAACACAATGTGGAACTGATGACACTGAGAAAATTTTGAAGACATAAGTATCTAATAAAAATGATAAAAATGTAAATTAGCTTTCGCTATAGTTGACGTTAAACAACCAAAATAATGCATATCACAAAGTAACTAAGCTTATAAAATTATCAGTTTTTGTAATTAACTGTTTATGTAAAATTAATACATAGCATGAGTAATTTAACAAGTTGCTTGAGTTGCGGAGCACAGTAACAGGTTGAAACACAGAAATGTCTGTACCTTCTTCATGATAAAGAGTCGGAAACTTTTCTTGTATCAAGCATGGTAATGTAAGTACTATAAATGTAAGTTCACTATCTGAAATAATAATAATAACACATTAAGGAAAACACACAACAAGACAGCCCAATCAAAATCTATCATCAAAGTACAGCAAAAATGGTAGATGAACAAAAAAAGAAAGAATAAAATTTAAATAAAATTTAAATTATAGCTCACAAGGCTGTTAAAGCTTGACAGCTAATGTGCCCGCAGGTTCTGTATGTAACGTGATAACTCTTTATATAAATATCAGATTTGCTTCAAATTTTATATGTAGGTTCATTCTGATAAGGTTCTTCACTGATTAGCATTGGAGGTTCATTGGTTAAATATGATGGGAGGGGAGAAGAGAGTGCTACCCTCCTTAATTTATATAAATATGCAGAAATCATGCAGAATTATCACATTTTCTTCAAATGTTGTTAATAGGTTCACTCTGATATGGCACTTCCCTGATTAGTTTTAGGGGCTCGTTGGTTAAGTATAAAGAGGGATGGCAGTTAATCCACTGTCCAATAACTTACAGTTGATTTCTTTTATTTTTGGAAGGGCATTATACTTTGAAATAAGAGTATAGTACACAGTTGTATGTATAGCCTGGGAGCTCAATGCCATCAGTTTAACTGGGCACTCTCCTCTTTATTGCCTATTTTCGGACAGCACGAGAAAATTACATGACCAACTCATACTTGTCATTCAGATATTGTTTTCCTGTATTATCATTAAGAGTTACAAACTATTTACATTATTAACCATATTTACAAAACATATCTTGCAACAAAGTGTCTATTCCAGATTAGCAACGAATTTCCCTAACATGTACAGGTATTCCATACCAGTAATAATAATAAAAAAAATGAGGAATTTTATTCAAATTTATTAGTACGCCCCTATTATGTATGCTATATTGACACTAATCAATGAATATATGGATACAACTCCTCGTGTTTTTCCTTCATTTTGGGAATAACGAATTTTCAACGTATTCTATTGACGATTGTTTTCAAAATTTTCAAGATGTGATTTTGCGACTTTCACAAAATTTGCTCTATACATTTGGCTAACATAATATGCAAATGAAATTTCGATATCTTTGACGCATGCGCAGTGAAAAATTATTTAGTAAATCTACTCTATAATCGAACAATTTTTATTATTTTTAATTCTAATTACAGGGTATTGTGTGCAATGTTGTTTGTCACATTTTCTGAAAAGAATGTTACTTTATATTAAGAACTCTTCAAATTATAAGCAAAAATCTTGGGTAATTTTGAGACTGTTTTTCGGATTCGTAGAAAACCTTAATTTTTCTACGAATATACATACTATCAACATAAAAATGAACACAGTTTATTACAATAAGCCACTTAATCATAATCTACAGTTTGAGCGCTTTTGCTACATTAGTTTTGACAGGGTTATCCAAAAGATATCCAAAAGATATTCATTCTTTTTTAATTTGTTGACGGTCCCCTATTGGAGTTTCGGAATAAAACCTTCAGGGAAATATATGACTTGTACTACACTACCTGGCCATTGATTATCGTCCACTTACGATTTTAGACATTTTGTTAAATATCTAGAAAAATACATGAGGAATTATCCTGAAACTCTCAGTGTATACACATAATAGTACAGGTCATGTATTTCCGTGAAGATTTTTTCCAGAAACCTTATAGGAGACCGTCAATAAATTAAAAAATAATGAATATCGTTTGGATAACCCTGTCAAAACTAATGCAGCAGAAGCGCTTAAACTGTAGATTGTGATTAAGTGGCTTATTGTTATAAACTGTGTTCATTTTTATGTCGATAGCATGTATACTCGTAGAGAAATTAAGGTTTTTATAAAAATACTCCCAAATTTTTCCAAGATTTTTGCTTATGATTTGCAGAGTTCTTAATATAAAATAATAATATTTTCTGAAAATCTGACAAACAACATTGCACATAATACCCTGTAATCGAAATTAAAAAATAATAAAAATTGTATGAAAGATGAGAAGGTTTACTAAATAATTTTTCCCTGCGCATGCGTCAACGATATCAAAATTTCATTTGCATATTATGTTAGCTAAATGTATAGAGAAAATTTTGTGAAAGTCGCAAAATCATAGCTTGAAAATTCTAAAAATAATCGTCAATATAATAAGTTGAAAATCCACTGTTCCCAAAATGAAGGAAAAAAATGAGGGATTGTATCCAAATGTACTAGTAAGTTCCGTATTGTGTATTCTGTATTGACACTAATCAATGAATATATGGATACAACCCTTCTTGTTTTTGCTTCATTTTGGAAATAACGGATTTTTAGGTGATTCTATTGACGATTATTTTCAGAATTTTCAAGCTATGATTTTGCAACTTTCACAAAAGTTGCTCTATACATTTAGCTAACATAATATGCAAATGAAATTTTGATATCGTTCACGCATGCGCAGTGAAAAATTATTTAGTAAACCTACTCATTTTTCATACAATTTTTATTATTTTTTAATTCTGATTACAGGGTATTATGTGCAATGTTGTTTGTCACATTTTCAGAAAATATTATTATTTTATATTAAGAACTCTGCAAATTATAAGCAAAAAATCTTGGGAAAATTTGGGAGTATTTTTCTAAAAACCTTCATTTCTCTACGAGTATACATGCTATCGACATAAAAATGAACACAGTTTATAACAATAAGCCACTTAATCATAATCTGCAGTTTGAACGCTTTTGATGCATTAGCTTTGACAGGGTTAGCCAAAAGATATTCATGCATTTTTTAATTTGTTGGCGGTCCCCTTTAAAGTTCCTGGAAAAGATCTTCACGGAAATAGATGACCTGTACTATATTGTTTATACACTGAGAGTTTCAGGATAATTCCTCATGTATTTTTCTAGATATTTTGCAAAATGTCTAAAATCGCGAGTGGACGATAATCAATGGCCAGGTAGTGTATTACATTTATACACTAAGATTTTCAGGATAATTCCTCATACATTTTTCTAGATATTTAACAAATTGTCTAAAATCGCAAGTGGACGGTCATCTCTGGCCATATAGCGTATATCAGGAGCTTTAGGGAACTGGCTAATTCTTTATTTCCCCTTTTGCTATATGGGGGAAAGTCGGGTGGAATGGGACTGTAGGTTTTTCTCTTTGTGCATTATTCTAAACATTTCATCGATCGCATACAAGATGAAGCAATGGTAATCCATTCTTCAGTTTACAAAAAATATTGATATGCATAGACTTTCAAATGCATAAAAGAAAATTTTTTTCAAAAATCCAGTTTAAATTTGATTTATTTGCTCACAATATATTAAAGGCTTGTTTATGTATAAATGTAATAGTTTCCCTATTTATGGAACATTATACTGCATATTATCCATAATTTAAACTAAGCCTAAAACAGCATTTTTGTTTGAACAAGAAGTTTAACACAAACAAGGAAGTGGCGAGGAATGGGACATGCCAAAAAAGGGATGAATGGGACGCGCCCAGTTCCCTTTTTAAATTAATAATGATGCGAATTGCTAACATGCAAATTTTTTAGAGGATAATATATTATTTATAACATTGATAATATATGCATTCATACTTCAAAATGTAAATAAATTGATGATTATTTAAGGCGCAACGCTAGGCACAGAAAAAGACCCGGATGATAATGCAAAGTCGATGGGGGCGTTCTTTTCAAATATTTCGCCGAAATTTTAATATTTTTATGTGATTGTTTTGCACAAGATTGCTGAGGGCGATCCGCAACCGGCGTAGTTTTTACTTTTTCAGTTTTGGTTTCATATTTTTTTAAAAAAATTACTTTAACTTATGAAATTGGTTTAAACCGATTCTGAAATTGAAACTATCGTTATACAAAAAATATAAAAGCAAAATCGAAAAAATAAAAACTAGGCCGGTTATGGATCATCCTCAGCTGTCTTGTTCAAAATAATCATGTAAAAATATTAAAATTTGAGTTAGGTATTTCAAAAGAACGCTCCTATAAACTTTTACATTATCATCTTTACATTCTGAGCCTAGTGTGGGGCCTTAATGACTCCTATGACAGAGAATTCTGAATTTTCATTCCAGTCATGAAGATACTGGAATTTTATATTGTGGCATATACATTATCAACTTATAACCTTTGTTTGTTTGTTTATCTTACCGACACTATAGGTTATTTTGTGCCTAATAGCTTTTTTTTTTTATTATTGCTGTCCCATAACTCATAATGAGGAGGTATGAGACACATTTTGAAGCTTATGTTCTCTTTTAAATAAAATAGTATTTGCACGTTATGTTTCTATATTGTTCAGGGGGATTAAAAATGTTTTACCTTGCATGCTATAAATTGAATTTTTTCTTTTTGTTTATATATATATACATATATATATATAAAAATCTTATTTTTGTAAAAAAAAGTCCCACACCACCCCACTCTCTCCTATATAGATATTATATATTAATACACCAATTACATGAAAATAGAATTTTTATCAATAGTATTAAAATACAGTTTAAGGGCTAACAGTTTATTCTATATCCTTATGTTTTTACCACCTTCTCCCCAGGTTTTTACCGGTAAAAAGCCAACCCTGTTTATTGGTCTTGTTTCAGAACGGGTGGAGTGAAAGATTGTTAAAAATTATGTCATTAGAAAAATGTTTAAGATTTATAAATGACAGTGCAAAAATCGCCTTTAAAACAGGAGATCTTCATCACCTGCGGAAAATTTTCACATTTGTGTAAAATTACGATACAAGTTTTTATTCATTGTTATATTTTTTGAACTCACACTATTTCTGTAAACTATTCTGAAAGTTCAGTGGAGTAAATACAGATTGTTTTCCTTTTATAATTTGAATGTTCATGACTACAAATTTGTTATATCAGTTGATGTTGATGATTGAGAAAGGGGGGGGGGGACTGATTACGGTCTAATCAAACTTAAATTACTATTATTGAAAAAAAATATTTTATTTTATTTAACCATAAAATTCTGCTACTAAATAAGGTTTAATGCGAAAGAATACTTTCGGGAAAAAATGGGTGTAAATCTGCATAGCCGATAATCAGATTATAAGGTTTATTCAATTCAATACCCAAACATTTTCTCACCTTTTTGAAAGAAAATGAAACCAAAAGTATGAAAATATGAAGAATTGGGAGTAAGAAAACATAATGGTAAACCCAAGATACCGCTAAATTCGGGTTTTTAGGCATTTCCTCCCAAGGTATGACTTGGCTTACTAATAACGTTTTAATATGCAAATCAAGGTTTTATCCGTGATTTTTATCCTTAAATGAGACTAAATGATTGTCCGTGCTACCGCCTCCCGATCTAATCTTATTATGAAGATTATTTTGGAAATAACGGTGGTTAATAATGAAAATATTAATGATGAAAACCCTGTAAATAAGTTTTGATTACTTTAAGATTTGCAAGTATTCAATTTTCTTAAATGAAAAAGTTACCCCCCCCCTCTCAAATAAAGACAAATCAGGTATACTAAAACAATATTAGAGAAGTTACGTGAGGCTGCAATATGGTGTGAATTAGCCTTTACAGGAGGGGTTCGGATAGTATCTATCTGACAATATATGCAAAGCCGGCCAGATGCTATCCGAGATCCCGTGTAAAGGTTAAAATTAAAACATCGCGAATAAAATTAATTGCTTTTAACTGTATATAGACGCAAAAACATATTTTAACCTTAACTGCTCTGACAAAAATTGTTATATAACTACTGTGAGCTGTCTGTCAGACCATTTAATCTGAAGATGAATAAAATGTTACATTAATTCTCAGAATACTATTTATGTATTAAACTTTATGTACAAGAATATTATAAATCAAATTCAGCTATTCAAAAGTATTTAGAGGTAGTAATAAGGCTCCAAACTAAAAAAAATTGACCAGTATCTATAGTTAAACTAAAAATTACAAGTTAAACTGTGGAACTTGAAAAACGCACGGTGTCTGAGACCACTAACAGGAGTTAAAGGTTAAATCTAAACAGTTGAGTTTAAACACAAGGTAAAATGGTCATAAAATATTCCGATTGCAACATTGATTCGTCTATAATAACTGATTTGTAATGAAAAAATATGTAAATATTTTTACAATCTTTCATTTCGCACTTTCTTATTCTGCGCCCTTAGGATTCCCGTGCCTAGAGCAGTTTGCTAAAATTGCTCCTCGGTAGCTAAGGCCTCGATAAATCATTTAAAAATATTGACATGTAAACGAGAAATTGTAAAATAACTACCTCATAGTTTAATATTAGCAAGCGTGTATTTTGGTGAGAGGTTAGCTTATAGCTTCACATAATAAACTTAACAATCAACCATACTAACAAAAAAATCTAATTTACTGTTTTTTTATGGCATTACTTATAAGGATGTACGATAAATTAACGTAACAATAAAATAAAGTAAAATAAAGTTAAATCTTACCTTTAATCAGACTTTGCCCAGTTCACTGGTCGCGCAAATCGGATCGTTAAGTCCTCATTGTGTTTCATTGTAGCTCAGTGGTTAGTCCACAATTAATATCGCCAATTCACACACTGCCATGTTTTCATTTGCTCACACTCGTAAACTTTACTTGCCGACAACGAAAGCAGAAAGACACGCGTCATAGCGCATGCGCAAGTTGCCAGTCACCCGATGAGGTGGTTACGAAGTGCATGGCACCTTATTTAGCTCCCATCATCCAGTAACAGATCTGTCGTCACCCCAACCGCATATTCAAGCTCCTATGACACCCTAGGGTTCCAAATGGCACCGCCTTTTCACCTCCGGGTCCCAAATGGCACCGGTTTGTCACCTTTATTTTTAACAGTGTATAAGGCGTATATTTATTGAAGGAAGACATTCATTTATTCACATTTTAGTTAAATCATTTTTATATGATAATTGGATGCATAGATTTACCAACAGGAGCAGAAGATTAAAAAAAAAGTCGCAATTAAAATAAAAGCCGTCGCAGTCAGATGTAAATTTTAAAAAAGAGAATTTATCACTTTAAAAGATATAAAAGAAATGTGAAACAGTATCCTCATTTTAGGAAATGCTTTAATGGTTATTTTCAAACTTTTTTTTTCTTCTTTTTACAAGTTTTATATTTAAAATCACTCCTGTATTTTGAATATATTACGTAAGTTTTAAGCGACACATATCGATTGATTACATAAATTGTAGAATACTTGCTCTAGTTTAATAGCTAAAACTGGATAAAGAAAAGTTAAAAATACACTGCAGTCCATTACAAGTAAAATATTTCAAATCATACTCATAAAAATGTAGCAGAAAACTTAATAAAAAGCAAAAAAATTATTACAACTGAAAGAGAATTTTTAAATAAGTAAATTTTTCACATTAACTTCAGAAAAAAAGTATAACACGTACCATCATTTGCCGAAAAAAACATTTGAATATTTAATGTAATGAAGTATGCAGGATTTACATTTAAAAGAACCGCTTTATTTGGAATATATTGCGTAAGTTTTAAGCGATAAATATCGATTGATCATATAAATTTTAGAGTAATTATTTAGTTATATCTAAAAATGGATAAAAAAAAATTAAACTAAAGTGTATTGCAGTCCAGTAAAACCATAAGTAAAGTCCATAAAAAATAGCAAAAAACTTAATTAAAAGCAAAAAATTTATTGCAACTGAAAGAGAATTTTTAACTAAGTTAATTTATCACATTAACGTCAAAAAAGAAAACGTATAACGAGTGCCATCATTTCCCGAAAAAACATTTCTTACGAAAGCGGGATGTAATAAATATTTTCGAGATCTCATTCGCGGAGGATGAAGATAATGCGCCACCTGTCGGAACATTAAGAGACACATTCCAAGTTGGTTAATGTGACTGATGGGGACTCGGCAGAACTAAAAGCGCATAAATCTCCGACGGTTCATAAAATTCAGCGCTCGCAGAGAGCATCTTGCAAATCTTGAAAATTCACATCAAGTGAAGATATAAAATGACTATTGTTAATTTCAAAAGCAGTAAGTATTTTTTTATGATAAATGAAATCAGAAATCTTCCCAAGAAAAAAAAATATAAAATTTTATAAATTGAATATCATTTTTAAATATTTTTCTCTCTTGTATTATGTGTTCAAGAAAATCATGTTATTATATTGACTGTTAAAATAATAATTAGTAAATAATAAAGTTAAAATAAATAATTTATTAATGACTTCAGTTAAAATAATAAATTTATAAATGATTGTTATCAATTATGTGTTTGAAAAAAAAAAGTTTTCACAAAATTTTATGAATTGAATATAATTTTTAAATATTTCCTCTCTTTTATTATTTGTTCAAATTTTAAAATTATTTAAAATGTAAATTGGACTAATATTTAAAAAGTAAAATTTCAAAACATTGTAAAAGTAAAAAAAAAACATATTTTTGTAATTAGAAAGTTTTAAAAGAAAGTTTTTTTCTTTTATTAATCATCAATTCTTTTATTAATCAAGCCATCGCAGTCAGATGTAAATTTTTAACTAAGTGAATTTATTGCTTTAATAGATGTAAAAGAAATATGAAAGAGTATAAAAATTTTAGGAAAGGCTATTCATGTAAGTTTCCAAACAAAAATCATTTTTACAAATTTTAGATTTAAAATCACTCTTGTATTTTGAATATATTACGTAACTTTTAAACAACACGCATCAATTGATCATATAAATTTTTAAATACTTGTTCTAGTTTAATATCTAAAAATGGATAAAGAAAAGTTAAACTAAAATGTACTGGAGTCCATTAAAAGTAAAACATTTTAAATCATACTCATAAAAAAGTAGCAAAATCTTAATTAAAAGCAAAAAAATTATTCCAACTGAAGGAGAATTTTTAACTAAGTTAATTTATCACATTAACTTCAAAAAAGAAAACGTATAACGAGTGCCATCATTTGCCGAAAAAACATTTCTCACGAAAACGGGACGTAATAAATATTTTCGAAATCTCATTCGCGGAGGATGGAGATAATGCGCCACCTGTCGGAACATTAAGAGACATATCCCAAGTTGGTTAATGTGACTGACGGAGACTCGGCAGAACTAAAAGCGCATACATCTCTGACGGTTCATAAAATTCAGCGCTCGCAGAGAGCATGTTGCATATCTTACTGTTAGTTGAAAATCGGTATGAAGTGAAGATATAAAATGACTGCCATTAATTTCAAAAGCAGTAAGTATTTTCTTAATGATAAATGGAATCAGAAAAATAACGAGGAAAAAAATATTATGTTTTACAAAACTTTATAAATTGAATACAGTTTTTAATTTTTTTTCTCGCTTTTATTCTTTAGTTATTTAAAATGTAAAATATGCTGCTATATTAAAAATAAAATTTTCAAACATTGTGAAAAATTAGAAAATATATTTTAATTATTAGAAAGTTTTAAAAGAAAGTTTTCTTTTGTCTTTAACGTATAATAAAAATTGTCAGTTTCAATGAGAGTTTCAAAATTTATTTTAATTTATGAAAGGAAATTTTTACAAAAGTGCAAAAAAGATATTCATTAAAGGTTTTTAGAAAATAAGAATTATTCTTATATTGTGTAACTATATCGTAAAAATAAAAAGAGACACATTTAAAGAAGTTTCCAGTTATTTTCTTTTTTAAAAAAAGAATATGATTTTTTTTAAATGAATAAAGTTAAAGATGAACATTTGATTGTTGTTTGTTTAGCGAGAAGATCGTATGTGTTTTAACTAACAAGTAAAAAAAAAAGTATTTTGAAACTCTATTAGCTTAAAAGGAAGTTTCAGAATAATTTTTAAGAATTCTTGATTTATTCTTGTATTTTTCGATGGTTTAAAAAATGAATAAAAAATACATTTACAGAAAAATGCAAAAAAAAAAAAAAAAGATAGGAAAGGTAGTTATTATTATTGTTTTTTAGTTTTTTTTTTTCAACAGATATTGAAATGTTGCGTTCAGATGAAAAAGTTACACAATTTGTTAAAAGGATTGTGTAACAATAAAAGAAATGTTAAAATATTAAATAATTGAAATTTGAAATTTTATTATATTTTCTGCATTTCATAGTTTTTCTGAGAATATTATTTAAATATATAGTATAAAATTCATTTAAATAATAGGGTAAATTTAATAACTTTTTTTCTGAAATGAAATTAAAAATGTATGCTGATTAATTATGTATTAAGATTAATTTATATTTAAAAATACAATGAAATATATAAAAATATTTTTTTCCATATGTATGTAAAATAATTATTTATTCTTTAGTAGATGAAAACATGCCTCATTGTGTATAACATTTCTTTCTTTTCAAGAATAAATTTGTATATTTAAATATGAAAACAATTCATAAAATTAATAAAAAATATGAAATCTGAAATCTTCTTTTTAATATTCAATTCTTTTTTTATGGAAATTTAAATGCTAAAATATGCAAAATATTTATGTATATTAATGTAAATTTATATATGTTAATAGAATGAAAATAAATATACTTATTATTAAAATTCAAAGATTTAAATAAAATCATTTGTTAATATTAAACAGTTAATAAATTTTTACACTATAATGATTCAAAGTTTCAAAAGTTGATTCAAAGTTTTACTAGGGTAAAAAGAAAAAAAAATCCGAAAATGGAGATTAAAGTAATAAATTTGTAAATTACTTTTTCTGAGCATCATGAGGCATCCACTATATTAGTACTACACACACTAGTCAGTTGATCCACTAGTTTCAGATTATAAAAATATATTTTTTTTAATCTAGTTTTTTTTTTATTTAAAAATATTTATACAGCGCTCAAAACACAAAATGTTTTTAAATATATGCTGTTAATAAAAAGTAAATTTAGGACATTTTACCGTTAATTACTCCTATAATTTTACTCAACTTCCAAATTTTATGTTATACGGAAAAAATCTGTTAATATATGGCCAAATCCTTTTTTTGCGATTTTGGTTGGAAATTACGTTCTAGTAAAGTCATTGCAATAATGTTAAATCGTTGATGATCATGAATTCAAATATAAGTTCTAATAAATATTTAAAAATAAAATAATAATAATGATAAATAATAATAAATTCTACATAAATTCTTCATCTTGCAAAGAATTATTATAATACACAGTAATGTAACTAAGTTTATATCGGTGAAATCTGTCGTTTTAATTCCATTCCTTTTGTTGAACATAAACATGCTTATAAATTTGTAAAACTTCAGCCGAAATTAGTTAATCGTTTATTTGATACTGACCATTCTCTAGAACTCTCACATATTACAATAATTAGATCTAGCTTAAAATGAACTAGCAGTAGAGTTTTTTGTGTACGTTGTTACGCAATTTCTCTTCAGTACTCTCCAATATATGAGTCTTGTGCGATTTTACTTCGGTGTACAGACTCATTTTAACGGACTTTCCATAAAATGCTATAAACTGGAATGGGAAAATTTTATTCTGAATGTACATTGAAATGGTTTAGTTATCGGGAGTCAGTGATGAGGACAATTTAGCCCAGAATGATTGCTGTATTATTTTAATTGTTTTAATAATTGTGTATTTACTGTCTGAACAAATTTGAAGTTTTTAACAATTAAATTTGAATCTATACACCAGAAATAGCATGATTGATCCTTTGATAATTAAGAAATATTTTTACACAATAAAAATCATATATTTTTTTTTCTTTTATGATAGTTTAAATATTAAGCACTGTAGAGCGATTTATTGTAATTTTATATTTTATAATAGCGCGGGACATAAAAAAATATATATAATTGAATTTTCATGATACGTTACGTTTAACATATAATAAAATGCTGTCTCGTAACAAATGTGCTTAACATTATTCTATAATTCAAAGAGCCTTCCATAAAAGAAATTACAAAAAATTTCAGAAAATTATTAAAAAATATATAAAAAAATTCAAATTATTTCTTTTTTCTTATATTTAATTTTTTCTTTTATTACGTATTTTCTATTTTCATATTATTATGTCTTATATGTTGAAAATTTTCTTCTTATATAAATGATTATAAAATATTGAGCTTTGGTGAACATAATATATACTATGCTATCATGTTTAAAAGATAATTTCTAAAGTAATAATAATAAGAACAATAAGAAAAAAGGATTTTTTTTAATAATCTTAAACAAAACTTCTATATTTTATTGTTTATGTAAGCTTTTATATTTTAATTAAATACATTATTTTAATAATATGGACATTTACATTTATGTATATTAAAAAAAATTTAAACATAACATTATAAAAAGAAATCCTTATACTGTTTAATGCCTTAACAATTTTTTTTACAATTACGGTTAACTGTGAGGCTGTTATTTCATCCCACTAAAATAAACATCAGTTTGTTGTGATTAAATAAGGAAACAAAAAAAAAATATCTCACAGAAATTAAAAATTACAGTAAGCTTTTTTCTAAAACATTTATCTCTATTATTCAAGCAAAAAGCAAAAGTGTTACCATTTTAAAGATAGGTGAAAGGCACAATGTCAAGTTCCTGCCAATATAAAATAAGATGATACAACGTTTACTCTTGTATTCAAAGTGTTAGCACATCGTTAGTTTATCTAAGTAAGAAAGGCCATTGTATCTTCAAAGATCTACCACATTTATTATTTTCATGATGTTATTAAACATTTTTTACTTTACTATCTCAACTTTAAAAAATATATATGTTGCGGCCAATACCCGGAGCCTGGCCAATTCTAGAACTGGCCGGCCAATACCCGAACTGGCCAAGCTTCCTGGCCAAAACCCGAAATACATGAAATGAATAGCGTATTTCGGGTTTTGGCCGGCCAATTCGCGAACTGGCCGGGAAGCCTTGGCCAACATCCGAACTATAATGCATAGGTTCTAATTTTTTGTAATTAAGATAATGTAACATTAAAATGTACAGTAAAAAAGATTCCCACATTGAATAAACGAAATATTTTTGATAAACGAAATATATAATAAACGAATATACAATAAACGAAATATTTTTGTGTACCCAACTAAATTAACCAGAAATTGTACACAATTCCCTTTCAATGTCGAAATTAATTGATAAACCAAATACGATGACAATTACAAGTTAACCGGAAACTTTACTCGAGTTAGATCAGGGACAGGCTGACGTCTTAACTATTTGAATTTATAGACACTTTCAACTATGTTACAAAGAATTAAGCCGAGTGCTTATATCTATTTCGGGAATTGGCCAGTCACATCTGGCCAGTTCGCGAATTGGCCAATTGCATCTGGCCAGTTCGCGAATTGGCTAGCCAATACTAGAATTGGCCAGTCATTTTGTAACGTTTCTAGCCAATTCGGGAATTGGCCGGCCAGTTCTAGAATTGGCCAATTTCGGGTATTGGCTGCAACATATATAAACTCAAAAAATAATATAAAAAAACATAAAACAAAGTTCCAACAATTTTTTAATAATAATTTTAATAAAAGTAAAAAAAAAAAAAAAAAAAAAAAAAAAAAAGCAGACTTTTGCTTTTTGCAATTTGAAGAGATTAAGAAAACAGTCTGTTAAAGCAAGACGTTGTAATTTAGAATTTCCGAAATTTGTTTGTATAATTTATTGTTATTTTTTTAAAATACGTAAGGGATATTATGTAGTAATTTTTTTTTTGTAATTGTACATTTTTTGCCATCCTGCTTAACAAAACTAGACACTAAACAAACAAATATATATTTTCTTAGAAGGTACGAACCTGTTACGAAACATTAAAATAATTACTTACATACGAATATTTTAAAGAAGCATTAGAAGGAGTATAGTTGTATCGACATTTTCTATATCTGGTTCTCAGTTACATTTGTCATAAAAAAGTCCTATCTAGCATTCACCAATATCGAATATATATTTTTGATTTGGATATTTTATATCATTCTCATTCATAATGTTGCTCATAATTGCATCACGAATGTTTTACCATTTCGCAGATGACATTTGAATATACATTTATAAGTTCTATAACAAAATTAACATTAATCTCAACATCTTCACATACATCTTCAAAAATATTCTTCCATAAAAGTAGACTCATTCAAATTTGGGTTCATGAAAGCACTTTAATTGTAACTTCCATTGACTTTTACAATTTTTTTATTTAACGCCTACAGAAATTAAGATTATTATGCGATTCGAACTCACTAGTCTCAGTTCTCATATTCACTGAAGTCGTAAGATGAATTGTCATGCCATTAGTCTGTTGTATTTATTTCATTAACATAAAATCTCCATTTTAGAACAAAAATTGTAGAACCAAAACCAATTCGTAGACTGAATGATGAAAATATCAATTTTGCAAATATCACCTCATTCGAAACTTAAATTTACTTTTGAAAAAAGAGTCATTTATATTGCCTTTGAGCCTACATTATTCATTATTCTTTGCCCTATTGCCTGAGTTGCTTTTGGTACGAAAAATTCTCAATGATTTCCTATAAACAGAGACTTTCTTACGTGCAACACAATCGTCCATGATTAGTTAAACTTGGTGTTTCTTTGCGGTAAAACTTTTATTATATTTCCCAACTGTTTATAGCAGCTAAACATTTTCCCTTATAATTGACGACTTGGAATTAGTATTGTATGCAACAGGAAGTTTCGATACCTTTTGGAGTTTCTGAGACATTTTGGACATCATTCGCGTTTGAGACAATTTTCTATAAAGCGCATACGATTTCTTTAATTTTAGCTTTACTCAAAATTGTTAGAGTTGTAAATTTATCACTTATTTTTTTATATTTATCATATTTATCTTCTGTTGTGTTTCTGCTTTTTCTGCAAATCTTCTAAAATTTTTCGTTTTTTTTTTTTAATAGTACATTTATTAATAAACAATTTTACCTTTTCCCTTTAATTCAATTTAGTTAATAGCTTATTTACTGGTCAATTTTGAGCTTATAATAACTTAAAACTCATTCCATTCGGAAATTTAAATTGATTTGACAAACCATCTGACGGATCATTGTCTTTGATGATATATTTTTGAAATTTTAAAAAATGTGTGTTTTTTGTACTAAATTTTCAACAATGGAACGTTCATCATTTCAGCTGTTAAAGCCAGAGAAGCAAATTTTGCTCAAATTTAAGGGGGCTTTGATCAGGGAAATATTTTCCAGAAAGTTAAAATGTATCGTGTTTGTTTTTATCTCCATAAGTTTTTCTGTCGTATCTTTAAATCTCTTATGTGCTATTCCTTGAAATTCGTAGTTCTAGGGATGTTTTTAATAAAAGATTTTATCAAGTTACATTAAAATAGTCTTTTACGCTTGTATTAAAATATCTTTGTCCATGTCTTTGTCCATGAACACCTTGCATTTATATATTTTTCGACGCAGCTTTAAACATTTTCTTATACAAATCTATCAGAATCTTCCTATCGAACAGGGAGATCTGATTGAAAGACACTCATTTTAAACTGTAGAGCAGCAAGCACAAATTTGAAAAATAAATTATTTGCCATAATTACAATTATAATTTCATCTTTCCCCCTCTAGAAACATTATGTTTGTTAAATTAAAGAAAAAAAGATACGGTTACATGTAAAAACAAACATCATTTTTTTAAAATGTTGCGCTTGTTATAATATTTAGGGGAAGGTCGTGTACCTCGGACCTATTTTGACTTTTGACTTTTTTAATTTTTTAGAAAAATTGCCAAAACTAAAAAAAGAAAAGATTTTATAAAACTTTATGATGTTATACACTACATGTATTTGCCTGAAATTTTTATATAAATAATTTCCATGAGAAATATTGAATTAAAAATAAAATGAAAATAGGACCGAGGTACCCCATTAATGGTGTACTTTGGTCCCATTACTAAAAATAAAAAAACCCTTGTTTTTAGCAAATAAAATCAACAGTTATTAATCAAGAAGCTACGTAGATAAATGTTTAATAACTTTTATTCTTTATTACGTTTAAAAAATAAGAAAATCTAAATAGACATAAAACTTCAGAAGATTTATACTTATTATGATCACAAAAGAAATTAAAACTTTTTTATATTAGTAATTATATTTATTTTTAGCCAAGATTATAATTAGATAAGTCAATTCCAAATGTTAACTTCTTGAGCTAACACTTAGATCCATTAGACTTAGTGTATAGTGGACTCAGTCCAAGGTGTACTAGTTTTATTAGATTCAAGGTACACTACTTAACACTTAAAAACAAAACTACCAATCATGATGTTAAGGTTAGGCCTAACGTTATTTAAAGCACATGATGTAGTAGGTAAGGCATTGCTTTATTATGCATAATCCTCATAAAAAATAGATATGTTTTAGTATAAAAAATATCGTAGACATTTCTAAGAAATATTTACTTTTGAAAGGTGAATTTCCTTTGTTAAAAACTTTACAATTAAATGAACTTCTAAAAAAATGCCAAGAACTTAAATGAGACCTCTGGTGCCAAATATTTAATATACAACTATTTTTTTTTAATGATTTAAACAAGTAAAGCTAGAATTAGCGTAGGTCCGAGGTATACGTATGTCCAATGTACACCACTCTGTCCTACATCTTCTGTCTCCATAGATTTAAGTACTTTAACTTAAAAACTCGCCGTAGCTAGAAAAACAAATTTTAGCAAATCGTGAAAAACCTCTGCAACTGTCCATTGTTTTTCATTGTGAATAAAAAGGATGTGGGTCAATAAGGGCTATTTTTTCGCCCATCATATACCCTGAAAAAAAGTTTCGAATTCAGATGATTGATCTGTGGCTTTGTATAATTAAAGATATGTATTTTTGTTTAATATAAGTTTTACGTGATAAATAAAATAGTAAGTCATGGAAATTATAGCCCGAAAGTAAGGTATTTTGGCTTTTTCTGCATTTTTGACAGGGATTTTTTGGGATTTTTTGCGTCTTTGAATTAATTTTTTTAATAAAAGGCGCACGATGAACCCAATTAATTTTGACATGCACTGATTCTACTCTTTATAAGCTTTTGTATGAGCATTATTTTATTTGGGTTCAGTGTGCGCTTCTACCTGTAAAAGAAAAAAATATATCATGTGAGAGAATCAAATGCACTACTATCTGAGCGCGTTCCGACTTCTTTCGCCTTACTTAAAAAGTATTAACGTTGTTCAGACGTCAATGTTGTTTTCTAAAATTGTTTTCGTAAATATTTATTAAAGAAATTACTAATAAATAATGTTTGGATACCACTGTCATAATTGTAAAGTCTCGCAGAAAACTTTTTGTATCAGTTCTAGCAGAAAAGTTATATTGACACTTAGATGTTCGAAAAATTGAGATTTACAGAGTGGTTCTAAATAGTGTTCTAAATACAAATACTATGTATTTCGTGCTCTCCATGCTCTAAATACTTATATTCCTTCTTTTGATGTAACAATAAGAGACTATGCATCAACGATTACTGTCGATGAGACCACAAATAAGAAACCTATTATACATTTAAAATCAATATCTCATTTTCACAATTCTAACACTTGTTGTATAGTATGTAAAGGTAAGAACTGCCTCGTTATTGTAGCAAAAGCTATTGAAACTCAAGCTTTTATAGAAATTTATATCTATATTTTGTCGCGAAAACGATGCTGTAAAACTCATATTACTTGATCGGTAAATTGACTCTGCAAGATTTAAGTCCTGTAAATGAGAATACATCGATATATGAAATTATTTAAACCAATATCAGAAATGCAGCAAAGAAGGCCTCGATTTTGATACACCGGGACACTTTTCCGAAATCTATTATTATATTCTTATGGGTATATTTATGTCTGATTTTAACGATATATTTAAACTTGTAAAGTCCAAAATAAGTTTCTCAATAAAGAGGTTATCTCGTACTTTCTTTGCAATGTTACTTGTAAAACTTAGGACTGGTCTCTATCATTGTGTTCTGTCTACATTATTTAATATAAGAAAATAATAATATCTTCTGTAAAATATGAAAACCATGCTTTGATTGAGAACGTTGCTCAAAAACACTGCAGAATGCAACACATCATCAGAACACAAGTTATTGAAAAATATACGAGGTCTTGATTGCGATATATTCCTGCAAAATGTATATTGCATTTTCTTTTCGTTTTTACTTTTTTAATGTTATTCAGCATTTATTGTTGATAAGCATTTCGAAGAATTCATGCAATAAAAAATCTTTATCCGAAATATTTTCTTTTTCTTTTACAATAAGTAAGTTATACAATAAAACTAAAATTATTCTCTGGATAAAATTTATTCCTTATCAAGTAATATAATAATTAAAAAAAAGATTATCAGCTCCACATACCCTCATAGTTTTCAAGCATATTATTCTGGTTGTGAACCTATCGATAATGGCATGGAAAAAAATATATTTCAGTTAGATAATATTACTGCAACATGATTTTTGCCACCGATAACGATTTTCTCTTACACAATGAGAAGTGTCGTTGAAGTACATAAATATGTTAATACAAGTACATCGTTAAATGAGAATTCTTTTGCATTAAATCAAATCGAACTCTTGACGGTTATCGTCTAAAAATTTAATGGTCCGTTCATGCAAATTGATTAAAAAGATTACTGAAGTTTTAACTAAATGTATTTTCCTATCATATATTTTGCCCCAGAAAAAATATGCATGCTTCAGAAAATTTATCTTTGTTTATTAGTAACTAAGAAGTTAAATTTAAAATAATATATTTGTCTGGCTTTCAGGATATTGCTAAAAATAATAATTTCGCCCATTTACTGAATTTCAACTTCAAGCAATAGACGGCGATTTCTGTCATTTATCCTTTGAAAGTATTGTTATTAAAGTCAAAGACGAATGTTTGATAAAAATATTGCGTTGTATAATATATCAATACAAAAAAAATCATTTGCTTTTGAATAGCAAATAATGTATTCTATTCTTTTTCCTTAGATAGACATACTTTCATGAAATGTTGATAAACAAATCATATATTTCTGCTATTCATAAAATGTTTTTTTTTTCTTTTTCGATATTTAAAGGGGTAGTTTAAAGTCAAATTTTGTAGATGATATGAAGAAAGCTTTTTCGTGTTAATTGTTTTAATTATGTGGGGTAATAAACGGTGAACTATGTGGGTAATAATGCCATGAAGACAAAACTATAAAATGAGATGGAATAATCGAATTTATGTTGTCCAATTCTAAAAATACAAACTCTACAGTCCTATAATATGACAAATAAAATTTGATAATAATTAGTGAAAATATAAGAAAAAAGGAGTTGGGAGAGACAACAGCATATCAGACTAAGTTTATCTTTGCAGGATTGCTTAAATAGAATTATTAGAAACATTGTGTGGTTTTAAATGTGAAATTTCATAATAACCAGAATAGTATTTAATAGATATTCTTCTTAACAATGTTAGGAATGTCTTGTAAGTACTTTTAACTTGTTAACTCTCCACTAATGTGGATTCGCACAGACCTTAATTTAAAATGTCTTTGTCATTTAAACATGCTTCAATATGTATATATATAAGGTGGTCTGGGGTAATAACGCCAGGCGGGATAATAACGCCAAGTGCTAATATTTTGCATAATTATAAAATAATCTGTTAAATGACAACCATGTGCTCTGCGCAGAAGGGTTTTGAGTCATACAAATCGCAAAAAACAGCTTCAAGTTAATTTGTTTCATTTTTAGATTTTATTGTTTTTACAAGCAACTAAAATTAACGCTTGATCTAAAATTTGCGAGATACATTTTATGATGTGAAGACTACTTTTTTTATCCGGAAATACTTTGTTTATTACATAAATTTGTAGTACATTTCATGGACTTTCAAAATGTTCTTGAAGATTTAGTATATCTTCTCGAGATAATTCGTAATTTAAAATGCACAGCTCAATAACTATAACGGGGTAATAACGCCAATTCTTGGCATTAATACACCGGTTGATTCCCTACAGTGGCCGAGCTACATCCTAAATATGGATTCAAATAAACACAATTAAAACTATGCAATGTTTCTAATAATTCTATTTAAGCGGTCTTTTTTTAAGCAAAAAGAAGCTTACGGTCCGATATTCTTTTGCCTCATCCCCCCCCCACACACACACACACCACACCTTTATTTTTCTTACACTTTCACAAAAAATGAACATTATAGCTTATTAGAATGCAATTTGTCAGTCTCTAAGTTTGTACAGTTTGTATTCTTAGAATTGGGCTGTTTACATGCAATTATTTCATTCTTATTTCATAGTTTTGTTTGCATGGCGTTATTACCCATATAGGTGGGTAATAACGCCAAATAGCATTGGTCAAGAAATCACGCCATAACATTTTATGAATACATATCTGTTAAATTATTTTTTTTATATAGATAGTGAATGAGTTGCTGTATCAAATCATATACTTGTTTGAATAATACAAACTAAAACTGAGCCGTGAAAATTGGTAGAACCTTAACGTGGCGTTATTACCCCAGGGTACCTTATATGTATATATATATATATATATATATATATATATATATATATATATTTAATTAACTAAGATTTTTGATAAAAATCAATATCCCTGCAAAATATGTTATTGAAGTTCATATGATTTATCTTATTATATTTCATTATCATTATATTGCTAACAAAATTGGCATTAACTTATGTTAGTGATCTTAATGATCGCTGCTTCTTTTCGATTTTCAGAATTTAACTTGTAATTCCCGGATTGACTGTAGTTATTAGTGATTTTTTTTTTGTTTCGAGTCCCAGTACTATCATTGTAAATTTTTGAATGAATGAAAATGCGTTAGAATTAAAACAATACAAAAAGTTTAGTGTACAAGTAGCTAATGTTTCAATATTAGAATACTCTTTTAGATATTTAGTAAGATCGTAAAAAATATTTGAATAAATGAAATGTAATTAAAATTAATTCTGTACAAAAATGTTCTGTATCAAAAATATTTCTGTACATTTATTTTAAAAACAGTATTCCTTGAATCAATCGTACTCTGTAATCGTCTTTTGATTAAGCTGTCTTGCAGATGGATCACTGTTGTCGTGTGATTGTTCCTGTCACAGTAGTGAATGGTTAAATAGATGAATTTGCATGCACAAAACACACTGTCACATATAGGACGTCGGACATCTCATTTGGATTTTAACTACATTAAATACGACAAAAACTACGTAAATGCGACAAAAGTATTCACTATATTGCCATTAATAAACGGACAATTTCAACCACTTCATACGATATTTAAAAATACACTTGTTGGTTTCTTCTATAACTTCATAATTATAAAGAATATGTTTGACTTCATTTTTATCAATGTCGATTTGATAAGGAAAACAGTTAGGGAGTCAACAAAAAAATCAAAGAAAAATAATAATATTTGAAATCACCCTGTACATTAAAATGCTCAGAATGATCTATCGACTGTAATGTACAACATGCTTGCTGATTTGTGCAAGAATAGCAATTTATATTCATGGAGATATACCTTTTTTAAAAAACTAAGATAATAGAACTAGAATGTTTTTAGTTTATATCATGAGTTTTCAACCAAATTTCACGCCAGTTTTATACAAATTAGAAGAATGCGGTATAAAAAATATTGTGTAATTGAAATAATTATATTACACATTTTATGAAGTGTGTGCAGTTGTAGAAAATAACTTTTATCTACGTACTCATGATTTTTTTTTCATGGACCCGATAACTTTAACAATTCTGCATAAATCTCTTAAAAACTGAAACGTAAATTCAAAGGGCAGAAAATTTAAGTCGAGTTAGTTATAGGACGATATCGTGCCAAGGGTGTAGAAATAGAGAGGGCTGTTGTGAAAACGAAAAAAAAAACTTTTTATTATAATATATATCAGATCATTTAAAAATTATTACTATTTCTAGAAAGCTGTCAAACATTTATGTATGAGAGGTTTTTGATAAAAATAAAAAGGGGATCCAAGGATGAAAAAAAGTTTTAGATGTTAAGAAAATTATAACTGTGTCTGTTCTTAAAATGTTAAATTCATTTAAAAATATTGTGTTTACTTAATATTATCTACAACTTTCATATTGAGGAGTTTTTAATAGGACCAATTCTTACAGCAAAATCAGACTGAGAAAGTAGAAGTTAAAAAATATCGTTTTAGCATGATTCCGGTAAAAACAGATCTTACAGTAAAATGAAAATAAAAAATCGTCAAAAGAAGCTTTAGAAATTGTTTAATCGCGTCTTTTCTTATCTTCATTGGTTTTTGTAGGTGAAAGTAGAACTTAATTTCGGAATCAACATCTGCTACCGGCCGAGCCGGCGGGGATAATAAAATGAGTACGCGTTAATATTAATATAAAATAGAAGCATATTCAAGCTATTAAAAATTACCTTCCAATTTATGTGAAGCATAATTAATGAAAGGAAAAAACATACATCACTCAGCTTTTTTTTGTGAACATATTTAATTTTTCTTTTAATCTTCTATCAATTTCGAAATATATTCTAATTATATGAATTTATTTATTTATTTATTTATTTACTTATTTATTTATTTATTTAATTTACAGAACTTTGGTTTTACAATTTGGTTTTTCTAGCGACCTTCCAAATGCTGGTAAAATCATTACTTTCGCAATCGGCCTGAATTGAAAAGATGTCAATAAAAATACCTGCTTGAAAGTTATTTCAAATCCAATATAAATCAATAAACTGAAGTACAGTTTCGAACAAAATGCATTTTATAAAAGCTTGTTTTGATATTGAACGTTTAAAATGAAAGACTACTGCAGTAAAGCGAATTTTTTCAGTAAAGTGTTGTTAACGTCAAAAGACATCTGCGTTTCTCATAGAAATATTTTGGTTAAAAAAATTATTAAATTTATTTATTTTTACTAAAAATCATATAATTAGGCATTATGTTTTTTCCTTAAGAAAATTATAAAATGGAGCAGAGAAACTTTCCAATTTCTGCAGGTGTCATACACACTTAAGACAAAAGCCATTGATGCATTATTCATACAAAATCGCCAAGCTATGTTTAAAAGTAATTACAAACTATTTAGTTTCAAGAAAATTACTTATATTCTTTAACTAATATATTATAGTTAAAAATATAACTAGTTTAGTATATAAGTATAACCAGTAGTAGCATATTTAAAAGAAGCACTTTCGTTAAATAAAAGAATGTTCCCCAAACTTATTAATAAACAAATAAAATCGAATTCGAAATGCATATTAATTATATGAAAAATAGTTTTTGTCATTTTCTGAATTTTCTTTTTTACAGTTTTAGTTTTGCTTGTAAACTTCCAAATACTAGGTAAAATGGTTACTTTCGCAAATGGACTGGATCGAAAAGATGTAAAGAAAAATATATCCTTGAAAGTTATATCAAATCTAATATAAACCAATAAGCTAAGATAAAACTATGATCAAAATGCATTTAGAAAAAGCTTGTTTTCATATTGAAAGTTTCAAAAGAGAATATAAAAATAAAAATGTAAAAATATAAAAAAAAATGCAGTAGAATCGAAGTTTTTCAGTAAAATGTTGTTAACGTCAAAAGACACCAGCATTTCTCATTCGTATATTTTGATTATTTTTTATTTAAATTTATATATTTTACTAAAAGTTCTACAATAAAACATTGTGTTTTTTCTTTCGAAAATCATAAAAGAGAGAAGAGAAACTTTTAAAATTTTCCACGTGTCATCCGCAATTACGACAAGTGTCATGAATGTATTATACACACAATTACCAAGCTATATTTAAAAGTAGTTAAGAACGACATACATTGTTAAAAAATATATATAATTCTACAGATGTATAGTTGCCGAGACCTGCATGGCTACTAACATTTTATCTGTACACTGTACGAGATAGAATGTAAATCTACAAAACTAACTTTTATAAAATTACAGAATTCTGTAACTTTACAAACGAGTCTACTAAAATTGCAGTATTTTTACTAAAATTTTATCTGTAACCTGTGTTGCAGTTATTTGAAAAATTGTTGGAATCCCAGTTTCCTAAAAAAATTCTTAGTAACCTTAGAGATTTTTTTATTTTCACTGCAAATCTGTATCTGTTACATGAATTTTTGCTGTTGCCGTTACATAAAAAGTTCTACGAATCCCAGTTTCCTAGAAAACTTTTTTACCGATTTTTACTGATTTTTTTTACAGTGTAGTTTCCAGAATATATATCTTTTAAATCTGTGTTTCTATCATAAATTACATTTTAATTTAATATGTTGCAGGAAAAGTCCCCGAAATTTATTAATAAGTAATTAAATAATTCGATAATGGTGGAAACGCATTAAAAAGCATAGTAATATTTCATTTGAATTTTTTTTTCAGTATAATTCATTATTATCTTTTTGCATTATTACTTGCTCTCAACATATGTTTTATAATAATTTAAAGGTTTTTTTTTTTAAGTTCATAATTAAAAAAAAGTTATATCAATTCCAATCTTGTTTCTTGCAATAAAATTATGTTTCGGATAAAAAAGAAAAATGGGTAGAAAATCATGAAAATGATTTATCTTTTCATTTTTCAAACTCATACATAAGAATATTTTGTTTGCATTGGTCAGTTAATCAATGTATTAATACAAGATTCTAATATAAATATAGACGAAAACCCAATATCTTTAAGATGTCTCCAAAAGGTGCATGACTTTTGTAAATTCCCCGTATGTAATAGTTACATACGTATGTAAGAGGTATTGAAATATATAACTGCAAGAATACAATATATTTTTAACCGTATTCCAAATTTACAATTGATGCCTATTCTTTTTCCCCTAAATCTTGAATTCGGTTCACTTTTCTTCAAAATTATCTGCTGAATTAAATATGTAAAACAAGGGGGGGGGGGAATTTTACTGTCCTATTTTTTAAAACCTTTTTTTAAACACCATACCTAGTAAATTAACACAAAAAAATTAATAAGACAAAACTTTAAGTAATTAGTTTGCCCAGATTGAAATTTAAATAAAAATGTATGGGGATAATACTTGCATAATCCTATCATCTTCTACTTCCACTCATAAGTATTAATAAAAAATAGCAATCTACAAAATATATACATTTAAACTTATGTGTTTGAGTACAAAGTATGCAAACTTTATTACTGCATGGGCAAATCGGGACTTTGCGCAGGAGCCACAGACGTTAAGGGGCCTCCAAATTCATACATTTAATATGAAATATGAAATTTCTTTCTCCGATTCCAAACCTTACATATGTTGAAGTTGTTAAATTCGTCTTAAAGTAATATTGCTAAAGTTTTGACAAATTTCTAAAGTTATATAAAAGAGTTTTATTCTGTACTAAGGGAAGAAAAAGGTGTGCTTTTATTAATTATGTTATTTAATTTAGAATTGACGAAGCTAAGATTTTTTTTTCTATTTATATCCAAGGTACAAAAATATGTCTATGCATTACACATACACATATGAGAGACCATCTGTTCTATATGAATAACGCTATAATGTTTCGAAAGGGGCCCCGTAATTCATCTTTTCCCAGGGCCCCAATTATTCATAATTGGGGCCTCACAATATGCGCTGTAATTAAACAGTTTAAATATTCTTAAGATATCTTTTTAGAGAGAATAAGCATTAGTTCATACAACTCCGTAAATTAAAGTAATAAATACATTTTTTGAATATTTCACGATTTAAATTTTAAATTATAAAAACAATAAATAGAATCTTGAATCAGAGGCAGTGTGAATGTTAGTCAAATTCTATATCTAGGATGATTTAGATTTAAAAATTACATTAACGAACGCAAAAATAATCTGTTTTATTCTTTCCATTTTTTTCTTCATATTTTCATGCATAAAAAATAATCACAGTCATTTGAGAAAAATCAGTATTTCAGCATAAAAAAATTGATTGTTGTATTACATACTTTAAATAATTTCTCTAGGAAAAAAATAAATTGTTACATATAATCATTTTTTAAAATCCATAAAACATATTTTTTGGTTTCCTACACTATAAAAAATATCTGCAAAGTTACTTAACGTTTTCCAGTAAACTGGAATTTTTAGAACATTCTTTTTATGGAACGGTAACAGAAACAATTGGATAACAATACAAAATTGGTTACATGATTTTTCGTTATTACCGTTACATGAAAAATTTTATTAATCCCAATTTCTTAGAAAACGTATATATTTTAACAGTTTTTTTCTTTTACAGAGTATTAAAAAATAAACAATCCAATTGAAATATTGAGTAAAATATTTTTAATGTATAATCCGCCATTTGAGATATAAATGCAGTATAAAAAGAATAAATTACGAAATAATAATAAAAGCTACAGGTTCATGTAAAGCTTTGTTTTTATAACTTTTGTAAGCACAAAATTTATAATCTATCTCTCTTTATTTTAAATTCTGCATTGTTTAATTTAAACTACATCAATAAACAATTTACAACTTTTCTCCTTCGAAATGCTTGCCTATTACTCTGTTTCATATTCATTATAATGAGGGCTACATTTATATGAAGCTCTGTTTTTATTCATTTTAAAGCATATGATGTATAAGTTTTGTTTCTCCATTTTTTTTAATTCTTTAATGTATTTAGTTTAAAGTACTTCAGAAATAACATTTAATAGTTTTTCTTAAGAAAAGATTATCCATCATGTTTTACATATGAATAATAATGAATGTTACAGATTTATTTGAAATTTTGTTTTATTCCCTTAAAAGCCTAAAATGTGTAAGTATTTTTCTCTTTATTTATAAATAATGTGTCATAGTATTTCCTTTAAAAAACGACAAGAAACATTTTTTTTTTTTTGAAATTTTTTATCGATCACTCAATTGCATATTCATCATAAAAAATGCTTCAGTTTTTTACTAAGATTTGTTATTATTCACTTAAAAGCCTAAAATTTATAAGCTCTTTATTTAAAATTTTTCATTGTATAATTCAAACTACGTGAAGAAACACCATTTAAAATGTTTTCCGTGAAGGAATGATCTGTCACCCAATCACAAAAGTATCTGAAAAAGCGCCATCTAACGGGATTCAAGAAGATAGAGACATTTGTACTTTATCATGCATTTCGAATCAAGACGACAGGTTGTGCACTCCTTAACTCGATATGACAATTCTCCAATCAAGATCTACTGAAGAGGTAACAAAACGAAGTTATCTTTCTCAAAAACATCTATTTTTTAAAAACGTTAAGTAATTTAGCTTAAATTAAAAAAAATTAGAATATAAATCAGTGTAGATCTGCTACATTGTAATGAAAAGTAATTTTATTACTGAAATAATGTAACCATTCTTAAAAATTTATTTTTTTTTTCAAATTGCAGATAACATTTTCTGGAGTTTTATCGTGTAATTAAACAAAAAAATAAAATACAGAATACATTTTCAGTGATATTATCGGACTAATTAATAATGAATAAATTAAAAATATAATAAAAAAATTAGTTAGCGATTTTATGCATTAACGAGTGCTACATTGTCTTATAATCGCAAATAAGTTTCATTATTCTAATAAATAATAAAACAATATTATAACTTCATTTATAAATTTGAAATTTCCAGGCGGTTTTAAGTCATACGTATGTTAATGAAGTAAAAAATATTTATACTTTAGATCAACAAATCAAAAGTGGCGGTAACAAGAATGACACTAATAATTTTCAAAAACGGAATTAAAAAAAGACCATTAATTTAATTTAAATAACTTAACACACATTATATATTAGTGAATCTAATGCTAAATTATATTTAATAATTACTAAATTTTGTGTATATTTTTTATTCCAGATAGAATGTAAATTTAATTTTGTAAAACTGTAGTTTGTACATGAGACTTTTAATTTGCATATGTCATTCAATTAATCTTTCATTTAAAATATCAAATGAAACCTAATTTTTAGTAAAATCAAGGAATTCGTGAGTAAAATATATCAATATTATAAACTTACTGTTATTACCATTTAAAAAACATACATTGTTAAAAAAGTAATTCACAATAAAAGCAAGTAGATTTTACACTGGTGAATTTAACGCGACATTGCCTTAAAAACGAATCTGATCCTTAAATATTTTAACTATTTTAAAACAATATAATGTACTTTTTATGGGAATCTACATATCTGATTGATATTTTAGAACAACACTGCTGGTAAAAAAGTTGTTTACAAGGTTTAAAAATTACCTTGTTATTAAAATTGATTTAAATAATACATTTTGTGTATATACTAAATCTAAAATTTTTTTATTGTTAAAAACTAATTTAATCTTAATAAATACAAGTAAAATCTAAACATTAGTCTAACATTAGTGAATTAAACTCTATGTTCTCTTAAAAATAATTTTGATTCCTAAATATTTCAACTAGTTGAGTGTATTTTTTTTTTTTTTTTTTTTTTTTTTTTTATAGGAAACGACATAATTAATTGAAATTTAATATCTACACAGCATGTAAAAAAAGATTCTGACCAACTTAAGAAAATTAATTTTTAATCAAATCGATTTAAGTCGTTCACTTTTAATATATTAAAAGTAAATTTGATAAATTATGTTGAAAAATGAAAGAAATTTCTAAATGTTTCAATTGTCTCACAAAGTTTGAAAATAATTTTTATTAAGAATCTGAAATATTCAAAACTTAATTTTCGTGTTTGTGTGAAGAGTAATTGAATTTAAAAAAATGGAATTGAGTTATTAATAATATGAACAAAATATGTAACTAGACCGTGTTTCTCACTTTTTTAAATACCTTGATAAATAGCTCTTGTTAAAAAATAGACGGTGGAAAATAAATGTAGATTCCATATTAGTGAATTTATTAGTAATATTCTATTTAAAAATAATTTCATTCTTAAAAAATTATATATTAGAGAACGTAAGAGTTTGACTTTTTTTAAACTTGAAATTTAATGATATTTTCAGATGCTTTATTTGATGTTAAAATTATAAAATCAAATACCTTCTACAATGAACTACAATGAACAGAATGGTTGAAAAAGCGATCATCACATAATCTAAAAATCTTATATACCAACAAATTAAAATAATTTAAATAGTTAAAAATCCATTATAAATAGTTGAATACAAGTTTAAATTATTTTAAAATTGAATAAAACTCGAATGAATGAGATAATTGAATTAGTTTGCTATTTTTTCATAAAAAGTGTACAAATAATGGTAATAAAGACAAAAATATCACTTTGAAAAATGCATGAAATAGTATTTTCAATTTTTTTAGCTACTTTTCCGAGAAATACAATTGACAGATAATTTGAATTATAATATCAAATTTTGTTGTAACTTAAATGTAGTACAATAAAATAATATTATTTATATAGCATACAAAATATCATTTAATCAATGTTTAGTTCGATTTAATAACACTAATGATTGTTAAAAAATATAGATAATGTTTTTGACATTTCTCGATAGATTTTGACACTTTTGGACGCTTTTCAAAAGATTTTTGATACGTCAAGTGAAAAGTCCTAGCCTGTAAAAATTCGAATTCATGTAAATACCCTGTGGATTAGTAAATATAATGTAAGATTGTCATTAAAACTAATAATATGTGAGATTATTTTAAAAATATATATTCAAGGTAATCGAAACATAATTTTATTAGCCGTTCTCAAAATTTTTAAATATATTTCACAATTTTTATAAGATATTTTTTTAAGCTACAATAAAATCAATAGTTCTTTCAATTATTTCATAACATTATTTCATCACTTGTAATATATCATTGCATACCACGTCTAAGGTAATAGTCATACTTGATATCGTATTTAATGACATTTCTTTTTAAAAATGAATTTTTAACGAAAACGTTTATTGGTATAAATAATGTAAATAATATAATTATATTAGATCTTTGATTTGTTTTTATCTGGCTTGCATCCATACTTTACTTATGACTAATAATCAACGAAACAGGTTTTCAAGACCGAAACAGAAACCGGATACGCTAATCATCATATTTTCGGTTTAAAATTAAAAATTCTCTTTTTTTTAAAGCAATTTATACTTACATAAATGTACGTAATTATAAATTAATTTTACATGCCTATTTAATGTACCAAATTTTTTATTAAGTGGTACTACGGGATTATACCGTAGACCAAAATCTAGAATAAAAAAGCTGAATAGTCATCTGACTAATAATAATAATCATCATGGCTAATAATGGGTGATCGTAAAGCCACAATCACTTGACATTAAACACAATATACGTGATTGTTAACTCATAAATCGATTTTTAATTTGACTTTTAATTTTTTTATCAATTTTTTTACCGATTTACTTGTTCTTTAATTTTTAAAAGTAGAAATTATATCCATTTGTATAATTTTGCAAGTTGTATAACAAAACAATTGTACAAGCTAAATTGATCGACTGGATAATCAATTAATACCAACCAATTAATTATATGTTTTGTCTAAGTTTACTTTTTGTGTCTTTGATTAATTTTTTTTTGTTTTAATGAAAAAAAATGTTTTTAATTACCTAACGACACATAATTACTTTTTAATTATTAAACATATCATTTAATATTGAAATATTTTTATAAATGCATATGCATAAATATATTTATCTTTTATTAAGCTTTTTGTGAATGATCAACATTTATACTTGAAATATCTCAAAAATTATTCGAAACACGGTTTCAAACTAAAATGTCTTTATTCGTATTATATCAGCAGTTTTAATGTGCACCGAAAAAAGTTTAGTCATAGATGCCTCGCTGGTACTGTAATTTGTATTATCGACTGGAGTCAGTCATAACTGTTACTTATAAAAGGTGAAGTTCATATAAAAAATTAATAGTGTTTCATTTGAACTGATGCATCTTAAATTTAGAACTAATACAGAAATTCTTCGAAACAGTAAACGAGATTAGATAATTTCGCACCAGCGGAATTATTGGAAGTATTTTCGCCGAATCTCTGATTTTGGACTAAAATTCAATTTTCGGATCTTGTCTTAATTCAACCACTTAGGTATAAAACTTTTCGTCATATCTGAAAGAATAATTGGCTTTATTATAGATACTACAGTGGAATAATCTGTAAGAAACTACAACTATAAAGCTTTAAATTCGTTTTTTATCTTATTTATTTTTTATTTTTTTATTTACTTAATGATAACTGAAAATATCCACAGAGCATAGGCAATGGTTTAAAATTACTTATCCGGGTCAATCCATTTCAAGTGGTCCAGAAAATATTTTTTTGGTCGCTCGACCATTTTTAAAAAATCTGAAATTTTTTGTACAACAACCCTAACATGATGGAAGTTCAAAATGACCGTTCTTTTAATTTTACTGTTTTTTGTTTGTGCATGGCGGCCATCTTTGTTTCATCGTGTGCAGCGATTTTCTCAGGTACTAGGATACACAAAATTGTAAATATCTCGTCTTCTATTTTCCCAATTGAAATGGGGTTTGCAGCATTTTGTTCAGAATAAAATAGGCTAAACATACAGTGATAGAAAAATTTTGAAAAATAAATTGCTACAGGTGAAATTTTAGCACAAAATGTACGATTTTTTCCAAAATCTATCCGTTTGCAAGAGGAAAATTTTCATGCCAGGGAAACTGTCAAACTTACACAATTTTTTCTACAAATAGGACAAAAGTATGTGTACTCATACACCAAATCACAGATCTGGGAATTAGTTTCTCTTTGCGAAAAAAATTCCGAAATTCGTCAAAAATTTCAAAAATCGCACTATTTAGGCTTTGATATCTCTGGTGGGGCACGAGATAAAAATCTGAAATTTTGGCCTATGATAGTATTGTGTAGTAGCGTTATATACAAAAAATTTCAAGAAGGAGATTTGACTACAAGCTGAGATATGACATGGAAAATATGTGAAAATAATACTGTCAAACTATTATAAACCTACTATGTAATTGTTCAACAAGACTCTCAACCTTGCACAATTTTTTCTACAAATAGGTCAGAAGTGTGTGTACTCATACACCAATTCCCATATCTGGGAAATGATTTCTCTTTCCGAAAACAATTCCGAAATTTGTCGAAAATTTCAAAAATCGCACTTTTTAGGCTTTGATATCTCTGGTGGAGAACGAGATAAAAATCTGAAATTTTGGCCTTTGATAGTATTGTGTAGTAGTGTTATGTGCAAAATATTTCAAGAAGGAGATTTGACTACAAGCTGAGATACGGTGATTAAAAAAATGCTAAAAATGATATTACGAGTACATTAGGAGAAATGAGATTAGTCTCTTTTATTACAATATTTACACTGTTGAAAACAGTTAAATAATAAACATTTAATTTAAAAAATACTATATATGCTCAACAAAGAGCTTAACAATATTTACGAGAGATGTAATGAGTTCGATCAGTTACATCGAACTCATTACATCTCTCGTCAGTCAGTCCATCAGGCTGTTCTTTCTAAAAATTTTATTTGAAGCCCCCAAGTCTTGTCATCCCTTGTTAACTTGAATGAAATTCTCTAGGTTTAATAATTGAAGCCATGTCAACTCGATCAGTTGTAATCCATTGTCTGTAATTTACTTTTCCTAAAATGTGTTCCGAGTAAAATTGTTGCAATAGCATTTCTAGTAGATTTGTTCATCTGGACAAATAGTGTATTAGCTTAGCATACATTCTGAATTGTTTAAATCACACAGAAGCATTTGAAAAAGATATTTGTAATTAACATTTAACTTTATACCATAAATAATTAATTTAAAATTTTGGAGGTATGAACTATTACATAGTAGGTTACAATAGTTTGGCAGTATTGTTTTCACATATTGTCCATGTCATATCTCAGCTTGTAGTCAAATCTCCTTCTTGAAGTTTTTTGTACATAACACTACTACACAATACTATCAAAGGCCAGAATTTCAGATTTTTATCTCGTGCTCCACCAGAGATATCAAAGCCTAAAAAGTGCGATTTTTGAAATTTTCGACGAATTTCGGAATTTTTTTTTTGCAAAGGAAATCATTTCCCAGATCTGGGACTTGGTGTATGAGTACACGCACTTTTGACCTATTTGTAGAAATAATTGTGCAAGGTTGGCAGTCTTGTTGAACAATTACATAGTAGGTTTACAACAGTTTGGCAGTATTGGTTTCACATATTTTCCATGTCATATCTCAGCTTGCAGTCAAATCTCCTTCTTGAAATTTTTTGTACATAACGCTACTACACAATACTACCATAGGCCAAAATTTCAGATTTTTATCTGGTGCCCCACCAGAGATATCAAAGCCTAAAAAGTGCGATTTTTGAAATTTTTGACGAATTTCGGAATTTTTTTCGCAAAGAGAAATTTCATTCCCAGACCTGGGACTTGGTGTATGAGTAAACGCACTTTTGACTTATTTGTAGAAAAAATTGTGTAAGGTTGACAGTTTCCCTTGCATAAAAATTTTCCTCTTGCAAACGGATAGATTTTGGAAAAAATCGTAAATATTGTGCTAAATTTTCACCTGTAAAAATTTATTTTTCAAAATTTTTCTTCCACTGTATATTTAGCCCATTTTATTCTGAACAAAATGCTGCAAACCCTATTTCAATTGAGAAAATATAAGACGAGATATTTACAATTTTGTGTATCCTAGTATCTGAGAAAATCGCTGCACACGATGAAACAAAGATGGCCGCCATGCACAAAGAAAAAATAGTAGAATTAAAAAAAACGGTCATTTTGAACTTCCATCATGTTAGGGTTGTTGTACAAAAAATTTCAGATTTTTTAAAAATAGTCGAGCGACCAGTGCTGGACCACTTGAAATGGATTGACCCATCCCGATTACTTATGATTTTGTTCGAACGTAAATTTAATCAAATACATGTCCCATTTTTTTTTTTTTTTTACAATCATTTACAATTTTCATAGATAGCTTTAATAATAATTTAAATATTTTGTATTCAATTTTGTGCATTTATATAGAAGGGAGTTGATTTCATTTTTTTTTTAGACATTCGAAGTTCATGTCAGTCATCATGTGAGATACAGATGATATCATATAATAAAAATTTAAATTAAATTGTCTCTATTAGGTTGAAAAGCAACAATCTATGAAAAAATATTATAAAGTTAAATTTATTGTATTCAAGGTCACATTTATTTGTATGTGTTGTTTGCAGAGATTTAAAATCCGGATTAAAAAAAATATATATATTACATCATTGTTTTCTTTAATTTGAAAAACTTTTCCATAGAATATTCATTATTTATTTCGTACAGCATACAACTAATATTATTTTACAATAGAAAATTGATGTAATATTGTATTATTATTATTTGTTTAACTTTTTATACCACCACATAAATTTTTATCAAAGGTAATTTTGTTCATTTTTTAAAATTATATTATTAGAAAATTAACAATGACAATATTTATGAAAAACAATTTTGTCTTTATTGCAGGTGTAAAAAAAGTGCATTTTAGTTAACATTTTTTGTTGTTGTTGTTTTTGGAATGCTTAAATTGAGACACTTTGTCATCTAAAAATATTTTTTTAATGGGAGTCTTTGAATTACAAGGAATAATGATAAAAATAACTTTACAATTAAATTAGGAAAATATTGGATGTCGAAATTCATGATGGCAAATGCCTTTTAGAAAAAATAAATATCGAAGCCTTCTAAGCCAGGAGGCGGAAACACAAACCATAATTTCATGGAACTGACGGATGAAACTCCATGGTTAGTAAAGTTATTTAAAATAATTTATCATATATTTAATTTTTTTCTAACCGATGACCAGACCCGAACTTGTCCCTTTGCTCCAGCTTAAACGTGTTTGATACCTGCTATCGGGGTGGATGAACGCCATGTCGCAGAAATAAATCTGACAAGCGCCTAGATCTTCATTCTAACAGCAGTACCTACTGCTTAAGTTATGTACGTTGTGGTTTTTTAATGTTTTGATCTTATTGTTTATTACCTGCACATGGCTACTCAAGTTGATCTCATAAATTAGAGCATTTGTCAGGTGCAGAAACCTTCACCTAATAAGGCACCCTCAGAGATATAATTACCGAGTCCACAGGTAACTTGGAGGACTTTGTACGCATGATGGATTTACATGCACCAGGTGCCATTAGTGTACATGCTGGACGTCGGCTGTCTACATTTCGATGATCTGACATCTAATAACTCAAGAGTTACTTGTCTGGACCCGGGGTGGGGTTTTCCTCCTGCTCGCCGCATGGTGGCCATCTAGTAAAAAAAAAACTCTCCTGCTGACCAAATTGCAGAGCCTGTTATTTAGCTTATTGCTTTTTTATACCGATTGCTTAACTAATTATTAAGCTATTGTATAGCTTTTATCGCGGGCTTTGAGCTTTGAGCGCGGTGGCCGAATCTAGAAATTCCATAACGAGAAAACCTGATACTCTGGCTAACGTCGTTTGCATATAGCTCGCGCATATAACTCGCGATCTAATTTTCGTAGAGCGGCCAAATTTTGTTTGATAATTTATTATGAGACAGTGTTAGTTTTGAATGACAGGTGACCCCCCACGGTGAGGGTCGAAAAATTTAAAATGCTTATAACTCGCGATCTAATTTGCATAGCGCGTCCAAATTTTGTTTGGTAATTTATTATGAGACAGTGTTGATTTTTAATGACAGGAGACCCCCCCATGGTGAGGGTAAAAAAATTTAAAGGACTTATAACTCGCGATCTAATTTTCGTTGGGCGGCCAAAATTTGTTTGGTAATTTATTATGCGACAGTGTTACTTTTGGTGACAGGAGACCCACTGTGAGGGTCGAAATATTTAAAATGCTTACAACTCGCGATCTAATTTTCGTAGTGCGGCCAAATTTTGTTTGATAATTTATTATTAGACAGTGTTGATTTTTGGTGACAGGAGTTCCCCCCCCCCCACGGTGAGGATTGAAATATTAAAAATGCTTATAGCTCGCATTCTAATTTTCGTAGTGCGGCCAAATTTGTTTGGTAATTTATTATGAGACAGTTTTAATTTTTGGTGACAGGAGACCCCCTACGGTGAGAGTCGAAAACATTAAAATGCTTATAACTCGCGATCTAATTTTCGTAGTGCTTTCAAATTTTGTTTGGTAATTTATTAAGCTATTGCATAGCTTTTATCGCGGGCTTTGAGCGCGGCGGCCGAATCTAGAAATTCCGCAACTAGAAAAAACCTAACACTCCGGCTAACGAAGTTTCAGTTCGGCAGACTTGGGCTCAGTATCTTTCGGTATACTTCGGCAGACATTATAACGGTTATTTCGTTATATATTGTTTATTTTGTTATATATTATTTCTATGCACCCCCGTTCCCTTTTCAATTCAAATCGCGTTTAAAATTTTGTTTCGTTTATTTTTCAGTTTCCTCGGCCATTACTTCTTTAACCGCCAAAATTTAAGTCCCAGGATTATTCGTAAGAAATATGCCTGCATTTTAATCAACCGTTTCAAACAATTTCCAAATGTCAGCTAATTCAGATCGGATGTTCTTGTCATTGCCTTTTATAGGCATGCTCACAGTAACGCTGTTAAATACCAACTTAATGCCTCTTTTCCTCTTATGAAAAAATGCTAAAAGAATTTAACATCTGTGCATTAAAAACTGATTGTCCCTTGTCTGGGCCTCTTAGCTTAGACATAACGATTGCAGTTGTTGAGTGTGAACTTTTCTTCTCGACGGTTATAAAACCCTTGCTGCACGTGTAGCTTAATGTATTGGCAACCATAGGAACTTTAGCCCCTTTTCCAGCAGGGCAGTCAAATTGAATACCGATCATGCCAGCTGCGTTTTCCCTGCACTTTGTCGAGTCGTCTTCATTGTGCATGGGCAAACTTTTGTATTTTGGCGACTTTGTTCTACGCCAACACTCTGTGTGTTGTCTCTGTAAGACTGGCACTTCACCGCTTGCCACGAACTAGACAAGTTCGAATTTTTTGTTTCGGAGACTCTCTCCGACCGAGTTGCTTGTACCTCTCCCTCCTAATTATGCATACAATAAATTTGTGACTATCTACTACTTGTGTGGTCTTTTCACAGTCCTTACAAGAACCTGGCCAAACGTTCTTTTGTATTCTGTTTATCCTTTGCATAGCAATCTATTAAGAATCAACATCTCAACTTCAACAAAATAATCTCCATTATAGACATTGACGCAGTATTTTTCATATATTTAGATGATATCAAGTCTCAAACTTATGTTTCTTATTTCAGTTACCATAAAGCTATTGTTTCAATGATAAAAATTCCTGATTAACCTACATGTATTGTAAGATAATAAAAATATTTTAAACGATATTAACTTCTCATTTATTCAATAAAAGAAAAAAAAATGTTTTCTTATCGGTCATCACGCTCAAAAAGTGTAACTTGAATTAATGTCAAAGAAAAAGAAAAAACTTGAATTAATAACAAAGACAAAAAAACTGCATAAATAAAAAATATATAAATAATTATAATTGCATAAGTTCATAAAAAATGCTATGCAATAGCTTTACCTCGGCAGTCCCCGAGTGCCACATGTATTTTTTAATTTTGTTGATTTGGCTCCTCCTCATTAGTTAAAAAAAAATGCGAATTCGGGAGCAGGGTAACTTAGGTGCCTAATTGGCGGTTTGTACTTGTCGTGAAAAATGGTATATTAACCAACATAGAGGAACAGAGAGAAAAAAAAAAGTACAACTGAAAGACAAATATCACTATAGAAAATTTTAGGGCTCAGATGTAAAGCTTGCTCTCGCACCTTGGGTTAACTTCTGTGCAGGTGGATTGCAATCGGAACTAGCTTATGCGACATACCAAATATATTTTTCCTCAGATAAGTCAAATGCTAAAGATTCATTAATTCTAATGCAAAGAAAAGAAAATTAGAGAAATTATTAATCATTTTGTTTTTTCTCGAAGTGCATAGATAAGAATAGTTGTTTTAAAATCCTCTCCCCAAAAAAGCAAGTAAAGATTCAAAACTAAAATCGTAAAAATATTGTCACATTTTATGCTTATAAATATTCACTTCATAAATAAATGCTTACAGTATGAATGTGAGATAATTATTGCTTAAAAATAAATCAGTTACATGGAAATGGAAAATGTTTTGAAAATATTTCAGTTTCATTTTCTTCAGCGCTTTGTGTCAAGCTTGACTCTGTTAATAATAGTGAAATGAGATTTTGTGTGCGAGTAGAAATGTAACACATCAAAGATTAATTAAGAAAGGTTTCAGATTGCCACACGGTAGAATTCACACAATATGATATATTTTTGAGAGTATTGAAGTATTATGTTACACACTGTAAAAAATATGACTATTTTGCTGCATCGTCACTCCACCGCTTTCATAGAAAACGACTACTTCAGGCTATCATGGAGCATTCTCATTGGCCAAAAGAGTGATTATCTATAAAAGCGGGGGAGTGACGATGCAGAAAAATAGTCATATTTTTTACAGAGCATGTGATGCAACTCAAGATGCTCATGGATATGTTATCAATTGCGATATTAATTTCTCAATTTGCAAAAGTAATATTACATTATTTATGGAAATCAGAACATTCGCTTATAAATACATGTTTATTACGGTTTTTGAAGTAAAATGTATTATCTAGTGTTTGCATTTAAAATAAATGCTAAAAGTGCTTTATTTCAGATTTTTTTTTTTTTTTTTTTTTACAAAAGTATACAATGATACTGTTAATTTTAAAGTATAATTTATAATAAAGACATAAGAATTTAAATTTAAATTTATATAATTAATAATTTTCTGCAAAAAAACAATAATTATACGAGAAAAGAAAAAAATGTATAGCATAACCCCGTGAGAAATCGAATATAAGTTGTTTTCCTCCTTTATTAGTTATTTTCCGTTAACGTTTCTCGCTCTTAAAATTCAATGGTATCGGTGTTATTTACGACGGAAATGTAATTGAAAAATGAGAAAAATATTTTTTTTTTCTGAAAGAGCTTTGGTAAAAAACTTTGTTTTGAAATCCAATAAAAAAATGTAAACACGCAAAGCTTCAAATCTGAAGATCAAAAAATTTTTCACGCTCCACGCTTATGTATATTCATTTAGTTACTTGAATAAATGCTTTCAGTATGAATGTGAGATAATTAGAGCTTAAAAAGGAATCAGTTACATGCAAATGGAAAATGTTTTGAAAAGATTTCAGTTGCATTTTCTTCAGCGTTTTGTGTCAGGCTTGACTCTGTTAATAATTGTGAAATGAGATTTTGCGTGAGAGTAGAAATATAACTTATGAAAGATTAATTAAGAAAAGTTCCAGATTTTCAGAAGATAAAATTCTCACAATATGATATATTTCTCGGAGTACACAAATATTACGGCAGAGATTATGTAATTCAAGCTGTTCATGGAAGTGCTATCAATTGCGATGTTAATTTCTGAATTTGCGAAAGTTTGCTTGCAAAGTTGTCATTTATTATACTTGGAAATGAGCACATTCATTAATAAATAAATGTTTCTTTCATTTTGAAAGTAAAATAATATTTAAACTATTTGCAGTATGAAATAAAATGCTATATAAGTTATATTTTTGATTTTTACAAAAGTATCCAATGATACTGTTTATTGAAAAAATATGATTTACAATAAAAGATATAAGAATTTTATTTTTTTATATTAATAATAATTTTCTTTTTCAAAAAAACTATAAATTTATGAAAAAAGAAAAAATGTATAACATAACCCGTCAGTAATCGAATGCAAGTCATTTTCCTCCTACATTGTAAAAATTATGATTATTTTGCTTCATCGTCACTCCCCCGCTTTTATAGAATATCACTCTTTTGGCCAATGAGAATGCTCCATGATAGTCTGAAGTAGTAGTTTTCTATAAAAGCGGTGGAGTGACGATGCAGCAAAATAGTCATATTTTTTACAGTTTACGTGTATTACCTTCCGTTACATTTCTTCCTCTTAAATTCGAATAAGTAAAATTCATTGACTTTAAATTAATGTTTGTCTAGTTCGTGTAAGTTAATTCGAAGACGTGTTTGTTGTTGTTTTTCTAGCATGCATTGATTAGTTAAAAAAAGTCTGATTTCATGTGACACTCACAGTATTAATAAATGACGGAGTATTAATTTGAAATGACTCGACAAAAATATGGCAGTGTTACATATTTTAAATTTCAAACAATCCGGTTGGATAGATTTTGCTCTGTTATATGCGGACAGATGAACTGACGGACGGACGGACCGAACGACGACTGCAGGTGCTACATACATACATAATATCGGAAACACACCTAAAAATGAGAGAAATTATGAAACATTTTGTTTTTCTCGAAGTCCCTCGATAAAAAAAGGTCTTTTAAAATCCAATAAAAATAAGTGAGTAAATAAATAAAATTACAAATAACGATGCAAAAGTTCAAATTCGAAAATCTAAGCATTTTTACGCTCTATGCTTATATATATTTATTTAGCTACTTAAATAAATGATTAAAGTATGAATGTGAGATAATTATAACTTGGAAATAAATCAGTTACATGCAAATGGAAAATATTTTGAAAAAGATTTGTGTTGCATTTTCTTCAGCGTTTTGTGTCACGGTTGACTCTGTTAATAATTGTGAAATGAGATTTCGCGTGAGAGTGGAAATATAACATATGAAAGATTAATTAAGAAAAGTTCCAGATTTCCACAAAATCTAATTCTTACAATATAATATATATCTTGGAGAACACAAACAATATAGCACAGATGATGCAATTCAAGTTGTTCATGGAAATGCTACCAATTGCGATGTATATTTCTGAATTTGCGAAAATTTATTTGCAAAAGTTACTTTTCATTATACTTGGAAATAAACAAATTAATTAATAAATAACGTTTGTTGTGGTTTTTGAAGTAAAAATCTATACTATATTATTTGCTTTAAGAAATAGAACGCTAAATGAGCTTTATTTCTGGTTTTTACAAAAGAATCCAACGACACTGTTAATGGAAAAATATAATTTATAATGAATTTATAAGAAATTTCATTCCATTTCATATAATTAACAGTTTAAAAAAGTATTAATATATATTACAAATTTTAATTTTTTTTGTCAAAATTAACCTTATGGTATTTTAATTTCCTTTTAACAATATTCCGTAAATGTTCTGGTTTATGAAATTAAAATTCTATTATTGTATTTTATCTATTAATCTTTATGGAGACGACGTAAATTTTTCATTCACCTTATAAACATTTATACCAATACGCGTAACTCTAGAAAATTGCTCTAAATTACAATACTCTTATATAAACTTTATTTCTTAAATCCTAATAAAACTCACTTTTAATCTTTTTTATCAACTCTTATTTAAAATCCTTATAAAATTTATTCCGAAAAAGCATACTTATTCAAAAATTTATTTATTATATATTTTCGCGTTTTATATTTATTACGTATCAATAAATTCATTTATTTTACCTTTCTAATGAAATTATCATCTGTGGATAACATTAAAATTTTGACTATTTCGAATCTCAAATAATTTAAATAATAATCTTTTTACTAAAAAATATCGTTTGAGGGAGATATTCAAATCCGCTGCTTTGATCTCGACACCACATATGAAAATGCTGTTTAAATAAAAACATCGGGTTTCAGGATATAGCATGTTCAATTCTTCTTTCCGTAAGAAAATTTTGACACGGAAGGCGCGACTTTGTTTGGAGTAAATGGTCCGGCAGTTGATAGGTGGTATGGAAACAGACGAAGTGGTTAATCATTCGAAATAGAATGTTTATTTCTGTAATTAGGTGCATTTTCCCAGTCAAATTAGAGCATTTAGCTTTCCATATGATTGCACTAAAATAAAATATTTTGGAGCTGCCAATGCTTGTTTTTTATGAAGCCTCTACATTCCTTTATTATTATTATTATTTCGCTCACCATGAATCTTGTAATAACTCGGAAATTTTTTCTTCTTTTTATTAAAACGACTGTGCTATGTTTTTCTCTTCGTTCCCAATGTCACAACATCACATATATGTACAAAGAAAAAAATGTATAACGAAACTCTGTCAGTAATTTATGTAAGTCGTTTTTCTCTTACATATCAGTTATCGTCCTTTTTGTGCTTAAAATTCATTGAGAGTAATTGACGTGTTTTTTTTTTTTTTTTTTTTTTTTTTCAGTTTTCCCAGCATGCATTCATTAGTTAAAAAAAAGTCTGATTTATTGCAACACGATCATCAGAATTACTTCATATTTACTCTTTTCAAATAGTGAAAAGCTTGCGAAAAGCAGAATAATTGCAGTAAAATGTAAATTTATAACTTCATTAAAAATTAATATGTAGATATTAGAAAAAATTAATATTCATTTTTCATTTTTCGCTAGAATGCATCAGTGGGAAAAAGACCCAATGCCATCAATTGTGTTCTAAATGAAGATACGTCTAATAAAATATGAATCTGAAATCAGTAAATATCCTTAAGTATTATAATGTACATTTGAATAAAATTCATATTAAAACTCTAAAATTGTTTCGCCCTAATGGATGTCACAAACACGTTTAAATTCTGTTTAAAAATGTATAATATTATTAAACTTTATGCAACTGATCTATAACTTACCTTTTTGTTATTGTTTGGCCACTTAATGTAATAAAAGAAAATCGGTAGATAATCAAATATTCCTTTGTTATTTAAAAATATGATATTTTAAAGAATATTTTATAGTTTCCAAAATTTACTTCACGATTTGATTATAAATGTTTGAATAAAAAAATACATATTTGTGCAATTAAAAAAGATTCTAAGCATTTGTATAATGTTTAAAAGTTTCAATGAATTCATGAATATACCTGAAATATAAATTCTGGTAGTAAGTAAAAAATACATTTAGGTGTTTCAAAGAAAACTAACTTATCTATTTTTTGAATCACTGAAAGTCTAATGTAAAGATTACATGCTTTTGCTTAATCATATTTGTAACAATGTTCCTTGTCTTAATATTTTATTTTAATGTACCATTCTGCTATTGTGTAACACTTTTTTATATTTACTCAGAATGATTATTTTTAAAACTGCTAAGTTGAAAAACCACAAAGAACTTTACCTAAGGTACTGAAATTGAGTGACTTGCATTCAAAAGTTTTACTCATGTATGATTTTTGAGGATTTTTTAATATCCAGTCCTAACTGAAATGTAAGTATTTTCTATGGTTGTGTTAAAACAATGCAGTACACTGCGTTAATTTAGAAGTCATCATGTTTGTATTCAGGTACTTGAAATTCTTAATACAATTCTTCTAGAAAAGATGCTAAAATAAAGATTACCAGAGAACGTCTGAAGGTTTTATACGCCTGTACTAAAGCGAGACAATCTCATATATATATATATATATATATATATATATATATACAGGGTGTCCGAAAAGTCTGGAAACGGCCGAATAACTCGAGAAATACATATGAGATTGAAAAACGTAAATATATGTGTTAAATATTTTTAAATAAGCTACTCAGTGATACCAAATTTGACCTTCGAAACCGACCCCCTGGGGGTCAGAGGGGGTCCAACTTTGAAATCTTAAATTATAACCCCCATTTTTTATTGCAGATTCGGATTCTACGGACAAAAATACGTAACTTTTGTATTTGATGTTTATTTCAAATCCTCGTTTATCACGGTGTATTCGATCATATTAAATCGATACATATTTCGGCTTTTCCAACGGGATTTTCCCTAATCGAAACTGATTGGGCAGAATTTCTGACGTCAAATTCCCCGTCTTTTGCAGAAATAGCGTTTCCTGAAAATCACCCGTGGCGATTATTTCAATAGTGCTACACTGTTAAAATTTGACCCATTTGCTGCAGCACTCCACAGCTATTATAGAATATCTCTTTTGTGACCAATGAGAGTGCTCCATAACACAGTAAAGTAATCGTTTTCTGTAAAAGTGGTGGAGTGACGATGCAGCAAAAGTGTCAATTTTTTTACAATGTACTTTACTGCGTTATGGAACATTCTCATTGGTCATGAAACAGATATTCTATAAAAGCTGTGGAGTGACGCTACAGCAAATGGGTCAAATTTTTAACTGTGTGTGGTACTATCGAAATAATCGGCACGGGTGATTTTCAGGAAACGCTATTCTTGCAAAAGACGAGGAATTTGATGTCATAAATTCTCCCCAATGAGTTTCGATTACGGAAAATCCCGTTGGAAAAGCCGAAAAATGTATCGATTTAATATGCTCGAATACACCGTGATAAACGAGGATTCGAAATAAACATCAAATACAAAAGTTTCGTATTTTTGTCCGTAGAATCCGAATCTGCAATAAAAAATGGGGGTTATAATTTAAGATTTCAAAGTTGGACCCCCTCTGACCCCCATGGGGTCGGTTACGAAGGTCAAATTTGGTATCACTGAATAGCTTATTTAAAAATATTTAACACGTATATTTACGTTTTTCAATCTCATATGTATTTATCGAATTATTCGACCGTTTCCAGACTTTTCGGACACCCTGTTTATATATATATATATATATATATATATATATATATATATATATATATATATATATATATATATATATATATAGAACCATTAGATAATACTACAAATCAACATCAATATGTAGAATACCTCGTTAATGACAAATTATATCAAACAGAGGAGTTGTCAAAAATTGGAATAATATTGGAAATGTGGTATTTAGCTCGTTATCAAGAGCAATGCAAAATGGACACATTAATTGCGATTAATTTCTGAGAGCAGGATTAACAGAGAGCAGGATAAACCTATAAATGATTTGCATATTGCCCGATCAATCGCAATTGAGACCATAACTCAAAGAAAAATATTAGAAAATATATATACAGTCCCTGGCCAAATTATTAGACGCACTCATATTTTCTTGTGTCGAATCATATTAGGGCCATTCCACTGTCACGTGCGGGACAATCAGACACCATAACTCCACCAAAATTGTGTTACAGGGCTTAAAATTCTTCAAAAACAGGTATAAACACATTTTTGTAAGCTTATATTTGGTATAACAATATCTCAGGCAGGGACAGATTTTTTCTAAATGGTTTTATGATTTAGTTATTAATTAATTTGCATGCGTCACGTGCAGGACATCTGAAGTCAACCACTTGTAATTTGCTCTATGATCCAGCTAACATTTCTGCTCTACTATTTTTGCAATTTCAAAAGAAAAAATATATATTAGAAGCTAAAGGTCTAATGTTCATAAAATAAGCATCATTTTTTGAAAAATAAATTTTTAAACTGCTAAAAAAAAAATATAACGTATAGTGTCACGTGCGGGACACGGTTGTCACGTGTGGGACATTTGCAAATATCATTCAAGTAACCTTTTCAAAAATCAGAAAATAAAGGAATACAAAAAAGAAAATATATATTATACATTTTACAATACAAAAATATTTATTTTAACTTTTTTTTGTACAAAATAAATGTTCGAATTGACATGTTTAAACATAAAATAAAGTAAATGTATAAACAGAAACTCAAAAGTTTTCCATAAATTTGAAACAACCTCTATTTTTTGTTACAGTGAAAGTTGATATTTTCTTTACCACATCTTTAAATGAATATAGAATTTTATCTGGATACTGTGGACACTTGTAGAATTTACCACTCTTTATTATGACAGACACTTCAATACTCTCATGATTGGGGCTTGTAATAATTTTACCAGGATAATTAATGCCATCATTTTTTACAACTACCCATTCATCCATCTCAAAAGAAGTTGCTGTTTCTAAAGAGATGTTTAATATAATTGCTCCTGGAGGATTCATAGCACCATTTTCTCCCTTATCTTTTTCATTATTCTAGCACTAGTAGACTTAGATCTTTCCATTTCTGCTAAATAAATAACAAACTTTATCAATTATAAATGCTTTTGTCTAAATTTACTTAATTTCATAGAAACATTGAACTTTAAAATTCTATTTTAACTTAGAAAAACAGTATATAAATAAGCAGTTTTATTATTTATTTTCTGCAGAATAATAACAAGTTCTTAAACACATGACTCTTCTTATTATATAGAAAAAAAACCCTATAAATTAAGTAGATCAATTCTTACTAGAAAACAATATGTTCTTATAATAAAAATAACCATCAAAGAGTTCAAATTTTATTAAAATAAAATTATTAAAAAAATAGAAATAAAAAATATTAGCATCACATAAAAAAAAGAAAAAAATGGAACTATCATAAAAAATGTAAAAAAAAAATCTTAATTTCGTTTAAGTTACATAGAATATGTTCTTAGGACAAAATAATCATTAAACTGTTAAACCTATGCCATAATAAATCTCTATTTAGCCTTCAGAAAACAAAAATAATCGTCTTACTCATAAAGTGTCACGTGCAGGACAATTTTGTTTTTATGTTTTTCTCCAAATAAAAATTTGGCCCAAATTTTTAACTAGCATAGGATAAGTGTACTACACTAAACTGCTTTAGAAATGCCAATTAAACAAAATAAATGAGTTCCGTTTTTCTCCTAATTTAAAAAATTCATCTTTTGTGTCACGTGTGGGACACAGAAACAAAGCTTTTTGTGTGTGCTGTAATAATTATTTGAAATTATCCTAGATTTTTAAGTTTAGTGAAATAAAAAGAATGAATATTAGACGTACCTAAAATGTCGATTTCAAAAGTTTCATTGGATTTTCTTTCTTAAAAAAATTTACTCAAAATGCATAATAAAACTCAACATACTTGCTTGCACATGCACGCCATCTTTAAACTGTTGTGTTGCCAATCCACAAAAGACAAACTTTAAATTCTTACTCAAAACATAAAATCTGACATATTACCATTCAGAAAATACCAAACATATTTATTTACACAAACTTTTTAAAATGACTATCAATTTACCTTTTTTCATGGAACGGCCCATTACATAGAGATATTACTATGCCAATAGTTACAATTGATTCTATACATCATCTGTAGAATTATAATAAATTAAAAGCATGCCAATGACTTCACAATTATTTATTTTTGTAAATTAAATTAACAATTGCTAAAATTGTAAAAGTTAAAACATGAAATTAAAACAAAATGTCAATATTTTTTGGAGGCCCCTTTGGCGGCAATCAGTGCCTCTATTCTTCATGGCATGTTATATGGCTGTTAGTATAAAATTGAAATGTTTCTTGCATGTGTGAGTGATGTTACTAGACAAGGATAAGTTTTTCTATGAGCTGTGTTTTGCTCGTTATGAGCTCTTTGTCCAGGATTTTCTTCATTAGCTCCCAAACATTTTCAATGGTATTCATGTCTGACGAATTACCGGGAGCAGTTCAACACAGGAATAATTTTATTGAAAGTAGACCTTGACGGATCATGCTATGTAACAAAAAAGCTTTACCTTGCAAAAATACAAATGGTTCTTCGTTTGGAAACCATCATTTTAGCTTTAGAATAAATCGATTTTGAAAACCTCTTTATATTGGTTTGGAGAATTGACTAAGAAGTCATAACAAAGAAAACCTAGCTCATAGAAAATACTATCCATTATCTGGAATCGTCACCCACGCATACAAGAAACTCTTCAATTTTGTAGTAACAGCATTCCACGAAGAATAGAGGCACTGATAGCCGCCAAAAGAGGATCCAAAAAATATTGACATTTTTTTTAGCTTCAAGTTATAAATTTTGCAATTTCAGCTATTTTTCATTTAATTTGTAAAAAGAAAGAGTTTTAAAGTCGTAGGCATGTTTTTTATTTATTATAATCCTACAAATGATGTACATAATTAATTGCAGTTATTCACACAGTAATATTTCTATGAAGCTAGTAATATGATTTGACTCAAGGAAAAGGGAGTGCGTCTAATAATTTGGCCAGGGACTGTATATATATATACATACATACATACATATATATATATATATATATATATATATATATATATATATATATTATGTATATACAATATTATATATGATACATATTTCACATATATATAAATAATTAATGCTGCACTATGTCAGTCAGGTTGCAGGAAGTTCTCCAATGATCACTATTCCTAATTTTGTATAAATTGTATTGGCATAATTTATGGGACAATTTAGTATAGACTGAAATAAGTTAAAATTTGTCGTAGAAAATGAAATTGCTACAAATTACATTAAAAATGAATAAGTTTATAAATAAAGCAAGTCATAAATAACCTTAATGGTTACATAATTTTTATAGCATAAATGTTTCTATTTTTCCTTTATTTCCAGGAGACTTAGCTTTAATTATAAAGCTAACGAAAATTATATTTTAGTATAAAATTTTGTACAATTGTAAAAAGATTTAATTACTGGAGGACATTTTGTTACAAAATTACTTAAATGTTCAGAACATATCAATGTCTGAGTTACAAACTTGATCAAATTTCAATAAAGGAAAATGTATCACAATCATAGACGAAAACTTTTAACTGAATTTTCAAAGTCAAGCTATTCATATGTTTGTTATGTTGATGTTTTACACTGCTTTAATCTGAGTGTTTTGTGGGGAAAATGTAGTATATTTTATAAAGCAAATTTTAAAATATATATAAAGCAAATCTTCTTTTAAAGCAAAACGAAAAAATGAATTTATTTTTGTAATGCAGATTAATAACTAATAAGTAGTGTTTGATTTTAAAACTAATTTAATATAATAAAAAATAATATAAACTAATTTAACATAGTAAAATAAACAGCAGACTGTTTTAAAAATTTAAAAATGTTTATAATAGGTAACGGATGCTTTTGTAATTTTTCATGAAGTTATTCTGGATTTATAGAGAATTTTATTTCAAATAAAAACACACCTGCATGTGATAAATTTTAGTATTCAATTTCTGTAATTTACGAATTAAATTATGAAAAATGCTTCATAACATATTTTAGCTAAATATGAACAAGATATTTGCTTTATTCAAATTAGAAAACAGGAACTATCTTATTTGTTCGCAATTTAATTCTGTTTTGCAATAATTCCAAAAGGAAAATTATCTAAAGGAAAAACAATTTATATTATTTCATTATATTTTTTTAAATATAGTAAACCTATCATTTTTCAAAAATTAAGATGTATATTTTCTATGATTAAAAAGACTTCTTTTATTGAAAAATGGAAATGTTAGTTTGGTTAAAAAATAAATATGTATATTCTACTCACAAAGTTTTGTGAAAATTCAACAGAATAATTTTGTTTTTAGAGTCATACTTTTTCGTTACCAACAATTCGTTACCAACAAAGTAAAATCAAGTGTAATATCAAGACATTTATTATTGATACCAATATACTGATACTTTAAATCAATTTATTATATTGTTATTTTAACTTATAATAAAATATGGTATTTTCTCATTTTATACTTACTTTCTCTGAAAGAATTTCTGGTAAGATATTTCGAAATCCAGGTCAATAGAAAAAAAAATACATTCTTTATACTTTTTTAAATTTATAACTTTCAATAACATCAAGGGCGATTCTGTCCAATGTTTGTCAGACTCGGTATTCTTTATTCGACGAAAAATGAAGAAAATTACAATATTTTAATTTTTTGCTTAAATTATACTTTTATAAGAAATATTTTCTGATAAATTTCGTAAAGATCCGAGTATTATAAATACAGCTGAAAACGATATTGTTACACTGCTACCTTTAAAGGCTCCAATCCACTTTACTTAAAAGTTATTTTTCTCATCTTGTGTTTTGTGCGACGAATAGTTTCAAAGACGGATGTTAGAAATAATAGGTCTAATTGACTCAGATTATTTATTTTTTTTCTTTGGGGGGGGGGGGGTTGCTTATGATATGTTTAGTAAAACAAAGTTAATTTACAATAAAATAAAACAGGTTGTATTTTACTGATGAAAATGTAAAATAAATTCAGATCTTACTGCAATTTTACATGTTTTGCACATTTTAATTCTTTTTCCCAAGCTTATTGACTTACAAGTTTAAGTCCCATACTGAAACTTATAAAACACTCTTCTACAAACAGTTTAATAATAGTATAAACTTAAAATCTTCAAATTTGTTTGAGAAAATACATTTGAAAAAATACTTTTAGTTTAATTCATTACGTATTTATTTAGTTTTAATATTTCCAAATAAATAAATAAATAAATGAAAAAAATCTAATTGTGATAAGGTAATCAAACAATTCCTTAATAGAATTATTTTTCTGCATTGAATCCATTATTTTTATGCCAAAATTGTACCTTAAAATTCTTAAATAAAAAAAAATAAGATTTCAAAGATTTTTGAGACTCCTTAAAGGATATTTGTGAACATAAAGTTATTGAATCAATTATTATTTTTTTTCTTTGAAAACTTATAATTTAAAACGTAATATTCCAATTTAATTGGAGCAAGTGTTTCCGCAGGGTAGTAAAACTATCTATTTAATCAAAAAAGTATTCCTATTCAAATGGTAAAACCTTTAAATTGGCTGGAAAAAATGATTTTCTGGAATTAAACTTTTCCGCTCGATGAACAGAAAAAATATAAATCCCTGAAGTCTTGTTAATTCCTACTAAGTAAAAAAGGGTAATTATTTTTAAATTAATCTTGACAATCTCTTCAAAGCTACATTTTGCAAAATGTAGCTTTTAAATTATATAATCCTGCAAATTTTGTTGCTATGGTGTCCTTTTAATGAAACATTTTCTCCTCATGAAAAGTACTGTTTATGTGTTGTAAATCAAAAAAATTTCATGCATCTTCAAACACATACTCTCTCACAAACATGAAAAAATATCTGTGCTTGAAAGCATGCATACACATCTGCGCGCAAATGCATGCACTGCACACACCAAAAAAAAAAAAAAAAAAAAAAAAAAAAAAAAAAAAAAAACACGCAAATATTTATTATTCCTCTCAATCAAAAAAAAAAAATAATAAATAATAATATTATTATTATAACCTCTCCGACTTCCTTTCTCATATGATTATGAATGTTAAAGTGTGGTTGGTGTGTTTTCTATAGTTATACTTAGCATGTTAATTTACATATAAACTGGTCGATTACTTATTATTGATGTTGTACTCCAGCAACTAATTTCAAGGAGATTTTTATAGGCATTAAGTTTAGTAAATGTGAAAGTCAAATAATGACTGTCGTATTCTTCAAATATATCTAGATTATGTTTTTAAGACAAACTTGTGGCACTGCTAAAACTCTGAAACTTGTTTAAAGGAAATTTTTGTCTTAGGGTAGCTACAAATATAAGATTGTGTCTCGTCCAAACATTTGATTGTTCATTTGAGCCACATACTATTCTAGATTTAAAGTGCGAATCAATAGCTGGAAAAGTATTAAACTTAGAATTGATAAATTATTAAAAAGTATATCGATAAATGTTGAATTATAAAGTTGCTACGTGTTATTTTTGCAAATAATTTTTAAATAGATATGACTTTTGTTTAAAATGGGATCTGGCACATTATAGCTATCCAAACTTGGATTTACGCTAGCATTATAAGCAGAGGTGAATATATTTTTCTCTAAAGAACCTGTTTGGCAATGCATTGAGCTATTCCTTCTAATTCACTATTGAATGTTAACAATAATTGTTAAATAATATAATCAGTAGATTTTGCTCACGCTGCATCAATATATATAACCTGATAAAGTTAGTTATGTAGTCTGGACGACAATGTACCGGGTGTCCTGAAAAGGACTGAACGATTTTAAAAATCAATAACTTGCAAACTTTTACAGATATTTAAAAAATTCTTGCACTAGAGTCATCTAAAAGGTCAAAAGTTTTTTTTTTTTTTTTTTTTTTTTTTTTTTTTTTTTTTTGCGATTCTGGATTTTAGTTCGAATTACAAACAATAGATGGCGCTGAGAGCGCTAGGTGCTGTATTGAGACGGATATTGACGTCACTTGGCACTGAAGCAAAATAAGGAGGTTAAAGCTATGGAGTGGATCTTATTCAAAAATGAATTTTTGCTTTTACCGTCCGATTTTGAATGCAATCCATATAATTTTGATTTTGCTGGCGTCAGCGCAATAATAGAGAAAAATATTATTTTCATGGGTACGACTCCTTTGAAATCGAAATGCTGAAACAACAACGTTCGTATTACCGACTTTTATATATTTATTTATTTATTTATTTATTTATTTTACATTCCAAGAATATAAGTATTTTGAGAACAGGATATCTTATATATCTATTTATATTTATCTGGGTATCTTTTAAACCTTTTTTATGTCACCTAGTCATGTCCTGTATTATATTTTAAGTATGTGGGATTAACCGTTAATTTACAGGTACACCGAAAAGATTGCATCACATCATAGTCTATGGGGGAAAATCATTTGCAGTGTATTTTAATGAAATACACTGTTTCAAATGTATTGAAACTGATATAAATCACTGAATTTCAATATAAGATGATTATGATAGAATAGAGTATTTGGTATTTATAGCATTTAAAGTTCTTTTACAGGGGCACACAAAAATAAACCGGTTACTGTACTGTCTTTAAGTAATAACTGCTGGAAATGCGTTTTCAATTTCGGCATGCGCTTTTAAATTTAGCTGTTTTTTAGATACATTACTAATTATATAAATGCATATCACCTATACTCGTCTCTGATGCGTCCGTCTGTCTGTCCGCATATAACAGTGCAAAAATTAATCTGTCGAATCGTATGAAAATTTAAATACATATTTATTGAAGAATTTTATTCAGTTTTTTCAAATTTTATGAATATCGGATGTGTATTTCCAATACAGGGACAGTCAAAAGTATTCCGTTACATTATGGCCGACGGGGAAAAAGTTTCAAGTGCTTTTTGCTGATATTACACCCGTCCGAACATAATGAAATTAACTTGCATTTATGAATTAAATTGAAATACAAGTGATGTAGAATATGCTGCACAAAGAATAGTTATTTTTCATTTACAGGGCTACACAAAATAATTATGTAACATAACGGTATAGAAGGAAACATACATTGCGGCATATTTTAATTTTGTTACACATATAATAAAATTGTTATAAGTTGCTTAGGTTTACTACGAATTTTTTACTATGTAATAGAAAATATGAAATATTTACAGGGACACACAAAAGATTTCGGAAACTATGCTGCATCAAAAATGCTGTACGCTAACGATAATTGCTTGAAGTTTTAAGTTTTGATATGATTTTTTTTAAGTTTCAGTACATTTTTGCATGTTACGCTGTGTATATAATTGGTGGAAATCATATACAGGGCTAAACAAAAGAATTCGCACTCCTTACTAAGTGTGTAAGTAAATATATTAGGTGGTTTGCAAATGAGTTATGCATTTTTTTTACGTTGAACAGCTTTAAGTATATTACGATATGTTTAAAGATTAGAAATGAAATGATATACAGGAGCACTCAAAAATTGGATAAATAGCCGGCTCTGGATGGTAATCTCTGGAAGTGTAATTTCATTAGTTTAAAGCATGTTTCGGTTTTAAATAGATTTTAGCTAGATAAATGGCATGTATTTAAAGATAGTAGGAAAAGTACAGGGCTATACAAAAGAGTTCAAATATGCTTCCGTCTATTTAAATAAGTTGCTAAATATCAAATTTCAACTTAACATGTGTTTTTAACGCTTTCCAACATAGTTAAAAAAATTTATGATTTCTTTTTAGTTAGCCGTCTGCCTTTCTGTCTTTCCAAACTCAAACTTACGTTGAAATAATTGAATTGGTCTGTAAGTGATATATGTTAATAAGATTTATTATGCCGTGTTGGGTATTGTAAGCAAACTATGCATAATTCATGATTAATTTACACAGACACTCAGAACTATGTCATTACATTATGTTCTGTGAGGATAATTATATATGTAGCTCATATATTCGACATCTGGAATGTTCTTTTATTTGTCCGCACATAATAGCGCAGAAACTACCCAACAGAATGCTTTGAATTATAATATATATACTCGTTGCAGAATTTTCGTTACTCATTTAAAGTTTTATGAAAAGCGAATCAAAGCTTAAAAGGACAATAATAAATGTTTTTTTCATTCTATTAAAACCTATTCTGCGTGACTAATTCAATGATATCCAGTGATAGGTGATGATTCTAGGTTTTCATTATGATTATAGCTCATTTAAGGTGGAGGTAGTATTATTTCCCTGTTACCATGATTTTAATATACATAATCGTAATAAATTTTGTATTTGGGTATTTTTACAAAAGAGTGCAACAGCTATTGCACCAAATTTTCAATGTTTATACTATGAATATTCTTTGTTCTAAAGAATAAACCATTTCCGAAATTTTTTTACAACATACATAAAACTCTACTAAAGAACTTCTTTAAAACAAACTAGCATTTCTTAGAATATAACAATTTTTTAAAAATAGCAAAATTTATTAATTTTTAACAACAACAGCAAAAAAACTACTAAATCGTTTCACTTTATTTTAAAATATGATGCACAAAGTATTCTTTAAATTAGATGATAAAAAGTAATTTAATCCGAGAAAATACGGCTTTTAAATGTAAAATCGTCTGCAAAACTCGTATGCTGCTCGTTAAATTCATTTCCAGTTTCCAATCGCTGCTATTACATAAAAGGATTTATTATTTCCATGACAACAACACATTTTATAGAAATTATACAGACTGAGTCCAAAATCGGGCTTTATGTCGAGTGCACAGGTCAAATGTATGTTGTTCAATAAAAACAAATAAACAAAAGTTCAAAATCGGGCCCTAAGAGCAAGATTGCATTGTCAAACGAGACCCACTCCACAGCCTTAACTCCTTATTTTGCTTCAGTACCAAGTGACGTCAATATCCATCTCAACACCGCACCTAGCGCTCTCAGCGCCATATCGTTTGTAATTCGAACTAAAATCCAGAATCGCAGGAAAAAACTTTTGACCTTTGAGAGGATTCTCATGCAAGAATTTTTTAAATATCTGTAAAAGTTTGCAAGTTATTGATTTTTAAAATCGTTCAGTCCTTTTCAGGACACCCGGTAGCTGATATTTTACAATGTTGACTGGTGTAAGTTAATTACAAATCTAAATACTAGATTCCCTTGATTGATACAACTATGTTTTAAACTTTTCAACAATTTTAAAGGCAGATTAAAATGCTGCTATAACATGGACAAATTTATAAATTTTGCGGCTCCATCAGTAAAAATAGTTTGGCCACTAGAATATTTGAATAGTTAATTTTTAAAACTAGCTAGTTGTTGCTTGGAGCAGAAAAACTAGAAAGTCATGTAAATAATGTAGAAAAATTGTACTGATGTACATTCGTATACATTTCGCTACTGGAATGAGTTTCCTCAAAATTTCACTTAAATGAATATTTTTATCTTAAAAATATATGCCCAGTTCTTATTTTCAAATGCATTTTAAATTGAACTGATCTAAATCTAAATTATCTACTATTTTCTGCATTTTCTCCAAAACATTCGCATTGGAAATTCTTGCTTTATTCATTGATGAAAAACATAAACATTTATAATGCCATAAATTAGCGACTAAAAAAATTGAAATTGAAAAATAATTGTACTAATGATTATGTACTTTGGAAATTGGTATATAAATTCATTTTAGTTTCTTTTAATATTCTTTTAATAAACACACATTTTTTTTTCTTGACAGCAAATGGAGAATTCTCACCGAAAATACTATCATCCCTCAAACATCCCGAAGTATGACAAATATTATCTCTATGAGTTCCCTAGGAGATATTTTATTAGATCATATGTATGCTTCATAACTCTTAGGTAGTGCCTCCCTTAAGAGATTCTCGGGAAAATTATACGAGACAATATTTGTTGAATTTTGTATAGTGCAATTTCATAAGATATACTTAAAAAGTATTTAAAACTTGATATTTCGATGATATTTGAGATTATTCGAAATTATATAAAAAGTAGAAAGAATATTTTAATAAAATTCAAGTATAAAAATATTAATTTAGTGTTTAATAGCTAAAAATATTATTCTTAAAAAATACTCTGATTAATTCATTTTAGAAACAATATGACGATCTTCAAAAAATATTTAAACGATCTAATACCATCTTAAATCTTTATAAAACCCTTACGAATTTTTTAACAAGACACTGCGTAAACTTAATAAGAAAAACAAACATAAGAAAGTGATTTGAAGATAAATAAGACTCTCATATTTGATTGGCCAGCAAATATCAAAGCCTAAATTCCAAGAATAATGCTTGTGGCAATATAGGGCACAATATATAATGAAAGATGGTCAAATCGTACGGTATCACTTAAAAGCAAAATTAAAACTTTAAATTTGGAAGCTATGACCTTTTTTGTCACCTCAACAAATTCAGAATTATGTAAGCTCTATGCTAGAATATTACATTCGAAATATTAAACAGAAAAGAATTTTGTGACATTGACATTTAATATTTCTAAGATTAAAAAAAAAAAAAAAAAAAAAAAAAAAAAAAAAAGATCTGTTTTATTTTTATTATTTTGCTCCCAATGCATATGGAATAAAAATGCAACGTATTATATTATATTTATAACAATAGTTTTAGAATGTTTTTCTTTTGTTTAAATGTTGAGTATTTAGTATGATGGAGTAAATTTATATGATTTATATAAGGGTTAATATAATCATATATTTTATTTTGGTAATTACATGATCGTTCCTATCATTTTGCATCACGGTAGATATACAAATTTTAACAAAACTACTGTGTAATTTATAAGCTCTCAAATTGTATGTATAACGTTTTATTAAAAAGTATATCAACAGCGAAAAGACACCGAAAACACTGCCGATAATTAACAAATAAAAGAATACACTTTGTAAAAATCTTGATCAGATAATCTTGCCAATGATCTTTAATTACCACCCCTTTCTCTCCTGCGTGAAAGTTTTTTTTTTTTTTTTTTTTTTTTGTAGCTCCTTTTTCTCGTCTTTTGTCTATTTTCATTCTATATCTATTTAAAAAACATTTATTTATTTGTTTATTATTCTTCATTTATTTCTTTTTATTTCATTTTTTTTATTATTTTTTCCAACCTTTTTCTCTTCTATTATTTTGGTATCACCATTGTCTTCGGACTGCTCTCTTTCATGTCGCACTCTTTGTAATTGCCACCCTATTTCCTTCAATTCATTTCTGACATTGTGTCCTTATAAATATGCGTATGCTTCAGTTGGTGACGAGCTGTAATTGTTTTAGCTCGAAACGTGACCTGCTTTGTTTTTTTACTTTATGGTGATTTTTTTTTATTTAAAGTATATTATTTATGTATATCAATATTTCGAAATAATATTTTGAAACAAATCACAATAACGTGATACTGTGCTTTTATTTTAAAATAGTAAAATATGCCCAACATTACCATCACAAACAGGTATTAGTGAGACGCATCAATACGCCTGGTATAGCTATTTATAGCATGTCGAATGGCATCTTTCAGTTTTACCAAGTAGCTGGGAAGCCCACGTATACACGAAATTTTAAGTAGCCCAACAACCAAAAATCTGCTAAAGTCAAGTCTGGAGATCGCGGAAGCCACTCAAACTTACAACCTCGACATATCATTCGATCTTCAGTGAAAGTGTCCAATAGGAACGCTTAGACCTCAAATGCAAAGTTAGGCGGAGCACTATACTGTATAAAAGTGACGAAATGTAATGTATGTCATTCCTGCAAAGCAGGCACAACGTGGTCACGCAAAAGCGTAAGATATCATTTTGCCGAGTGTACAGGTTTTTCAGCCGGATTCAGGACAATGTTCTTCAAAAATGAAAGGACCCAGAATGGAAAACGCGGCCCTCGCGAAACAAGTTTCTTCTCTTACGGGCCTGATTTCAAATACGTCGATTCATGGTTTTTATCGAAGATTTTAACTTGAAATATAGACAAAATCATGTATTAAAATTACACAACTTTGGCAACAAAATAAATAGATAAATAAATAAAAGAAATGATACAGAATTGAGATTCGTGATATTTTTCATAGCGTTTAACTTGAAATACAAATTTATGGCAGGAGAAATCCTACATTAAATTTCGCAATTTTAGAAGCAAGTAATTTAAGTTTCTTTTAAAAATAAAAATGCCTTAATTTTAAATTGTAAATATCAGATTATTATTGCATAAACTCATAAATAAAAATACTAATTTTTCCAAACGCATAAAATAAAAATTCTTTTTGTCATTTCAAATTTCATTATGAATAATTAACTTAAAATACCCATTCTTTTAATAGATATTACAACTAAAAGAGCATTTTTCAGTAGCAATATGTACTTTCATATAATTTACAATAAATATGGCATTTAATATTCTCTCATAAAAATAATCTCACTTTTGTTAATACAGATAATTTATTTTTTATTATTATTATAAGTGAATTTCATAGTATCATTTTAAACTTTTGTATAGTTATTCAGTTAGATATTTGTAATTTCTAACCAAAAAAAAGTAAAATTAAAATAGATATAAAAGTTGGTTTCCACATTTGCATTTATTTAAGAAATGCAGACCAAAATAATTTTTTTAATAATAAATTGCATAATAATATTTTTTGAACTCTGAAAATTTTAAGAAAGTACTTTCATAATTATAATTGATGAGTTCTTTAAAAAGCATTTACAATTATTTTCTGGGGGTATCAATTGACTTCTACCACTCAACCTAAAGTATTTACATTTCAGACGGAAACATTTCATTTGGACAATCGAATTCTAAATTTTTTGTCTTCAGCTAAATATTAATGCACTCACAACATTTTAATTTATGTGAAGCTTCATATTTAATGTAACTAGTTATAAAAGTCAATACAGAATGATGTCATTTTTATTTCATCATCTTATCTGCTGTTAAACACACCGCAAAAGAAATCCAATATGTCTAATTCTTCAATTTCATAAACAGTTGTATTGTAAAAAAAATAATTAAAATTATTCATTTTGCTGTTAGTATAAGGTAATTAAATTTAAAAATTTTAACTTTCCTTCTGCTTGCATAACTTTTATATAGTAATTGAATTTTTCCACTCATTTAAAGGATATGGTAAATTTCCTATACTCATCAGATGATGTTGCCCACGATGGGCTTCTAAACTATCGATCTGACTTTTTTGTTTATTTTTTAAAAAATATTCATTAAATAACTTTTATTTCGTTTATTCTTATGCATAAGAACTTAGTTATTGATGTTTTAAAATTGTTTTCGATTTATACAAACTGAATTGTAAACAGAAATTCTATACCCAAGATAGGACAAAAAAGGGCTTTCTCATTTTTCTTATCAATTAGATGATTCTAAATGTTTACTTCCCTACTTCAAAATAAAACTTTACAATTCACATCACATGTAAAACCACGTGGGAATGGCATAGATTAATTTAATTCATTTTTAAAAAATGAGGCAAAAGGAAATACTCATTGACTTAGATTAATTATTTATCCACTAATTATTCCTTTTTAAAATACTCATAAAAATATTCGTATGACAGAATATGTAATAGTTTCAAATTTTCTAAAAATTTACACACAATATTAATGGTGATTGCTTCATCCCGAGCACGAGCAAAATTTTATTAAGGGTGAAGTGGTCAGTGAGATGAAAAAGTCAGATCTCGTGTATGACTCATTCCTCCTGCTTGGGATCTTGAATCAGGCACGTAAGAGAAGAAACTAGTTTTGCGACGGCCCCGGGTGATACCACACCAAACAGTCACATGAGATGAATGCAGTGGCTTGGTCTGGTACTTATGAGGGTTTGACGTTGCCCAGATATGACTGTTTTGCGTTTTGACGTCACCATGAAGTGAAAATGCGCTTCATCCGTTTACATGACGTACATCAGACATTGTGTTCACGATCTATTTCTGATCCATATCCATATACCAAATTTTTATTTTTTTATGTGTATCTGTCAGTTACAACTGGTGAAGTGTCTGTATCTTGTACGGATATAAATTCAAGATTCAAGATACATATAATCGATGATTCAGAAATTCCCTTTATTCTCCCAGCTTTACTAATACTGATACTCTCCGTTCATGTCTCGGCTGTCATTTCTTAAATAACACTTTTTGCAACATGGACGCGATCCGTGCTCAAGGATGGTCTGCCATTACGTGGACTATCCTCCGAGTTCCCCGTTTCCTCGAAACGTCGTACAAAACAGAGTATTCCACTCCACGAAATAAGACTTTTGTTTCACCTTCCTGCAGTCCTTTCTCAGAGTAGAACTTTTTCAATGAAATAGTTCTGGATTCGTCATTGGTGTAGAAAAGTTTATCCACTAGCGCTCGGTCTAGTTGCGATAGCATGCTGCCGAGATCGAATGACGAATCCATTTGCAGCCATTTAACTTATTGCTAGCCTCATTTTTCACAAAACTCCTCAATATGAAATTCGGATGTCCTTTATAGGTTACTTTGGAATCATTTTTTATTATACATAGAAAAAAAGTCCAAAATCCATCTGATCATCTTGCGCAAACCGGAAAATTTTTCGAGCATTACTTCTTTTATTACGGATTTTTAAAGTTTGCACGAAATTATGACGCACCCGGTAAATGTATAACGCACTTAAAAAATTCTGCATTCATAATGAAATTATTTTACTTTTCATCAAAATAAATTACATTAATAAGGGTAGTGATAGAGTGTGAAATTTTATGGTAATTTAAAAATATCGAAAGAAAAATAATTATGGACAAATTTAATTATTTTTTTTCTGTTTACCTCAAATATTTTAATAATTAGGTTGATTAAAAAATAATTAGAAACGTGGAATTAATATATTTAATTATTGTAAGCTATTAAATAAATTCCTTACTTGATAAAAATGTAATGGGAAAAAAGATCAATAATACTTGATTTTTAAAAAATCAGGGAAAAAGTAGATAATAAATAAAATGTATACTTATAAAATAAATTAACAAAATTAAAAAATTAAATCGTGTTAATAGTTTTTGAACAAATGAAATTTATGAATTAAAATATTTACATATCCTTTAATTAAATATTAGTTTTAGTTAAAAAAATTAAACTAATAAAAATCCCCAGATGTGCGATAACAGAAATCTAATAGATAGTAATATGTACTCATTAAGATAGCGAATTGAACCAATGCAGTTACATTTTCAATAAAAATCTATTTAAGAAATTTTAGTGTCGGAATCACGCACGATATGACGCCAGTGATTTGTGGCTCCCAGGGTGTTGTTTTTAGGAATATCAAAGTGGTGAGCGATCATTAAATAATACAGTAAAGAAAAAAAGAGCATAACAGTATTTTCTTATTGAAAATACTTTAAATAATAAAAAAAAAGGTTAAACAATGCGAATTTCTCTTTAAACAAATGCTGTTATGTAACATTTTATTTTGTTGTTTTTTTCTCTAAACACTCGCCGCCATGAATGTCATCCTAAGAAGTTCTTTTTTAGATGAACGCAAAACTTTATTCCCAGAGAACTCTTTAAAATCATTTCCTCAATCTTTCTTAATCTCCTCAAACCCCAGGATTTATTTATACAAATATTTTTACTACAGTTATAGATCTTTTATTAAAATTTAATGATACATGGCAATTTTTGATGATACAGGGATAACAACTACATTTTTTGACAATTTGTTAGATTTTTTTTTTTTTTTTTTTTTTTTTTTTTTTTTTTTTTTTTTTGACTCAACAAATAGTATCTCAACGTGCAAAAAATTATTTACGTTTTGTACATTTAGTAATTTTTTTTATACAAACCTGTTTGATATAACTCTTATCAGGCTAAAAAGTTCCATAATAAATTATCGCTATTTCATTTGGATCTGCTAACTGTTAGGCTCCATTCACAACAATATTTTTTGTCAAACATTACTTTCTGCACGTGATAAAATTTTAAAGATATGCATTCTAGGACACATCGAGTCTGAGGAGGTTACTTGTGTGACTGTATTGTTATACTATGTTCGCACTGAGATAGTTGAGTCACTTAACTTTTAGTCGCATCAACTTTCCGAAGTGGGAAGCCCGGAACTATTCTTCACCTATTCACACTTCAAAAATAAATAAATAAATGACAAATAATAATAATAATAATAATAATAATAATAATAATAATAATAATAATAATAATAATAATAAAAGACTTAAGGATCCAGGACACATTTTAAAATAATTTTTATTTATTGAGTTAAAATTCTGAATTGTTTTATGACAGTTAATCATATGATTTGTAAAAAAAAAAAAAAAAAAAAAAAAAAAAAAAAATGGTAAAACTTCTCAGAACTTAGAAAAAAAAATTTGAATTTAAAATTTACGAAAAAATTGCTGTAATTTAAAATAGTTCTAATTCGATATATTATTTGTAGAATTTAATAATAATAATAATAATAATAATAATAATAATAATAATAATAATAATAAAAGACTTAAGGATCCAGGACACATTTTAAAATAATTTTTATTTATTGAGTTAAAATTTTGAATTGTTTTGTGATAGTTAATCATATGATTTGTAAAAAAAAAAAAAACAAATGGTAAAACTTCTCAGAACTTAGAAAAAAAAAATTGAATTTAAAATTTACGAAAAAATTGGTGTAATTTAAAATAGTTCTAACTCGATATATTATTTGTAAAATTTAATAATAATAATAATAATAATAGTAATAATAAAAGACTTAAGGATCCAGGACACATTTTAAAATAATTTTTATTTATTGAGTTAAAATTCTGAATTGTTTTGTGATAGTTAATCATATGATTTGTAAAAAAAAAAAAAAAAAAAAAAAAAAAAAAAAATGGTAAAACTTCTCAGAACTTAGAAAAAAAAATTTTAATTTAAAATTTACGAAAAAATTGGTGTAATTTAAAATAGTTACAAATAAGAAACATATATAGTTACAAATAATAGTAAAAAATAAGAAACTGAAATATATAAGTCTTAGTTATAAAAAAATATTAATTTAAATAAAAATTAAAAAATTTTAAATTCAAAATTTAAAGAAAAAATGTTGTAACTTTTATTTCAAAAATCATACATTATTTTTTTTTCAAATTTTAATCAAAATAAAAGTAAAACTATCAAAAAAGTATGCTCCATGATTCACTCATTTATCTTTTACAGCTCTTGACTATAACTCTTTGAATGCAACAAACTAAAATAAACGAACCATAATTTAAAAAAGAATGAAAAAAGTAATATTTTCAGCTCCATTTAAAATGGATGTATGATTCAACCGTCATTTTAAGTTAAAAAAAACAAAGGAATTTTTAATGCGATTTTTTTTTCTTCCAAAATTTGAAGATTTTGGTGTCCCGGATACTATCCTCAGAGCTTTACTTATGTTAAATTTCTAACTACGTACTTCTTACGATTGTTTCTATTCTTAGCGGCGTGTTAATTAAATAAACGCTAATTTAAAGAATAATTTCAAATAAGAAAAAGAGTTCAGCAAGTAAATTTTCACTCAACTGGTAATTAAGTGAGTATCCAAATTTAACTCCGTTTCAGAAACTTGCTCGGATCCAATTCTTGATTCCCGGTACGTCCAGTTCAAAAAACTTTTACGTTAAGTGACGTAACTATTTCAGTACTAATCTGCTTATAATAAAATGTGAAGGAACGATTCTTGGGTGAACCATTCTGAACTGCAACTCTAAACATAGCTAAATTCCATGTTATGCTTAATTGAAACCAGATGCTAAAATGACAGCTAAAGAACAATTTCTTTGACTTGAAATAATGTTTATTCAGAATATTTTCACATAAAACATGTATACCATAGCCAATTATAATACATAAGGATAACAGAGGAAGATTAAACTGATAAGGTTTTATCTTCTAAGAGTACGATTGTCCCAGCGCTGTCTCAGTTTATCTACATTACTTTAGTGCCATCTTCTATGAACCATTGTGGTACTCAGTAGTTGCGGATTTGAATTTAAATTTAGTTTTATTATTTTTTTAAATGCTAGCATTTATCCGCTTATTTTTTTAATTTTTTTTTTTTTTAGTTTTGATGACTATTATAAATAAAATAAGCTTTTTGTTTCTTCAAATTGTAATGGATATATCAGATATTATCATGACTGCATTAGTAAAACAACAAATTATTTTTTTACATGATCTTAAATCAAAATTTTTCTGCTTTGATGTAATTAATATATGTAGTGCATGATATTATATTTTCATTACATTTAAATGACATTTGATAAAAAATATAAATTTAGTTTACAATGAAAGCAAATTTTGAATGGATATAATCTAAGCTTTTAAAAATACAAGTACAATTAATTTAAAATTTTACAAAAGAAATAATAATAATAATGTTGGTTTTATAATTTAGGGATTGAGTTTTTAAAGTTGCAAAGCTGAAGTTTTTAAAAATTTATTTTTATTTAAATCAATTCCTCCTGCTTCTGCTATTTTCTATAAGAAGCTAAAATTTTAAAAATAAGATGTTTTGTTTATATTAACTGCGCATAGATAGACACAAATTCAAATTTAAAAACAAAACACAAAGCTTTGTAATTGATGAATAAAAGTATCGAATTAAGAATCTATCATATATCCATGACTAAAACTGAGTGATACTTTTAATAAAGATAATGTATTTTAAAATTAAAAAAACTTCAGTATTTAATTTTAATATTTTGTGAAACTGTCAGAAATTGAGTTTTATTTTACTAATAATTATTATTATTGTAATAAATACTGCTACTTGTTTTGAAATTTAAAATTTGTTCAAAAAATAAATATCAAGTAAAAAAAATCATCATTTGTATTTGTAAAAATTTAGTGCTATTTTTAAAATGTTCTTTTCTACAATACAAACTCTTCAATACGAAAATCTCCATTCTCTTTGTTTGTACGAAGTATTATGAAAATGAATTGGAAGTGAAAATTCCGTCATTTTTGACGGGGGTTACATATACTAGTATAGTATAAAAAGAAATTTGGGATGATTTGGAGCTCCTAATAAGGACTTTAACATTCTTTGGGAAACAGGGCTTAGTTTCTATCGAAAAAAAGTGTCGGAGCCTGAACATTCTTCAGTAATGCAAATTTTGTTCTATCGCTCGTCCTTTGCTTCCTTATTTTTAAATTTCATACATTGCTTGCAAAATTTAATGTAGCGTGATCTAGACAGTCGTTCATAAAACATAGTCTGTGCTAAGACTTTTTATTGCATTTTCATCCTTTTAATTTTTAAAAGTAAACCAATATGAATTCTAAAACCCTAGTTAAATGTCCTATAATGGGTAAAAATAAAATCTGCTAAAACTGAATAGCAATGGAGTTATTAATAAATATTTTTTAATTGCCATTGTGGCATTTCCCAGTGGTTAAAAAGTTAAATGAAGTTATTAGAAAATCTTAAAATTTATCTTTAAAATATCATCCTTGGGATGTGATTAGCAATAATTCTTAGTTGAAATAATTCGTAGTAAGCAATAATTCTTAGCAAGATATTATTTGAAATAAGAAGAAAGTGGATTTTTTTTAACCAGGAGGCTCTTCCACCTACAAGCTTCGTTCGGCAACCCTCCTTAAGGCATCAAAAACTCTACCGGCTTCTACAGGATTGAGAAACACTGAACTATGTATTTTTTAAGAAAGGGAATTATCCTTGTTAATGTGTTTCCATTTATTTCCCTTTGATTGGGGAATTTTAAGGATGAATCAGCTACTGTTAAGCATATATTGGCCATTTACATTGTCCCGATTGGTGGTCATAAAATAACACGCAGATGTATTTTAATTGTATTTTTATTCTACAGAGCTATGAGCACAAATTCTGACTCCATCTATTATAGAACAACCAACTAATTAAAACGTAAACAAATTACCGTCTGCGATCGCTATGGTAACCGCTCAAGGCATTGCCATTCTAAACTGTGAAATATTTCCAACCTTACGTGGTAACCATAGCAATCACCATAGAGTATCCCCCCAGTGACGAAGGGTACCGAAGAAACGATATAATTTATAATTATTTTTAAGTTTTTTTTTTTTTTTTTTTAGGTCAGAATTCACGCTGTTTGAAAAAAAATTACAAAGATATATACCTTGAAATAAATTTGAAATGCAACAAAAATAAGAAATATAACAGAAATAATATATAGATATGCAAAAATGAACAGTTTTAAGAATAATTTCAGGAAGTAATGTAAGATGCCAGTTTTTTAGGAAAATGGACATGTCTGCCCGAACGTGTGACAGTTTTTGTTTGGTCAGGATTACTGTCCGATTTAACAGAGAGTTTTAAATTAGAATTCTCTGGAACAGCTTTCGTCAACAAGTCTGATTGAGGAATCAAATGAGCTGGCTTCACACGATCTATTGATACCGTGGACTTACGACCATTGAGTTCGATTGTTATGGTTTTTCCAGTTCTACTTAGAACTTTGTGAGGACCAGTATATGGTTGACACAATGGAGGTTGTACATGGTCCACTCTTAGAAAGATGTGTGAACAAGATGTCAAGGAAGGGTGTGTATAGAACTTCTGGTGGCAGTGAGCTGATGTAGTAACTGGATTTAACTGCCGCATGGTGTTTCTTAGTTGAGTGACGAAGTTCTCGTTGCATGGTTGGATTATAGATTCATCCAGCATGTCATAGGGCAGTCTCAACGTAGTGCCGAAAACAAGTTCAGCGCAAGAAGCTTGTATATCATCCTATATCCAATGGCATTATCGAAAGATTTCATCGACATCTAAAGTCATCCATCAAAGCTCACGAAACCAATAGATGGACTGAAGTATTGCCGATAGTTTTACTAGGCATTCGCACAGCAGTGTTGTGTTGTCTTAGAATTCACAACGATAGTTAAAAAGATCACATAAAAATATTTAGTAATTGTCTGTTCTAAATATATTTTTAAATTTTAACTGTTTTGCAGTGTAGCATGGTCATTTCAGATATGACGTAATTTCTTTTACCTGCTTCTTCTAATGCACATTTGGCACATGAAAATGCTTAAAAGAACTTGTTGAAAAAAAATTAAACTTTATTCTTTACGTTATCAGTAATGTGCAATTAAGTTAATGAAATTGGTAAGTTATTAAGTGAGTCCTTTATCTTTGATTTTACGTCATGAAAAATCCACCGAAATTACGTCACTATGACTTAATTATAGTAATTCAACGAAATATAAAAATGGCATCATTTTCACCGTCGCAAAATATACATGCATACTTTTCATATTAATATTCGGTGTTTTCAATATTTTTTAACGTGAAATTGATTATTAATAAATATATTCCCACAGTTTAAATCACGTTTACCAGTTACAATTTTGCATAAAATACAAATTATTTAGTACTACTCTGCTATCCAAATACTGTCGACCAAAATACTATCTCCAAATTATAAGATTAAATGCCAATAATGGATGATCGTGAATGTCAATTCAATGACATTAAATACGATTCACGTGTTTAAAATGCCATTACATGATTTTTATTTAGACTTTTTATTTGTATTCTACTAATTATTTGTTTTTTATTAATTAAAATAAAAATTACATCAATATGTATAATTTGGCTTTTAGTTTGGCATTTTGTATAATTTGACGAAATCGGTCGACGGGATAACAGAGTTGTACCAATTATTTTTACGATGACATCATTTCACTTACTGAAGAACTCTGAGATAAACGTCTCAATTTCTGTGCCAGCGGCATAAAAACAATATAATGACTTCATGAGTTAAAAATGTGTTATTTTAAATTTGACATCATTTTCTCTCTAAAAAGGTTTGCATATATTGTTTTTTGTTGTAATACGCTTATGGCATTCGTAATGATATTTTGATATCCCATTTTTACTTTTATCTGTTAACAATCAAATTAACCCAGTTGCTACCAATGTGGAGAAACTTCATAAAAGATATTTTAAAATTAAAATTAAAATGGAATTATTTTAAAGAATAGCGAGTACGGGCTCACCAACAAATATTGTGCCTTCATTAAAAAATAAATAATTATCGAAATCGATTTAGTGGAGAACTCAGGCCAGATGACTAGTAAAACAGTCTAGTCTATTGAATGAAGTGTTTGGCTGCTTTAAATGTGATGTTATTTGTTTTCAATTAATGGCGGTTAACGCATTTTAAAGAATTTATCATTTTAGAATTTTCTTTCTATTTTAAAACTCATAAATAAAATTATTTTTATGACTTAATTTCCAGTATTTTTCCACCTTTAACTCTTAGTCATTTAATTCTCATTTGAAATTTATTTTTTCTGTTTGTGATAGACGCATGAAAATACTTTTTTATTTGAAGGACGTATTATTCTTTGTTCATTTGGCAACAATTTATTACAGTATAAAACATATTTTCGCTTGAAATAGCGCAAATTTCAAAAAAATTGTTAACTGCTGAAAGCGTTATCCTTATTTCAGATACAGCAAAAAGAAAATTTGAATACATTTTAACTATATCTACATACATTTATAAAACATAAATGTAACTATGTAGAATAAATTTAATACAACTATGTAGAAATAAACTATGTAGAAACCTCAGAGTAAACATAGTAAATAGAGGGTGAATTCCCATTGCTTCCTGCAGTAAGAAATGCTGCCAGGATGACCCACGTGACTCCAGGCATTTGGTGATGAATGGTTGCCAGAAGTAATGCTAGATTTGTCGCTTTATCGTAGCTCTTGGCAGGAGTGCAGTATTTTTATGCTGTCATTCAGACACTTGAGAGTTGACAGAAATACAAATCAGTAGTAAAAGAAATACGAATGTACGTTGGATTTTTATGCTAATGTTTATTTATTTCATGCTTATTTTTTTATCATTCAAATGTATATATTTTCGTTCAGTTTTCAATATTTTACATGGATTTGTTTATATTTAATTTAATGCCATAATTAATTTTTTATTGTTAATACAAAGTACAAATAGGCGGGAAAAAAATAAAGAAATTGGCTAAGAAGTTTAACTTTGTGTGCTGGAAGACCAGAGGCTGAGGAGGGGGAGGAAGAAAGATGAAATTTCGAGAGAAAGAAAATTTAAGTGATGAATTATTTGCTTATTATTACATCAAATTAACAAACAAGCCAAACTTTTATTGTAAATTAAAAACAAAAAATTAAACAATTTGATAATTATTTTATTTTTAAATGCTGATATTAAATAAAGGGTATTTTAATTAAAAATAAACATCAACTTTAAATTTTCTAAATTCACAAAATGTTTATTGTTTTTCTTTCTAAACAAACACGTCTATAACAACGCATGCAATTAATTGTATGCTTTTCAACGCAAAAAGTTTAATTGAATAATTCATTAATGATCATAACTTACACAGATAATATTATATGCAACTTTTCTTCAGGATGGAAATTTACAAATAATTTAATGCACTATTTTAACATATACTGAAATTATTTTATTAAACAAATTGCATAAATGCACACAAATTAGTTAGGAGAAGTCCAAAATGCAAAATTTCACTTTAAGAAACGATAGAATTAAAAAACAAAATTTATTCAGCCATGTTTAATTCCTTTATATCAGCAGTTGCCAATCTTCAGAACCTCACGATACACTAAATCCATAATCTGAATTCCCAGGGACTACTAATAGGATTTTTTTAATGTTAAAAACATATTTGCACAATAATTATTGCAAAATTTTTATTCCATTAAAATAAAATGTGCCTATTCAATAAAATAAAATTTAAATGAGGAATGCCACATTGTTACCTACGGGATATACTACTTTTTTTTTTTTTTTTTTTTTTTTTTTAATATATATATAATAATCACCGCCTTATTTAATGATAACAAAATTATTAAAGATAATTTCAATTTTACAAGGTAACTGAATCTCATTTAAGATTGACGTGATAGAACAGTTTTTATTTTGAGGCCAGTAACGGTGTTTTCTTAATTAAGGGCTTGCGTAAAACCTTTCTTTCAATCAGATGTTTGGGAAAATCGAATAATGTTGGTACAGCAGTTTTTTTTTTTTTTTTTTTTTCAACTATATACCACCAAATTTTTCTCTGTCAAAGCAATCCGGAGTAAAATGTTTCGAACACACCACTGAAGAATTTGTAGTTTTGAAATTTTCTCTTCGTAATTTCATTTCCCAGATTTTTCTTCTGTCTTCATCCTTTGGAAAGCTATACATAAAATGAATTAAAATAGTATTTTATAAATGATACTTTTTTAAAAGTATATAATGATAATAAAAATGTATAATATGTTGGCAAATTTAAATGTTAATGCATGAAAAAGCATACATATATAAACAAGTAAGCAAAGAAATTACTTAAAAAAAATTAAATTTAGTATACTTTTTTAAAATCCCTTAACTGAATTTAATAAGTGAGAAAGAGCCACGAAGAATATAAGACAAGTACAAGTCGAAAAAAAAGACTTAATTAATAAATAAATAAATAACACATTGTTTCATTAAATGTTTGTTACATAAAAAGAATAAATTCAATATACCGTTCCAACCATCATTTTTTATTAATAATTTTAATATTATAATTTTTAAAATATTTCACAAATTTAATTTTAATTAAAAAAAATTCTTAAAACATGACAAAATATAAAACAAATTCGTGCATTTTTTCTCAGAAACTTCAATTGAAAATTATAAAATGATATTAGAAAGTTGTATTTATTTCAAACAACTGCATTAATTTCAAATTTTAAAATTTAAAGATATATGAACTCACGCGAAATAACTAACAAGGGAGTAAAGTTGCGATTCATTTAAAGCAAAAATTTATTTAAAATAAAAATAAAAATAGAAAACGCAAGTATTTACGTTTTAAAGCAATGAAAACAAGTTTCTTTTGGCGATAAAAATGTATCGCCAAGCACCGTAATAAGAAATGTTCTTATTACGGTTCAAATTAATCAAATTTACACTTTTAATATTTAAATTCATGACACTGGATGATAGTAAATACCATTATTACATACATTTAAGTTATTAAACGTAAAAGTTTTCTATTTTTATCATGATAACGAGAGTAAACGGTATAATAGTTGGAATGATACATTTTTAAAGTCCTTTAAATATTAAAAATAAGTAATAAAAAATAAATACATACCGATGGAAAGTAACAGAACTTGTTTTGCTTTGTCTCTCTGTGCATCCATAGGCACAACAACTTGATACCATGATATTTTTTAGTCGCAAACAAAAAATTGTCGAATGTCCTCCACAGAAATCAATGCTATTACTACGATGACCGGAGACGGTCTTGCCTGGAGTCACGTGATTCTTATCTTGGCTGAAGAAACGCTGGGGGAATTCTCCCTCTATTTACTATGTTTACTCTGAGGTAGAAACTATGTAGAACAAATTTAATAACATCAAAACATGAAAATCAAAATTGAGGGATTTTCAGAAAATCCAAGTTATTATTATTATTTGTGTGCGCGTGGTGTTAACTAGCAAAATAAACACATGGTGCTATTCCGATAGGATTCAGTTTTCAATATTTATAAGCTCCGGTAGATTCCGGCTGATAATTAAATATTTAATAAGTATAAATAAGTACTGGAGCTGTACGCCCACGAGTTTCAATGCAAATTAAAGTACACCTGGAATTAAAAAGGCGATCAGTAAAATCATTTTATGGTTAGGAACTAAAAACACGAGTAAACGAAAACGACCACGCTTAAAAACGAATGCCGGTGATTCTGACATTCCTCGACATCATTAGGAAATAAATGGAGCATAAATCCATTGAGTATACACTTTCTAGTGATGGATAGAAATGGGCTCCTGCGTATGCAGCATAGCTCATTAGAAATATTAACCATTGGTGTGAAATTATGCAAAAGATGGAGATTTAAAGGGAAAATAAAATAAAACTTAGGTTTCTGTTTTCTTAAAGCCCTGTTTCACTGGGTTCCAGCGAGTATTTATCAGCTCCAGTGTATTCCGACCAATATTTAAATATCTAACAGAAAGAGAAATGTACCGTAGATAAAAAGGTGATCAGTAAGAATTTTTTATGATGACGAACAAAAAACAACAAGTAAACTTAAGAACTCACAGTACGGATTGAAGAACCGTATGATAATGTTAAGTCTATGGGGGCGTTCTTTTCAAATATCTCGGTCAAATCTTAATATTTTCACACGATTTTGTTTACATAGCTGAGGTCGATCTAGAATCGGGCTAGTTCTTACTTTTAGAATTTTGTTTTTAGATTAAAAAAAAAATACTTTAACTTTCGAAACCGGTTAAATCCGGTTCTGAAATTGAAACTATCATAATATAAAAATTATATAACCAAAATCGAAGAAGTAAAAACTAACCCAGTTCTACATCGTCCTCAGCCATCCTATGCAAAAAAAATATCATCTGAAAATATTATTATTTGAAAAGACCACCCCCATAGACTTAACATTATCACCCGGGTCTTTTTTAACCAGTAGTGTGGGCTCTTAAGACGACGATGAAAAAAAAAAAATAAAGCGGTTGATTCAGACATTCCTCGTAAATATTAGGAAATTACTGAGAGATAAATCCATTGAGTATACACTTGCGAGTGACAGACAGCTCCTGTGTGTGCGACATCGTACATTAGATGGATACATCCTTTGGTGTGAAAGAATGCAAATGATTGGATATCAGGTAGAAAGGGAAAGATAATTTAGGCGTCTGTTTTTTAGAAGCACTGTGCCGTTGGTGGCACTATTTATAAGCTCCAGTGAATTTAGACCAATATTTAAAAAATTAACAAAAAGAAAAAATACCGCAGATAAGCTCTGTTGAACTCCGGCGCAAATAAAACTGCAAATTACAGAAAAAAAACGCAGATAAGTTCTGTTGAACTCCGGAGCAAATAAAACTGCAAGTTACAAAAAAAAAAAAAAAAAAAAAAAGGAAAGTAAGTGTTGCTATTTGAAACAATTCCATGTGCCTTTCACACAACTTCCCTATGTCTTGAATTCTTATTATTTTGAAAAAAGTAATTACACATGTTAATACTTCAATATTATAAATTTAATACTATACAACTTTGATTTTCTTATTTAATTTCTGTTTCAGACAGTTAACTGTAGTAAAAACGAATTAATGTCTGTCATGATATTCAATTGAATCAATATTTATTGCAAATCTAATGTACATCTGCTGATTGCAAACCAGTGACTTAGCTGGATCAAACGATTTTGTCGCTGCACGATCCGCGGATATGCAACACATCTAAGGAAAATTAATAAAAGTACACAAAAATCGCTATTTCCAGCTGTCTCTTCCAACTGATTATTTACTAAATCAAGTGAAACATGTTTTTTGTAACTGTAAATATATATATATGAATTTTGGTTTAATAATATCCATAACTAGATACCTTTTTGGATGATACAATAATGATAATAAAACAAAATCTATATTACGTCAAATTATAAAAAATAATTTAACGACGACCTGCCGTTGTTTCAGTATTGTTAACTAATTATAGTTCTATAAAAAAATAATTAATTTAACAATTTTAATCTTCTATATAATTTAGAATTATTTTTATTTTACTGTTAATTACATTTAAAAAATATTTTGTGTATAGAACATAAAGTATACTATATGTACAAATATTGTTATAACTATTAAGAAAAATGCTTTAATTACAAAATACAGAGGTATTTGTGCCCACAGTCAAATTTACAAATGCTAGAAATTAATTTATCTTTCTATTGAAAATTTACAATATAACATACTTTCAGTAAACGTACCAGGCAAAAAAAAATTTTAATCCATTGATTGAAAAAAATTTTTCAATTAATGAAAAAATGGCTAACGATAAAATAAAATAAAATCATTTTTTAAACAAATCCTTTTTGATGATCATTGTAAAGAAATGTTCTTAAATAAATTTATAGCTGCTATTAAACAGAACCAAGAACATAAATATTTTGAAAGCTTTCCAAAATTGCCCACTTGCAGATTAAATTTCATTTTGGACGACTCAGAAGAGTTTTTATAAGCTAATGTATTCACGTGATGCTACATTTTACCCCAAAACTAGGAAATATGCCAAATATTTATCATTCATTCTTTTATAACTTGCTGCTAATAGCTACGTGTTAACTTGATGACAGAAAAAAATGTAAGTAATTAGTTATTTTCAGTGAAAATGTCGACAAATCTAATTTAATACTTAAATCGTTACAGAAATTGAAGCTAACATGCGTAAAATATAGGAAATAAATTACTAAAATATAATTTATTTTTCTGTACAATACTACAGCAGATTTTTTAACTATTGCATTTATTTTTGTTTGTATATTATTAATTTTTTAGATAGTTTTAAATTAAATAAAATATACTATTTAAATATATTTAAAAAATACGAAAAAATAACTTAGCAGAAAAATATGTTTTATTTTGATGGATTTTCTTTTTTATGTTTTAATATTAACTAAATACTCTCACAAAAAATATATTTTCAATTTTGAATAAAAATTTTTAAATTTTAATATGAAGTTTTTTTATACCCTATCTCCTTTAGGTACCCATTTCAGACTATTTTAGTTATTATAGTGTACGGATCATTATTGTAAATTATTAACAAAAAGAAACGCAATTGAAATATATTAAATATTACTTTAAATTCAACTTAGTTATGTGAATGGTTAGAAATTAAACAAAACTAACTGAAATTTAGACATTATAATCCTGCTTAATTAAAAATTTAATCTGTATGAATCTTCTGCTACCGTCAAAAAGACTTAAATAAAAAAAATAATAGACCCTAGTAAAATCTTTACACAAAATCCTTCATTTTTTTAATGGCAGATATGCATATATATAAATCCTAATCTAATTATTTTTTTTTTCATATTTTCTATAGCAAGATTTGTTATAAAAATGATTTTTTTCCCTATTTAAACTTTTTTTTCAACAATATTTTGAGTTTCTATAATGAAATCTTTATCGATACGTAAGTTAAGTACACAACAATGCTTGTTAGAATTCGAAAATAGGGTTAGTTTAAAAATTACTTACTAACCATGCAAGTCTTCATTTGCGGGTTGCATCTATGCGATGCGCGGAGCTTTGAATTAAAATCGAAAATCATCTGTTGAGATAAACTTATTCTAAGTTCAAATTCATCTAAAAGTCCATATATTATAAAAAATGTAGTTTAATTCCATCTAAAAGGCACATTCCTTCATTACATTCAGAGAACTCAATCGTTCTCACACACTTGTCAAAGTTCTTCGAAAGATAATAAATAAAATCAGACGATATTTTCATTTTCTTAATTTACGCGTTCAATTAGTTTCACTTCATTTCATTTTACAACATCCTCCCCCCTTTGAAACTTGGGGAGAGTTTCAAATACATAACAATTATTATTAAAAAGATCCAACCTCTTTGGAGCTTTTACACATCTTCCAGAAGAGGTATATTTCTTAAGTATGACACTATCAGGAGAAGACACATTTTCATGATCATCATGCTCACTGGAACTAGTTTTCTCTTCACCCGACTGTTTGGATGCAATTTCAATTATTTCATTCGAATATATTTCCAAAGGAAAGATGCGCTGCACCGGACGTAAAACCGTGCCGTGCTGAGTTTTCAACTTAACACCACGAACTTTACCATCCCGTCCTGGAATTAAATGAATCACCTTTGCTAAAGGCCAAAATAAACGTTTTTTGTTATCATCCCCAACTAAGACTATTTCTCCCACTCGCGGTTCACGTGTATATTTTTCAGTATGTTTTTGAACTAATTCGCTGAGGTATTCTTTTCTAAAACGTTGCCTAAAATCGGTAAGAAGTTTAGCTCTGTAATTCAACCTTCTCCTTAAACTTTGAGAATCTAATTCGATAATATCCGAATTGCTGAAACTTCGGTTTTCAGTAAGAAACATAGCGGGTGTGAGAGGTACTAGCTCCAGTGGGTCCTCTGAGATATAGGTTAGAGGTCTGCAGTTAATCACAGATTCACAATCACATATAAGTGTATTCAATTCTTCATAAGTCAATACAGATCTACCTAAAGTACGTACTAACAATTCTTTTACAATGCGAACTAACCTTTCCCACCAGCCTCCCCACCAAGCTGCGGTGGGAGGTATAAATTTCCAAACAATTTTATGCGTCATGGTTTCTTTTAAAATTTTATCCCAATTTAATTTTGAAAGTTCATTGGAAGCCCCCCTAAAGTTTGTTCCATTATCACAATAAATAGTGCTGGGCCTACCGCGTCTAGCTATAAAACGTCTAAGTGCTAGCAGGAAAGCATCAGAAGATAGCGAATTGACTAGTTCAAGGTGAATCGCGCGATAAACGGCACAAGTAAACAATGCTATCCAAACTTTCTCGCCATTTTTTAGAAATAACGGCCCGGCTAAGTCTACTCCAATAATTTCAAAGACAGCACAATCTGTAACGCGATCTGGTGGCAAAGGTGTTGGTTCGCTTGACAAAGACTTTACCTTAAAACGTTTACATGCAATACAGTCGTACAATACATTTTTAATAGTTCTTCTAGCTCTAATTATCCAAAATCTTTCTCTTATTAAAGATTGCATTGTTCTTATACCTGCATGACAATTCTTTTGGTGTACTGATCTAATCAATAATTTAGTAAATTCACATTTGCCTGGTAACAATATTGGATACAAAAATGATTCTCGGTCATTTCTTTCAGTTATTTTAGTTTTAACTCTTAAAATTCCATTATCATCTGTGAATGTTACAATATCATTTAATGACCTTTTATTATAGAAATAACAGCTCTGAACTAAACGGATTAAATATTTTTCAGAATTTTCAATTTCATTTTGAGTAAGATTAGAATATTTACACTTATTAGAAACATTTCGGCAATTATTTACAAATCTCAGAATCCAAGCAAATATTCTTATCATCTTATCATAATTAGATATATTATCTAAAAGCCAAAGGGGTGCGTCTTTAGCTAGATCAATATTCGTAATTTCGATCTTTTTTCTTTCTAAATCAACATTTTTTGGCTGACAGTCAATCGCGCCAATTGGCCAACATTCAGGATTTTCTTTTAACCACTTAGGACCTTCCCACCATCGCGAATCAAGCATTTTCTGCGGAGAACATCCACGTGAAAGTATATCAGCTATATTCAAATTTCCTGGAACGTGCTTCCATGACTCTATATTGGACATCTGTCGAATTTCTTTGACTCTGTTGCTCACGAAAACCGACCAATTCCCATGTTCCTTTATCCACCAAATTGCGGTAGTAGAATCTGACCAGAATGTGATTTTCAGACCTGGCATATTTATTGCCTTGATGATAGAACTCGCAAGTCGAGTACCTATACAACAAGCCATTAACTCTAAACGCGGCATGCTCAAAGTTTTGAGAGGAGCAACCCTAGACTTCGCTCTAACAAGCGTAACCTTGACATCGGAATCAATTATTGATCTAGCGAAGACACATGCTGCATATGCCCCTTTACTCGCATCAACAAAAACATGAAGTTCAGATGAAGCATTAATTTCTAAGTATCGAGGTATAGCTACTTCTTTTAAAACATCAATATTCTTCAACCATTTCAAAAAAGCACTCACAATGTTACAAGGTAATTCTCGATCCCATGGAATTTTCTGTTTCCATGAGTCTTGTAGCAATAATTTTGGAAGCAATGTAGCAGGAGAGAATAAACCGATAGGATCAAAAATCTTTTGCACAATGCTCAAAATTAATCTCTTAGTAATTTTCCTTTCACACGTTAATGTTTCTAAATCTAAACAACATTTCCAAGAATCATTATCTAAATTCCAAATAATCCCCAAAACTGAAGTATCCCCAGAATATTTATCAACATTCTTGCAAGCTACATTGCTTTCAAAACAACGCAAATTGAAACACCCTTTAGACATTAATAACTTTGCATTTTCAATAAACATTTCAGCTTCATTAATGTTAGAAACACCTGATACACAATTATCTACATAAAATGAACACTTTAATTTTTCAGCAGTTTCCTTATATTCAGGAGGACTATTTTCTAAAAGATGCATTATAGATGCACTTAGTAAATAAGAGCTAGAAGAGACACCAAATACAACTCTACAATGTCTATAAATCAATTGTCCTTCATTACATGGGAAATAGAATCTAAGAAAATCTCTATCTTTAGGCATAACAGATAACATTAAATAAGCCTTTTCTATATCTGCAGTTATACCGATAGGATACATTCTAAAACGATCAAGAATATCAGGTATTAATTCTATAAGATTGATGCCTTTATACAAACATTCATTTAACGAGGGTTTCCCTTTCTCAGAAGCAGATGCATCAAATACAGGGCGTATTTTTGTGGTTTCCTTATCTAACCTGATAACGGGCCTATGCGGTAAATAATGACATTTATTACTTAATTCATTTTCTGGAACACGTTCAATAATATTCATTTTTTCCCAATTCTTAAATACTTCCTGATATTCATCGAAAAATCCCCCACATTTCAATTTATTGATCATTTTTTCATATCTCTTCCGAGCTAAAACTTTATTGTCGGGCAAATTCTTAAAATTACACTTCCATGGAAGCCCTACTTCATATCTGCCATCGGGAAGAATTTTCATTTTTTCTTTAAAATCGTTTAAATCAAAGTTTTCCCGCTTTTCAAAACTCTGAATGGGGTCAGAAATTCTTATGGTTTCAAGTTCCCATAATTCATTCAAAGGAATATTTCTAACGTGCATAGACAATGTTGTCAAAACGTTATGTTTCTTGCCACACGTTTGTTTCCCCATCACTGTCCAACCGAGCTTGGTTTCTATGGCAGTCAAATCGCAATTTAATTGAATTAAATTTCCTGTCAATAATTTTCCTATCATATCAGCCCCCACCAAAAGATCAATTTCAGATTCCTTACAAAAATCATCAGATAGATTTATTTTATTTCTTTTTAATTCATTTAATATTCTATAATCTTTAATTTTAGGTACAAATCCGCAAATCCTTTTTTCGGAAAATGCTTCAAAACAAAACGCATTATTTCCATCTAATTCACTGATTTCTACCGAAAACACATCATGTTTTTTAGGTTCCGTTTCATCCCCCCCGAACAGCGCGTGAATAATTATTTCTTTTCTTATAGGATGCATTTTCAGTGATTTCGTTATTCTCTCGCTTACGTAACTACTTTGGCTCGCTGAATCCAGCAGTGCGCGTACGACTTTTTGGCGACCTTGCGATCGAATGCGCACGCCAAGCGTTTGCATGTACATAACTTTATTTCTACTACAATTAGAAAGAGAATTTTCAGATTTTAAAGAATCATCTTGATTATTATTTATATTTTGTTCTGGACACATTATTTCAAAATGAGGTTTATGGCAATAATTACATTTTAATTTATTTTTAATATTACAATTCTTACTCAGATGACCAGCTTTTTGCAAACAAGTGAAGCAAATCCCCTTTTTTAACAAAATCTTTTGTTTATCAGTTAAAGACATTTTTTTAGCCCTAAAACATTTATTAGAGGGGTGAAACCTATCACAGAATATGCAATTGTTTTTCTTACCTTTATTTTCTATACTCACCAATGCAGAGGCGGTGGCTGGATCAGGTTTGCTAATAATTTCAGATAAAATGTTCTTTTTTCTAACAATAGAATCAAAACCTTTTCTTGCTAAAAACACCATTTCATCTCCTTGAACTTCTTGGCGTAGAAAGTCCATCAGATTTTTTAAAGTCCTGGAATTTTCACTGGAATATGTATCGTGATTTCGACTTCTTTCCCAGGTCAAAAGAACTTCTTCAGGCAGGCAGCTCTCAACCAAGGGCATGAGAAAGTCTCCATACTTCTCTTGAGTTCTTCCCAAACTTTCTAAGGCACGAAGTTTGCTTTCTAATTCATCGTATAAAGAAGCTAAGTCAACTTTCATTTTAGGCGCAGTGGCATTTTTCATTACGAGGGTACCAGTATGTTAGAATTCGAAAATAGGGTTAGTTTAAAAATTACTTACTAACCATGCAAGTCTTCATTTGCGGGTTGCATCTATGCGATGCGCGGAGCTTTGAATTAAAATCGAAAATCATCTGTTGAGATAAACTTATTCTAAGTTCAAATTCATCTAAAAGTCCATATATTATAAAAAATGTAGTTTAATTCCATCTAAAAGGCACATTCCTTCATTACATTCAGAGAACTCAATCGTTCTCACACACTTGTCAAAGTTCTTCGAAAGATAATAAATAAAATCAGACGATATTTTCATTTTCTTAATTTACGCGTTCAATTAGTTTCACTTCATTTCATTTTACAACAATGCTAATGAATTTGAAAATGAACTTAAATAACTTGTACATTTACGTAATAAAATATAATTGCATGGATTATGTGATAAAATAACAGAAAATAATTCTTGTGTATAATTAATCATTGTATCAATTTCTAAAAAAATGTTTCTTAAAAGGTTTATATAGTAATTGAAATTTTAATAAACAGATTGGATTTAATATGATAAGATAGCAAAAAAAATTTTTTTACATCAAATCTTACATTATAATGCAGAAAAAAATTGTCTGTTTACCTGTGTGTGAGTATGAAAATTTTATCTTAAAAATGAATAATTTTTTTTGTCTAAATGTTGTATTTTACCATTATTGGGGCCTGAATAAAACATTGTGCTAGGTCATGTCATCTATGTTCGAGAAAATTGGATTAGTGGATCATTGTGGGCAGTCATGTGTCAGGGTCAAGCTAATTATATCTAAAAATGTTTTAATCAATTTTAAATCAATTTTGAATTTAACCATTTTGGATCACGAGAAAAATATTCTGTAGGTCACATGTTAAAAAAATTTCGATTAGTAAGTCATATTTGGGTAACTATATGTAAAACTAATTTCATCTAAAGAAAAAGTTCAATATCACAAAATTATGAAGACACTTGTTGCATGATCATTAAAATGTGAAACCTGCCAGTAAAGTTAGAAAATGTTTAGTTAGAAACCACAGAAGTGTTTTGAATACTTTTCGAGGAACTTCTGGTATAATAAATATATCGTTATTTAACGACCCGATAATAAAGTCTGATTCTTTTCTTTCTCCTTTCTTTCTTTTTTTGGTGAACGAAACTTTAAAAAAACCCTATTTATAGTTCACTGTGCTTGTCTTTAAAATATTTCTAGAAAAACTCCGTTGCTTGAAAATTGGCCTTTAAGCAATTTACATGAAATCGGTTGCTCTTAAAATCGGTTAACTTCATTTCTTGTAAGTTGTAAAGTAAAATATTTTTACTTTATTACTATAGTTCTTTAAGAATAATTTTATATTACATTTTCTTAGCAGGTCAAGTAAATAATATCAAGCAATTATATTGACACATTATTTTTTGATTGTTGTTTTATTTTTGAAAATGCATCTTCCATTATTTAACATAGTATAGTTCAAAAAAAAAACTTTCAATGTGTTTTTTTTTTAATTTATCAGTAGTATTTGTTTTAGTAATTTGCAGAAATACTAAATATAACTGTATGTATAGTTACTTTTATCATTTAAGAAAATATTCTATCGTTTGTTATTCTAAGAGATATTAAATTTGCATACACAATGCGTTTTTATGTACAATTGCTGTTAACCGAAGTTTCTGATTTCCAAGGAACTACCAAGGAACTTAGCACGGAAAATTGAGCTTACACTGTACTTACAGATGGCTGAACAACAGAGTTTTATTCGGCTGGGGGTTTATTTGGAGCAGAATGCATCTCTCTGGAGTTGAAAAGGAAAATACAACTTACGGAATAATAGTATTAGTATATTTAAAGTTTCAGTTCGCGAGGTTTATTTGTTATTGGTGTAAAATTAAGATGCTTTATCAAGAAATTCTCCAATCAAAAACATTGATTCTTCTAGTAAAATAAAATACACACTGATGTCCAAAAGTTAAGCATAATTGGTAATTAAGTAATTATTTTTAAGTAATGAAAGAAATATAAATCGAAATGTGGTGAAACTCCAGGTGTGTAAACAAAATAATACGCGTCATATATTTTCACGAAGAGTTTTCCCCGAAATCAAACAGGGGACCGTCAACAAATTGAAAAAGAACGAAGATCTTTTGGATAACCCTGTCAAAACTAATATAGCAAAAATGTTCAATCTGCACATTATGATTAATTGGCTTATTGTAATGTACCGTGTTTATTTTTATAAGGATAGCATTAACACTCGTAGAGAAATTAAGGTTTTTATAAAAACAGTCCTAATTTTTTCCAAGTTTTTTGCTTATAATTTGCAGAATTCTTATTATAAAATAATGTTCTTTTCTAAAAATATGACAAACATTATTGTACACAATACCCTGTCATCAGAATTTAAAAATAATAAAAATTGTATGAAAAATGAGTATGTTTAGTAAATAATTTTACATTGCGCATGCGTCAACGATATCAAAATTTCATTTGCATATTGTGTTAGCTAAATGTATAGAGCAACTTCTGTAAAAGTTTCAAAAACATAGCTTGAAAATTCTGAAAATGGTCGCCTATAGAATCAACTCAAAAAAGCAATTTCCGTCATTTCTAAAGGAAGCAAAAAAATCAGGGGTTTTACCTAAATATAGTTGTACGTGCAATATTGTGTAGGCACTAAACAATGGAATATGGATACAGCCCCTCATCTTTTTGCTTCATTTAGGGAACAAAGGATTTTGATCTCATTCTATCAACGATAATTTTCAGAATTTTTAAGCTATGTTTTTGAGACTTTCACAAAACTTGCTCTATACATTTAACTAACATAATATGCAAATGAAATTTTAATAGCGTTCACGCATGCGCAGTAAAAAATTATTTAGTAAACCTGCTCATTTGTCATACAATTTTTATTATTTTTTAATTCTGATGACAGGGTATTGTGTACAATGATGTTTGTCATTTTTTCAAAAAAGAACATTATTTTATATTAAGAACTCTGCAAATTATAAGCAAAAAACTTAGGACTGTTTTTATAAAAACCTCAATTTCTCTACGAGTATACATGTTGTCCTTGTAAAAATTAACACAGTACATTACAATAAGCCAATTAATCATAATGTGCAGTTTGAACACTTTTGCTACATTAGTTTTGACAGGGTTATCCAAAAGATCTTAGTTCTTTTTCAATTTGTTGACGGTCTCCTGTTCGATTTCGGGGAAAACTCTTCGCGAAAATATGTGACGCGTACTATTTTGTTTACACACCTGGAGTTTCAGCACATTCCGATTCATATTTCTTAAATTACTAAAAATTAATTACTTAATTACCAATTATGCTTAACTTTCGGACACCAGTGTATGTACACATGTTAAGTATGATATATTTAAATCCAATCATCCCCCACCATTTAAAAATTATTAAAGTATTAACTTTCTATTTTTATTATTTATGTATAGAAATGGTTTTATTAATGTGCGGGTCACTCAACTTACGGTTTCCCTCTTAATAGTAAGTATATGGGCGTTTAATGTCCTTTTATATTCAGAATATATCCTAAGTAAACTAATTTTTTTTAAACTTTATTTAGTGTTACCTTCTTTGAGGATGTCCTGCTTTTCCATAGTTCTCAAAATATTTCTTAAATCATTGTTTAATTTAACATTTTATGCTGATTCCTATATTACAGTTATTGCTTTATCTAACAAATTATGAGCAGAATTTTAACGTTTTCTTATAAAATTAGGCGCAGCGTTTAGAAATTTGTTGAAAACTACGACAAAAAAGAAACATCCTTAAAAAAGAGTAGTAGCAGAAAAAAGAAATTAAATGTATTAATTGCCTTAGGAGATATTTTGAATATAAGAATTCATCAAATGCCCATAGACTTGATTAAACATTACGGAGAGGAACTCGGCCGCTGTGTGACCAGCACTTTTAAATATACAGACCAGAATATGAAAGAATTACTTTAAATTTGTTATGACACTTACCAATATAGTGAAAAAATAGAATATATAAATGTGAAAGACGCGTTGCTGATTAAAAGAATATATCTGAAATACATTCAATTTAATTTCACAAAAAGTCAACTTGATAGTAAAGATTAATTTAGTTCTATAAAACAGTTTTATGGAGGTAAGGGTGGAGGAGGTAACGTATAATTTAAGCTTTTTTTTATTTGAGAATTGCTAGAAATTGTCTCTCTGCTAATCATTCTTTCCGTCTATCTATGATCTATATATCGTAAATATGCATGGTTTAAAATATAACTGTTCTATGTTAATGAGATTCAGTTTGAACGATCTCTAGTGAAATTGAAATGTGATATATTTACAGTTCGTTTTTAAATGTTCCCCCAAAAATTCCGCTAGAAATTAAATTATCTGAGTTTTTTTTTTTTATATTTATTTACTTATTTCGAAATATCCTTCCTTTTGTGAAAATAAACATATGAATATAAATTTTAATAAAAAATAATTTAATATGTACATTGTTAAAATAAGTTTTATTTTGCATAGCTAATTATTTAAATAATTGGATGATATTAAATTTTTGTAACATATTTTAATTAATTAATTATAACATGTGAAGAATGGAAATGAATATGTAATAATAAAACGTAATTTTACATAGCTTAGTTAAGAAAATAATTATTTTATTTTAAATTTTTTCAAATGATAATAAATATATAGTTCTATAATACGTTGAAGCTGAAATGGGCGTTTTCATTTAAAACGCACAAATAGAAAATGTTTACAAAGCTGCTATCTTTGCTTATTTCTTTTGCAATTCTCCCTTCTCAATTCTCGGTTAAATTAATTAAACTTTTTGTCATGCACATTGAAAATATTTGTTTAATTATTTCGACTGTTACATGTCGGAAATAATTAAAACCAACAATACATGTATACTTAATGCATAATTTTCTTCAATATTTTGGTTATCTTTTAATTCCTCTGATATAACTAAATGAAACTTTAGAAAAAATATTATAATGAACTTTTATTTAATCATCAACTCAGTTTAGAAATACCTCATGTGATATACAATTAACAATTTTATAGAAACATTTTAGAGTTATTTTAAAACATAATTAAATCCACATATTTTCTCGCCATCACATGTAATTAATTTTGAGCCAAATTAAAGTGGTGTTACATTGTTATTTTTATCGCATAAACAATGAAGTTTATGCGATGACTCAAACTATTTTGTAAGTGCATATATTATCAGTCTTGTTCAATTAAAATTCATTAACATGTGTATGCATAAAATAAATTTAAATTCTTACACTTAAAATTAATTGAATTGTATAAGCAAAAAATATATATTTTTTTAAAGAAATATTAAATTTTTATAAATATTCTTAGCAAATTTTTATAAAGTATCTTTTGCTCTGTTCACATTCTGAGAGTGATAATATATTGACGACGAATATTGAATATTATTATTTTACATTATTAGAATTCTTTTAAAAATTTGTGAAATACTTGGTTTATTTTCTAAAAGGAAACAGGTATATTTATATATTTAATCAGAAACAACAACATATATAATAAATAAAATTAAATTAAATAAATAAATATTCATATTCATAACATAAAACAAAAAATAAAATAAAATCGCGCAAGATTTTTTTAAACATTAAGTATGGGATAAACGACAACAACTACAACAAAAAATATAATTAAGCAATTAATGCATTAAACAGCATTAATATAATTCTGCAACTATTTAACCAGGCAGTAGTCGCGTGTTGGTCTTTTTACCGGCATATAAATTATTTGCTCCTAAACATATTCTTTTACGAATACAATAGAGAAATAGCTGATTTTAAATGATTATTCATCATCATAATGGCATAACAAGACATCTCTGTTTCTCTTTCAAGTATATTTTTATAAGCAGAGTTGAAACTGACGATAATATGTACGGTATGATTTTTAATGTCATTTTTATATTCTCTATTATTCCAAATCTCAACCATAAAATGTATAATTTAAATAAATAAAAATTTAATGATTTATCGAAATATAATATTGTGAAAATGCTTCTTATTTTATATTTTCTGTTTGCGGAGGGATGGGGGCTGGCGGCTTAAAGACTAATAACGTTCTGGAGAAAGAAGCGACCACTCTCGGGTCAATAGGATATAAAAAATATATATTATATTATTTCTGAGGGGCGTTTGTAAATATATAAATACGTGACACGTATATTCGTTGTCTAGACGGTTTGCCTCTCTGCATGTAACAACGCTAAAATACACAACTTAATGGTTTGAAGTTTAATATTTATAATAGCTTCAGAATTTTTTCGCGTCAATTCAAATTTTATGGAAATTGAATAAAAACTTTAAAATATATTAATAAAATTTTCCTATTAACTCGATCATGCGTAATTAATTCAGTGATGCATTATGATAGGTAATGTATGTAAGTTGTCATGTTGATAACGTAATATTTATGATAAAATAATCTTATTCTGCACTGATAAAAATTATATGAATTTACAGAATATCCACAAAAAAAATTATCATCCTAAGTCTAGTGTAAAATTACAGAGATTCTGCTAAATAGAAAATAAATTATTTGGAAATTTACAGTAGACTCTGTAAATTAACATCGTTAAAAATACACAAAACTTTGTAAATATTTTTTAATGATAATAATTTAACTTAGTTTTCAAAATTAGTGAATCACTCATTCTTTACACTGTAAAAAAATCGGTAAAGTTACTAAAAGTTTTCTAGTAAACTTCTATTCCCAGAACTTTTCTATAATGAAAACTGCAAAATTTTATGTAACCGAGGAAGGTTACTTTAGTTTTTGCTGTTACTGTTACATGAAAAGTTCTTGGAATACAAGTCTACAAGAAAAATCTTGGTAACTTTTCAGTTTTTTTACAGTGTATACAACCTAAATCCTATTTAACTCCGAGATTTTTTTTCTTTCTGAATTGTTCTAAGTTTTTATTTATTTTTATTTTATTTATTTATCTATTTTTTTACAATTTTTAAATAAAATTTTCTTTTTTAATATATCTGATAAGGTTGCAAAAAATTTTTAAAAGTGTGTATTTTCAACTAAAATTTTAACATGTATAAAATTATTTTTAAATGATGATATGGAAATCCCTTCGAGGAAAATATATCTAAAATGATGACTGAGAAACTCTATCAAATACATTTAACTGAGAGCTAGGGTAAAATTTACACTCGCTTTTTTTCTGTGTTTATAAAAAAATTAACAGTGTACATGAATGTTTGATCAGAAATATTTCCATACATAATGAATAATATAAATAAATAGAAATATTCGTAACATGAAACGAAAATAAAACAAAATAAGTTTTGGTATTGTTTTATTTATTTATTTATTTATTGAAACGCCAAGTATGGAATAAACAGTTGCAACAACAAAGTAATGATATAAAATGATATAACATATGCATTATTTGCTTTAGAGATTGTTCTCACATCTTGCAAATCAATCATATCTAGTAATTGTAAACATTAAAGCCATATCAACAAATAAAAAAAAATAATTTGACCCGAAAGACCTTGAATGAGTACTGTTGAAAATTTGAGAAGGAAAGAAAGAGAGTTTTGTAAAAGAGATTATTTCGTTCGAGTTTCGGTCCAGCCGACTTTTACTCGACTAATTACATTTTCACCGAAAGCAATTTTTCGTCGAAATTCTAATTTAGGGTCGGAACCGATTTTTTGGTCGACCTCTACTTTTTTAGAAATAGTTACATAAGTGTACTGGATCATTTGGTCAGCAATGATGAAATTAATATTCGAAAATACTGATAACTACTACTCATAAATTATCTTAAAGTCTGTGAGAGGTGATAACTGAACACTAAAAAATAATACATTATCGATTTTCGAAAGCAGTACCGATTGAATTCTATATTTTATCAAGAACTTTTTTTTTTTGATTGGAAAAAAAACCAATTTTTGACATTTTTTTAAAAAATTAAATAAAAGAATTTTACCCCAGAAAACGCCAAATCCTTCAATGCAATTAATAAAGCAATTTATAATATGTCTCTAGTATTGGCCAAGTTTAATAAATAATATCCTGCCATAGAAATTCAACAGGGGTTCTGCGTATCAGCAAAAACAAATCTATATTTAGTTTTGATTTTAATAAAGGTTTGCCTCTTTCTGATTCTTTTTCGTAATTTTTATATAATTTCTTTAAAAAATTAATAAGCTACTACCGACTGATTTTGTAAAAAAAAATAATTCAGATGTTAAAAAATAAAAATAAAATAAAATAAAATCCAAATTTGCTCTAGCATTTTCGAATCAATAACTTGATTAGTTTTCTTAATTTTTAGGAATTAATGCAAATTGTCAGTATATTTCATTTTTACTTGGAAATAAAGTACAACAAATATGACGTTCTTTTGCTGTTTAGAGATAAAATGTTTTTTATGAGTTTTTTAGTGAGTTTTTAATTATTGTATGGTTTAGTTACTTGCTCAGTTATACGAATTCGCATAATAATTAATTTTAAAAGTAAAAAAAAAAAAGAATCAAAAATAGGGCTTTGAGGACAAAATTAAATGCATAAACTATTTTTTTACCAAATTTTATAGCTGTAAAATAAGCGGTCTCTCCGGAACATTGTCAAGGATCATACTCACAGAGTTGAACACAAATATTTTTCTTATTATTTTAGTTATAAAGTACTTGAAACAAGAAATACATTCATACTTCTGATACTTTTTAATATTTCTTATGAATTTTTAAATATTTAAGACAAATAAACATATCATACAATGCTCAGTTCTCTATTTATTTATTTATTTTTTTTATTTATTTATTTATCTTTTGACTGGCTTTCACGCTTCGCAGATATGAAGAACATATTGGAAAAACAATCATTTTAAGATCACAAAAAGATGGTTTCACAGCAAAGATTAATCTACTTCAATACAACATTTTTACGGAAGTCGGGCAATGTACCTTATTTTTTTTATTTGTTTGATGAAAATTTCCAGTTTCTATATTAATAATTTTGTTAAGGTTGTTTAAAGTTTTGTTAAGGTTAAATTTCGCCAAGTTTATTATGTCAATTTGTTTTTAGGTACCGTGTGTTTGTCTGAGTTTTTGACGGACATTTTAAAAAAATCAGAATGTGCATAATCTTTTTAAGAAACTGTCAATTTCAGAATGCAGTAATAACACACATATTTTTTTTCTCTTTAACAGGTCCATGTAAGAAACGCGATATAGGATCTTCATCTGCCCCTTGAAATGACTTTTTCTTGCTCGATTTTTCTTATTGATAATAATGGAATTTAAAGTGCATGTGAAGTACAGTAAATGATTGTTGCAAACACTACATTTTGAGGCAAATCTTCTTCAAGAAAACAAACTGCAATAAGTCCCTTGAAGTCAATTTCATTCTATTTTTTAAACATAGTTGAAAACTGTATGTTTCATCTTATGTTAAGAAATTTAAGAAAAATGATTTTTTTCAAATAGAAGTTTATTGCTGTGAATTACGTCAGCGATACTTTTAGTTCAGGTACAAATGATTGTGACGTGAATTGTTGTGATTTGAAATTAATTCTAAAAACATTATACAATGCCCCCGTTCAGATCATCGTGATTAAAAATAGAAAACTTTATTTTAATTTTTATTTGATCGTATTATACAATAACCCTATTAAGTTCAAAACAAAATAAAACAGATGCAGCTAAGTGTCTAGATATTTTTAATCCGCTTTTCGAACGAAGGATCTTTGTCGAGAAAAGATCAAATTTTTTAAATCCTTTTTATCGCTCTGTCATTAAAAGAACGTATTTTGTGTTAGTTAATACTCTAGGAAAGAAAATTTTGAAATTCGATAATATTGAAAAACTCTGATATTACATTTTCCTTTTTTCCCTCAAATTATAGACAATAACTACTGATAGACTAAAAATGATAAAAAATTATAGACAAAAAATGATGAGTTTTATTTTTGCATTATGAGTTTTAGCTTTTGGATAGAGAATGTTTCCAAGTATTTAACTCCTTAAGCGTCTGAAGGTCTTTCTGCAATTTCATAAAAATTATAAAAAAATTCAATATATATATATATATATATATATATATATATATATATATATATATATATATATATTGTTACGAATTTTGTAAATAGTTAGTGTTTGTACTGTAAAATAATGTAAATAATCTTATTAAGCTCCATTTCTTTACTAATATTAGTTTTTGTTACATTGTCTCTGTTATCAAGCAAACTTGTCTATTATTTTCAGTGAATGTCTATGGCAGCTTTGCGAAATATTAGAGATATATCCATGTTGGCGACAAACTTGGCGATTGTTGGCGGTGGTACCCCTGCACTCTCTATGGTAACCCCCCCTTTAGATATGCTGATACATTGAATGTTGTTCCGTGGTTTTCCGGATTTTTCTAGAAGGTTGTAGAAATTTCCACCGCATGCTGCGAGCCTATATAAGGAGAGCCGATACGAGCTGCTGTTATTATTTATCAGTCAGTCATTGAGTGAGCTACGATTAAGCGAGTTTGCTTGAGTTTTATTTACGTTGTTTTTAATGTGATTTAGTGTTGAGACATTGTATAAAAAGTCTCTGGAACCTATATCTGCAATTGTACGAAAGATTTGAACAATTATTTTTGAATATCTAGAAATATTTGTGAGTTTCGAAGACTCTGTTGTTCTGAAGTTCTGTAAATAAATTATTTTCTACTTTTCTAACAAGAGTTTGAAGTTGTCTAACCATAAGATCAAAAGAACCCCATATACGCTGCAACAATATATATATTTCCAAATAGTCTATTCATCCTATAGTCACAAAATTCACATGATCAGAGCTACAGCTGCAAGAATCACATAAATTATATACATAGAACTTAATAAATAAAGTATATGGGCAGAACCAGAGTACCGTGCCATAATAAAACTGAAGTAAAAAAAAGCATTAAAGGAGATAAAATTTGAGAATAAAAACAAAATAAAGAAGCTGTGAATCTCAACATCGGTGGGCAGTTTTAAAAACACAGCAGAACATCTAAATAAATCTGCAGAAAAGACTATTATAATGTAGTGGCAGTGGGATTCGATTAGAGTGTCACAATGTAAAAAATCAAATGTGCGAAAACATTTGATATCGTAACACTCTCCCAACGGACGCAACGCCACAGAAAACAGCATATAACTCATTCAAAATATATGTAGACGAAATAAACTAGTGTGTAATATATATTAAAACAGCAATAAAGTTGTATTACCGAAGCTTTAGAGACACAGCCGCACAAAACAACTAAAATCCAACATTCCAAAATCAATCCATGTTCATTCCATGTCGTTGCCAGACGATTGCAGACATCCTTGTATAACCGTCCAAAAAGGCCTTAAGTTATACAAAATCATTAACTGCCAACAATATAGCGATTACTTAAAAATGTAGACTGTCTGTAAAACTTGTATATTTATTAATAAATTTTAGATATAAATTGTTTTTATAGTGTAAAATATTATTTAAATGATGAAGGTCTTTTAAAAATAATTTTTTATTTTAACAGAGTTTGTAGTAACGAAAAACTTGACCAAAGATTATATTTAATTAAACTTGTTTATGAATATTTGAAGTTCAGTTAACCAACTGATTAACTTCAAAACTAAAATTATCCCGCTTATTATATATTGAAATTTATATATCATTTGAATACTAATGATGAAATATGGATTTTTAAATCGTGATAATCAGCAGCGTTATTGTTTTCATTTGTTTTTTTTCAAGACTAACATATCAGGATAAATATCAGATGAAATTTCCAAAAAAATCACGATCACAGTTCAAAATAATTAAATCATCGATGTATTTAAAATCCAGAAAATTAACATCTTTATTTACACTAGAAACCTGAAATTTATATAAAAAAATAAATAAATAAAAATAGGTTAGCTGCCGTGGAAGAATAACCCAGGTACCCATTATTCTGTAAATAAATGTTTGAGCCTGTATAAACATAATTGTTACATAAACAATTATGTTTATTATTAGTCATATATATTTGTTTATATAAAAATTATGTTTATACAGTCTATTATCTATATAGAATAAAATATCTTACACTCAACATTTACATTCTATTTCAGTATTTGTTTTAGACTGTTGAAGTATTTGTATAACTTAATTATTTTATTGTTTTCATTTTCAATTTCTGATTATTTCATTAATGAATTATTTTTTAATTTTATTAGTATTTTTTGTTATTTTTTACGCTATTATTATTATTTTATATTTAAATTATTTTGTTTTTTCCTTATAGGTTTATCGAGTAGTTGTAAAGAGAAAAAGTTGGATTAGTTATAAGTTTCTAATTATAATAAAAGATTGGAATTGGTATATTCTAATAGTTTTATATTCAAAACATTGATATTCTCAAATGGATGTAAAAATATATATTTCAATACAATGCAGTATACTATTTTCAACAGAGATTATAGGTAATAAAATTTAAATATTTGTCTTGATTGTGGGAAATAACGTAGAAATGGATGCTGATAATATATTCAGTCTAAATAAAACAGACTCAGTATTTACTAACACTCATGCAATAGAAGCTAACTTTTCTTTTCAGAATTCTTCATTATCTGATTTTAGATTCCAAGACCCCATTCCCTATTATGGGGAATATTTTAGAAGTTTTTATAAGCGGTATGGTATTGTTCATGGATATCTGAGTGTTATAATTTGTGTTTTTGGGATCACATCCAACATTCTAAATATCATCGTTCTTTCAAGAAAAAATATGGTTTCACCAACAAATATAATTCTCATAGGATTGGCAATGGCAGACATGTTTGTCATGATTTCATATTTGCCATTTACTTATCATTACCATATTGGAAACTATGCAAGTGCTAAAGAGAAATTTACATTTGGATGGGCGTTTTACACACTCATTCATTCTCATTTCACTGTTGGTGTTCATACAGTAGCTGTATGGTTAACTGTAGTTGTAGCCATCTGGAGATATATGATTGTAAATTTTCCAACCAAAAGTGATATTTGGTGTTCGATGTCAAGAGCAAAATATGCAGCCATAGCTACGTATATCATGTGTCCAATATTTTGCCTACCCGTTTACTTTACGTTTACTGTAGCTAAAGTGAAACTTACAACTGGTGAAGTGGCATATAGAACAGAGTTTAGCCATTATTCTGAGCAGCATGATCGACTGCTTGAAAAAATTAACTTCTGGGTTTATAGCGTCATCGGAAAATTAATCCCTTGTGTAGTACTTACAGCTATAAGTATTGGACTAATTCATGCTTTGAATAAAGCTAAGAAAATAAATCAAAGATTAGAAAATGGTAAAATAGAAAATGCTGCATGTGTTGACACAATAACTAAAATGATTGTAGTTGTATTGTTGTTTTTCTTACTAATAAAAATTCCATCTGGAATATTAACGCTCTTATGTGGAATTTTAGGAAGAGAATTTTTTGATCACGTTTACATTTACTTAGGTGACGTTATGGATGTCCTTGCTTTGATAAACAATGCGGTAAACTTTATAATTTATTGTTCAATGAGCAGAGAATTCAGGGACACTTTTGCATTATTGTTTATACCGAAATGTATATCCAAACAAAACGTTCCTCCGGCATCAGAACCATCTGAGACTATTGCTTCGATATGTGTATAAGATAATAAATTAATGTAAATTGACAGATAATAGAGATAGATTTTCTTGGATATAAAATGCAACAAAAGGTAAAATGTAACATAAAAAAATGTGCATGTAAAAAAAGGTTAATCATCTGTTATAAGTATAGAAAATTGCAATAAATTGTCTCACTAAATTTAATTTAATTTTATTTATTTTAAAATTATCTCAAATATTATTTTGTTAGATTATTATTGTTGAAATATGCAATTGGGTTTATAGTTAAAATTGCATTTTATTCCTTATTTCAATCCTTGCAAAGAAAAAAAATACATGTGAAATTTCCAACTTGATCTCAAAAATATGCATAAATAAAATATTGATACTATGTTATATTTAATATAATTTCATGCATAGACAAAATAACTGAAATTTTATACATAATTGAAATAACTGTATCAATATATTTCTTATCAACTCAAAAACTAGCAAACTTTATTGCAAAAAAACAGTATAATCTAAATATATAATTTTAGAAAATGCAAAATTGAGGGAGGGGGGGCAAGATTATAGATTTCAATACCCCATTCCCTATTATGGTGAATAATTTAAAAGTTTTTATAAGAGAATGGCATTGTTCATGGATATCTGAGTGTTATTATTTGTGTTTTTGGGATCACATCCAACATTCTAAATATCATCGTTATTACAATCAAAAATATGGTTTGACCATCAAATATCATTCTTATAGGATTGGCGATGGCAGACATGTTTTTTTATGATTTCATTTATGCCATATACTTATCATTACCATTTTAGAAACTATGCAAGTGTTAAAGAGAAATTTTCATATGGATGGGCAGTTTACTCACTCTTTCATTCTCATTTCACTGTTGCAGTTCATGCAGTAGATGTAAGGTTGACTATAGTTGTAGCCGTCTGAAATATAAATGATTGTAAATTTTCCATCAAATAGCAGTATTTTGTATTCGATGTCAAGAGCAAAATACGCAGTCATAGCTACGTGTATCATGTGTCCAATATTTTGCCTACCCGTTTACTTTACGTTTACTGTAGCTAAAATTGAACTTACAAGTAGTAAAGCGGCGTATACAACAGAGTTTACCCATCTATCAGAGCAGCATAATTGACTGCTTGAAAAAAATTAACTTCTGTGTCTATAGCGTCATCGTAAAGATGATCCTTTGTGTTGTGCTTACAGGTTTAAGTATTGGACTAATTCGTGCTTTAAGTACAGCTAAAAAATATAAATCTAAGACTTGAAAATGGTAAAATACAAAGTGCTGCATGTGTTAACAGAATAACTAAAATGATTATAGCTGTATTGTTGTTTTTCTTACTTACAAAATTTCCATCTGGAATATTAACGCTCTTATGTAGAATTTTTGGAAGACAATTTTTGGATCAGATATTAACTTAGGTGATGTTACGGATGTCCTAGCTTTGATAAACAATGCAATAAACTTTATAATTTATTGTTCAATGGGCAGAGAATTTAGGGACACTTTTGCATGATTGTTTATACCAGAATGTATATCCAAACAAAACGTTCTTCCGGCATCAGAACCATATGAAACAATTGCTTCGACATGTGTGTAACATAATAAATTAATGTAAACTTACAGATAATAGAGTTAGGGATTCCTGAAGATAAAATGCAACAAACGGTAAAATGTAGCCTAATGTAACAAAAAGGTTAATCCATCTTTAATAAGTATAGAAAATCTCAAAAAATTGTCTCACCGAATTTTGTTTATTTTTATTTATTTTGTTATTATCTAGAATATTATATAGAGTAGCGGATATGGACAGCTTAACGCAACAATATTAAAACTTAGACTGTATAGCAAAAAGGAGAAAAAATAAAAAAAATCCCTACCCGGTTTCGACGAGTTGTTTTCTTGGTACTGATGTTCATTTCGGTTACTTTTCCCTGTGTTTTACATTTTATGGTGCATTTATATTTTATTTTTCTCATAATTTTATTACTCTTAATATTATAATGTGAGATGTTAATACGGTAGAACATTCCTATATCAGAAATACTTTTTCCTTATTTAAAAATTAGCATAGTATTTATACCTCGTAACTATTAGAAAATATGAGGCAAGCGACAGCAGCTTTGACGAGTTTCGTTGTGGCACAACGAGTTGCCTGCATAAAGTAATTTTGTTGTGGTTGTTTAAAAAGGCGCGCAGCGGTCATGTGTGCGTTGACAGCGGCACTGATGAGTTTCATGCACTTTACAGCCTGCTGCACAGTGAATTTGATGTATCCAGTGTTTTTTTCGTATTTTCGAACAAACGTATACAGATTTTAATAGTTTGATTTTTAATAACCGCGGTATTAACCAGTTTTGTCGTCAAGAAAAATTTTTAAAGCTACTTTTGTGCATCCAGAGACTGGGTTTTAGTCTCGTTAGAGAAAGCAGCTTTGATGAGTTTAGTTGTGGCACAACGAGTTGCCTGCATAAAGTAATTTTGTTGTTGTTGTCGTTTAAAAAGGCGCGCAGCGGTCATGTGTGCGTTGACAGCGGCACTGATGAGTATCATGCACTTTACAGACTGCTGCACAGTGAATTGACGAGTTTTGACGGTATTGACGAGTTTCGTGCATTTTAGAGATTGCTGCAGATCGAGTTTCGTACATCCAGTGATGTTTTGTTTTCGTTTCTGTGGGTGCACAGTGCTCATACGTACATTAGTGACCGTGGCATTGACCAGTTTCGTGCATCTTAGAGCAAGCTGCACAGTCAGTTTCTTGTGATCAAGATGGTATTATCTTTTTTTTTTTGGTTTGTATTTTAATATACGCGCAGCGCTTAGGAAGCGTCGTGGAAATGTTCATGTCGTTAACTGTCTGCCGAAAATTTCATGTTGTGATTTGGGAGAATGTTTAGGTTCCTGAAAATTTAGTTTGCTCGAGAGTGCTTGTTACTAAAATCGCTAAAATCCACTGTCTGCACTGGTTTAGGATTATGTCATTAATATTTGAAGAGAATGCATTATAATTATTAATATACTAACATTAAAAAGATTATAACATGCTTTCACTGTACATTTCTATAAAATATCAATTAAAATCATCATTAAAAATAAAATTGAAGAAATTATATTTTTATTATAATCTTTGTCTAACAAGGGAACCTCAAGAAACGTAAGTCACTGATTTAGACGATAGTGCCATTGGAAAGATCTCATCAACAGCAGTAAAAAACTCAATGGAACTACCCGTCGCAAATTAGCCGTTTTCGAGATGTCTGACAATTTATGTCACGTAGCTAGTGCACACTTAATGGGGGACCGCAAAAAATTTTATTCTCGATTTTAACGAAAGTGGTACCGTTAAAAAGATATCATCGGGAGGATTAAAAAACTCAAAGGAATCACTGGTCGGAGATGAGATGTTTTCGAGATATCTGACAATTTGTGTTACATTGCTAATGCACACTGCTGGGAAACTGCATTAAGTGACATAAATTGCTGGATATTTCGAAAACGGCTCATTTCAGATGGTTACTTCCATTCAGTTTTTAACTTCTCACAATGATATCTTTGGAACAACACCATTTTCATCAAAATTGAGAAAATAAGTTTTTTGCGGTCCCCGATTAAGTGTGCACTAGGATAGTATGCACTAGCTACGTGACATAAATTATAGGATATCTCGAAAACGACTCATTTCCGACAGGTAGTTCTATTGAGATTTTACTCCCTCATGATGATATTTTTTAACAATACCACTTTCGTTAAAATCGAGACTAAAATTTTTTGTGGTCCCCCATTAAGTATTCACTAATTGCGTCACATTAGATATCTCGGGATATCGAGATTTCTCGAAAACGGTTCATTTGCGACGTGTAGTTCTATTGAATTTTTCTTTTTTTTTTTTTTTTTGCTCTTGGTGAGGTCTTTCCAATGATACCACTTTTGTAAAAATCGGTAACTTACACTTCTTGCAGTTCCCTAGTAAATTTATAAGTATAAGTGTATAACATCACGTTAACATCAATACCAAGAAAACACTCACTGAATTCATGTAGGGATTTTTTTATTGTTTTCCCCATTTCAGTATTCACTCTAGTTTTAACATTGCTGCATTAAACTGTCCCTATCTGCTACTATTATATTGTTAGATTGTTATTGTTGAAATATGCAAATGAATTTACAATAAAAAATGCATTTTCTTCCTTATTTCAATCTTTGCAAAGAAAAAAAGTATATATGTAAAATTTCAACTTGATCTTAGAAATATGTATAAAGGATATATTTATATTATATTACATTTAATATTATTTCATGCATAAGTAAAAGAACTGAAACTTTATACACAATTGAAACAATTATATCAATATATTTCTTATCAACTCAAAAACTAGAAAACTCCATTGCAAAAAATCATCATTAATCTAAAAATATAATTTTAGAAAATGATAATAGAAGGGGGGAGGAGTCCATGAGTCAAAATTTTATTTTGTTAATTAATGTTTCTTTTTCTAGCAACATAACTTTCCATAATGATTATTTTTCAGATAAAAAGTTTTTGAAAATTTTGGCTGTATTTAATTTTTTTATATTAAATTTAAAATCCTGATTAGTATTTATTGATAAATTAACACAATAATTTCGTAATGAAATTCATAAATACTTGTTACAGGAAAAGCTATATTTATTTTTTAAACAAAATAAATTTTGAGAAAATCCACTGTGAGATGAATTAATTGTAAGTTTCTAGCTCCATGAGATACAGAAATGTTATTACAAGGTAAGAAGAACCGTTATATCAGCTGATTTATTCATTGTAGAAATACGCGGATCACTTTATTTAATTTATTTAATAGTATTTGATACAAAATGAATTTTTTGGGGATTTTCGAGCCTTGGACCTCATCAAATACAAATGCGATACATTAAAATGTAGAGTGTATTTATATATTTTTTTATATCATAAATAAAGTTTTTTTTTCAAAAAAATTACTATTGAAATTAAAGATGAAATACTTTGCTTGCAAAGTATTTCATTAATATATTCATTACCGGATCTTTGATTTTTAAAAAGAATTTTTTTTGTTTGTTTGTTTATGCCGGTGTAAATGGACAAATTAGAGATTTCTTATTTTGAATTGAATTACTCTAAATTTATAACTTAATATAAGATAAATAAATATTAAATTAAACTTAAATCAGCATTTTTCAAAATTAACTTGTTTCAATATTTAACAGCATTCTTGTAAAAATTTAAAATAATCTATCAGTTTATAATTTAAATTTTATGGCTAACCAAATTTTTACCACTTTATATTAAATTTTTATCTTCTAAAATTCTAGTTCAAACACACATAATTAAATTAAATTTTTCCTTTTTTTTTCTTTTCCTGCTGTTTCTTTCATGCAAAGAAATATTGATTGCGTAATTACTTGAGATGATTAAATCTTTGTCTTTACATTTCTTTTTTATTTTCCACTTTTAAGAGTAAGGAATAACTACTCGTAATTTTTGCAGTTAGAAGGTCACTTGATTTTTCAAACATAAGGAAAAATTGAATTTTTTTTTTTTGGTATTTTGCTTAGTGAAAAGCTTGATTAACCTTCCTACCCTGAATGGGTCTAATCGACCCAGTCCTATAATGCGTTTCATTCGAACCAAACCAGAAAATTTTTCATAAAGTAAATTAAATAAATAACACACATATTTAAGTTAAATAAGTATGTTAAACGGATATAAATGAAAATTCTGGTGTGAAATATTTTAATCAAGTTTCAGTAAAATTTCAGGGTAGGAAGGTTAAGTAGTTGATTATATAATTTATTCTTTATTCTACTATATTTCTCTTCATATTTCATCCCGATTATCTGAGGTGAGATAATTGAGTTTAAGTAAAATTTTTAGAGTAGAGAACACCTTTTGTGATATTTACTTATACTTATTATGATATTTATTATTACTAATATTTTACTTATTATGTTTCTTTATCATAACTATATTCTATTCACATTGTTAAAATTTATTATTACTTGTGTTACTCTATTATAAAATGTGTTATTATATGAAAATATGATTTATAAGTAGTAGCTTTTAAAAACATTTTTCAAAGTTCCAAGGATGGAACTACGGACATTGCAATTCTAGGATCCTATTTAAAAACAAACTGACTACTCAGTTTAGATCAGAACTAACAACATAGTATTATGAATTATGACTATCTATTAAGGACTAACTTAATCATGTAATCAGACCTCCTTGAAAGGAGAAATTGAGCTATTCAATTCCAAATGTGACTTTTTAGACGGACATCTTGAACTAAATTTTAAAAATGATTTGATGAACCTAAACATGTATGAACTTGTTTTCATGGATGTCAAGGAATATTCAACGTTGTTGTTTTCATTTTAATGTTAAAAATCTTCGAAACACAAAATAATTTAACTATATGCTATGTGTAATTGTCTACATTTTTAAATTACTTTTATGATGTGTATGTTTGAACATGATCATATATTGTATCTTTGTTGGTTTCTATATAGTTTCTGTAATTTTAAAAGCTACTCCACATATCACATTAGTATTCCTAAATTTAAATTCCTTATTTTTCTAAAAAATTAATTAATTAATTAATTACCTTTTTACTACTTCTGTCAACAATTTTGTAATCTAAGTCCGTGTCACCTCCCTTTCCGTGAATTTGCAGGTCTCAAACCTACAGTTTCACTCATCTTTTTAGGAGGGGCTTTTTGTAATAATAAAAAAAATTTCGTCATTTTCTCGTTACGATTTCGCTCTAAATTATTACATGAATATACTTTCAATAGTATTTCAATAATCTACTAATATTAAACTATCGGCTAAAGTTCTCTTTTTTTCTTTAATTCAGCATAATATATTATTTATTTTCCTAAAAGTATTGAAATGTTTTATTTAAATATCAATATATTATTTCGAAGTATGGAAATTATTCTATTAACCCAATTCCCCTTTTTTGAATAAAAAAAATTCGTCAAAAATTAATTTACGTTTTATTGTTTTTATTAAAATATCGTCTGAGCAATTCCAAAAAAAGATTGCGCTTACGGGCTGTTTACCTTTGTGTAATTTTGCAAACTATCGCCTTGAGAAAAGAGTCCGTGTCTGAAGCTCCTTCTTCTGGCCAATGGACGTTTTTTGGAGTTGCAATGTATTCCTAGCAATGTATTTTCACAGACCCCTTTTTTGTTCCATATTATTCACTGTGATACTGACTTAGAAAGGATGGCTTGTTTGTTGTAGTGCATTTTTTTTTTTTAAATGGAAATGATTGAAAAAAGAACTTATTTTTTTATACTCGAATTATCGAGAGTGAAATGATGTGTGAAATAGCAAGTGATAGTGGACCATAATAAATATTTTACGTCATTTATTTTTGTGTAATTTTCATTTATTGGAGAAACCACCAATTAAAATCACCCATCTTCTCTTGTATGCCAGCCAAGACATGGATTGTACTTCAAAGGTTCTTTAACTGAGAATATTAAAAAATTAATTTGCCTGCGGTATTGTGAGATAATCCGTTTCTTCCGTCATTTCAGCGGATGTTCTTTCTATGATCACACGTCTCTTACACACACACACATATATATATATATACAGGGTGAGTCATAAACATCGAAACAATAGGCTATCTCCATAAATATCGCCCCTAGACCCATACTTCCAATTGCAAAGTTTCATAAAAAGGGTGAATTTTTTGATAAGGTAAGTTGCAACTCCATGGGGGGTCTATTTTAAAAAATACGAAAAATAAATTTTTATGCGTCCCCCATAGGATAAAATTTCCAATTAGAAAATCTTTCCTTATCTATTCCTGAATTGAACAAAAAAAATCATCTTGATATCTTTAAAACTCAGAGAGTTATGACAATTTTAATAAATCGTGAGGTTTCAAGGTATCAGACACAAATTGAAATGTGTGTAATTGATGGAACAATGTTGATGTAATGTGTCCAAGAAACATTTATTTTTTTTATAGAGTTAGAATTTTGAATGGTTTTGTGATGGTTAACCATATAATTTGTAAGCATTATCACATCATAAAACTTCTTAATAAATATTGTTTTCCAAAAAAATTATTGTAAACTAAAATTGCTATAATTCAAAATATTATTTGTCGCGTTAATTTTTTTTCTTTTGATTAAATGAAAATGTCTAATTTTCAATTTTGATTCGGCATTTAAAAAAATATTTTTTTTAATAAAAGTATTTAAAATAGCAATATAAAGAAGATGTAATTCATTATGAGCCAATCATAGTTTTTAAAAGTAAATTTTCTGAGGTAAAAACTTCTTTCGGCACGTTGGGAATTTTTTTTAAATCTCATTTTTTTTTATCAGTTCGATTTCCTATATTTTTTTAATGTTTTACCCCTGTCAACTTCAAATTTGGATGTAATTTCATAAGCTGTTTGGTTCGAATGTATTAAACCTTTATCAATTAAATACACTTATAACGGAATATTAGTGGGAGCTTGCCAGAACAAAATATGCAACAGAAACGTTATACTCATATGCTCTTATTTACCATCTACTTCAACCTAGGAAACCTCGGTCGAACGCTCAAATGAAATTCATGATAACATTTGATTGGACATTATCAAGGAGACGTCCAATCAGGATTAAAGATGAATACCGTTTGAGCGTTCGACCGAGGTTTTCGATGTACTCGGTGTCGAAGTAGTTGGTGAATAAGAGCGTTAGACTTTAACATTCGAAAAATTATTTTTTTAAATGCTGTTTAGTCTAAAAAAACTACTCGGATGTAGCAATCTGAGGACTCTAAAGTTCCGTGCATAAATACTTCATGTCACTAATGTTGTGAAAATTATACAAAATGCAGTATAACAGTGCCACCCGAAAGATGATAAATACAAAAATGTAAACAGAACCAATTCATGTGAAGAAGTAACTGAATCTGATTTTTATGGTAGTTCCTGCATTAGTACTTAAGATAAAGCTATTGCAGAAATCGTAACAAATGCAGTGTTACAGCACCACACGTGGAGATATTTACAACAAAATATAAATAACATCAACTCATGTCAAAGACTAATTGAAATTGAAGTTTGGTGATATTCCTTGCATTAATTCTGGAGATATAACTATTGTGGAAATCGCACAAAAGACTGTACAGTAGGGCCACCTGTTAAGCGATTCACACCAAAAATTAATTAGCACCAATTTATATCAAGGACTAAGTAAGTATAATTTTTTATTAAATTCCGTGGATTAGTTCTTTAGATAGAGCGCTCAAAAATTTTATGTCATATACAAAGATACAGGAACAGTGACTTAGAGACAGACATTTTGTGAAAACATGTTTTCCGGTATATCTGAGCCCTAAAGCGTGTGAATCCGTCGAAAACTGGAATTCAAAATTTTCATGAATCCAATACTTTCTTTTGTAAAGATAGAAGAAAGTAGAAATAGGTTTAAAACCATCATAAATTTTGAAGCTGAATAATAAAAAGTAGATTTTTGAAAATATTTCTGTGTAATTTATTAAAATATATTTCCAATGATTCCGTTAATACCAGAGTCATTACCGCTATTACTGTTTTTACTAAACTTATTGCCGCAGGCAATAAGTTTTAAGGCACTTTTAATGAGAGTTTAATTAATAAAACTTTTAATAAGTGTTTAATAAGATGGTTAGGCCAATGGGTCGTGTCAGATACGAGGCTGGCGCCAAGCTCGAGATATTGCAGACATCTAGCTTACTTCAAGGAAGTTTAAAGCAAAAATGTATACGCTCTTATTTTATATCTATAAGTTAAAGTATTGTCTTGGATCGACATTTAATAATGCTTAAATTTATAGTCGATCCCTAAATTGTATTTCAAATGAACTGAAATCGCTGCTCTCAGAGGTATGCTTAAGTGGTGTAAGTCACGTATTTTGGAAAAATTTGGATTTTAATATCTTTTGGGGATTTGTAGATATCGAGATGAAATTTTTTTTGTTCAATTCAGGAATGGACAAGGAAAAATTTTCTAATTGGAAGTTTTATCCTCTGGGGGCCGTATAAAAATTTAGTTTTCGCATTTTTTAAAATGGACCCCCCATGGAGTTGCAACTTATCTTATCAAAAAAGTCACCTTTTTTATGAAACTTTGCAATTGGAAATATGGGACTAGGGACAATATTTAAGGAGATAGCCTATTGTTTCGATATTTATGACTCACCCTGTATATATATCATTATATTAAATGAAATACCTTTAGAATATAACTATTGTAATAACATTAAAAAGGGTGTAAGGCAAAACAAATTTAAGAACAAAAAGAAACTTATCTAAAGTATAATGATTATACTTTAAATATAAAGCCAAGAAAAAGTGTAAGAGGAAATCAAACATATGAAAATGTTATGCAATTTTAAATATATGAGTATATCTATTCAGCAGATAGTGCTGGGAGAAACGAGTCACACTGCTGCCTTATTATGTGCAATGGTGATATACGGAATTTGCTTTTATTTGTTTATAACTTGTAACGTGGTACGCAGTTTTGTATACAATAGTTAATTTGGCACTCGGATATAAATAAGTTTGACAAACCTGTACTATATTTATAAAAATTACTTCGATTAACACTTTTCAGAGTTGAATTCGGGATCGAATCCTTTTGTATTTCAAAGTTTACCTGTGCATGTAGGCCAATTCGGCATGGATTTTTGTTCCTTTGCCATTTATGATATCAAATCGATTAAATGCAAACTTATGCTACGGTTTCCTAATTCATGCAAAATTCAGAACAATGGGAAATTAATAGGAGGGATAATAAATGACTCTGAGTGACTATTCGTGAATCATGGGAAATCGAGCATGTGCCATTAATAATAATAATAACAACAATAATAAAGATTTTCCCTTGTTTCAGTAAATATATATATATATATATATATATGTGTGTGTGTGTGTTATATATATACCTGAAATTCTTTCCGCTCTTTTATAGAATGATACAGCATTACACAGCATTAATTGATACATGCGAAATATGAATAAAGTCAGAATATTTTATAAAAAAATGTTAAATCGTAAATAACAGATGCAATATTTATATCAATGTGTATGTGTGTGCATTTTAATATGAACCAGCTTTCTTTAATTCTTTTATACAATTTTTACTTTCTTCTATCTTTACAAGAAGAACGCATTGGATTTTTGAAAACAAAATCAACTTACGATTAGATTGATACGTTTTAAAAGATCATGAACATTATTTATTTGTTTTTATAAAATTTTTGTCCATGACTTTCTGAGTCTGTGTGTGGAACAAACTTTGTGGACGTTTCATCTTTAGAGCTAATGAAGAAGTTCTATAAAACTTTACATTCAGCCTACCTTGACATATAAATATGTGCTCATAAGATTTGATGCAATTCACCCGAGAGATGTCGTTGCAATCCTACTTTTTTAGAACTTTAGCAATAGCTTAGTTGCTAAAACAAATGGGTGACTTATAGTCAAACTTAAGCAGCAATTGCACTTTGATGTAGATTGGTCCTGATTAGATTTTGGTGTAACTCGCACAATACGTGATGTATCCATGCTGCATTTTCGAGAATTTTTGCAATAGCTCTGTCAGAAGAACTAAGGCACGGTAACTTCAGATTCAATTAGATGCTGCTTATTAGCTCTTGGTGTTAATATTACAAGAGGAAGCTTTGATATTCTGCATTTTTGCATTTTTCACAATACCACTATTTCAAGGACTAATGCACTGATTTTCAACAAACTACAGATTCAGTTAGACGCTGACATTAGCTCTTACAGTTTACGTTTTCGTATAAATAATACTGCAGTTGCTGCTATTATGCTGCATTTATAGAAGATCTACACGATTTTAGTGACAATCATCTATCACGATCTAATACACAAAATATTAAACTTCATGTTCCCATTATATTATAACATAAGTTAGATTTTATTAAATGATCGATTAAATCATTTAACTACTGAAGCTGCTTTGCTACATTTTTCACGATTTTACGATTTTTACGATAGATAGAATAACATCCCCAGTAATTGGCAGGCACCAGTGATTGGCACATCCTACAAAAATGTCCTAAAATAAGATTTATATCCAGTCTTTTAAAAATGCAAGACCATATACCAGTTATATGCTCATTTACTTTACAGAATATAACTTTGATTTATGGTACAAGGTAACAATAGTGCCAAGAAAAGAGAAACAATTATGGCTTGTATCAAATTAATCATTTTTGTTGGAAATGCTTCTTCTCTGGTTTAAGAAAGGCATGCATTTCAATTTATTATTATCTGATTAAAAATATATTTTAAATTTTAATTGGAAACAGTTTTGTTTAGTTGAAAAGGGTTACTTTAATTGTGTAAAAGTCTAGGTGCCAATTACTGGTGATTACAGCAACTTTTTATAAATATATTTTTATAAACACACTTTTTCAAATATTTTTTCTTTTAGTGGGCAAAATAGATTCACAGATATGCACTCTTTGATTTAAAAATATTTGCAAGTAAATATTTTATTTCTTGGTATTGAAAATAGAAGTAAGTTTAAAGACAAATCCTTAATGTGCCAATTACTGGGGATGTTACCCTATATCTCAAAAATACATTCGTAATTTATCAATCTTCATATTCTGTTATACTTTCACATAAATAGAACCTGTTTAGGCTTTGATGTTTACAGTGAATACATGCCACTTACATGTTCTTTGAGTTAAGATTTTATTATTATTATTATTATTATTACTATTTTTTTAATATATTTTTTTTTACTATTATTTTCTAAGAATATGGGTTCTCGAAATCAATTATTTTTTTTTGATTTATGCGATGTTTATATCTCATTTTTAAATTCCCACAATACAATAAATCTATGGTTTTAAAATCCTCAGGGTTGTCATACATTGACAATTAATTGTATTAATATGTTGTATTAGCATGAATAAAATAGAGAAAAGTTTTATAATTTTTGTTCCTATTAAGTACAAATAAATATTAAATGGTGGGTCTCCGTACGAAATTGATTGAATTGTCAAAATATAATTTTAGTGTCGAGATACATTCAATATATATATATATATGTGTGTGTGTGTGTGTGTATACAAGGGTAAGTTACCTAACTTATTTAGCGTGCTAAAAATTTGCATTAAAATAAATACAGAATATTAAATGGTACACTTATGTACATATATATATATATATATATATATATATATATATATATATATATATATATATATATATATATATATATATACATAATAAATAATTTCATTGTAAGGATTACTATATTAAATGAGCTTAACACATATAGAAATTCAATATTTTCTCGATCTTTCTATTCTAATCTATATTCGATAGATAAATAAAAAAAAATCAACAATTTTTATTTGTTACGTAGAATGCAAATTATGAATTTTAAGATATGATAGAAAAATATTTAGAAAACTTTAATACAACTAATATTTAAATATTGAGTATAGTATTAGGAGGACAAATCATTCTAAAGCAAATAACATATGCCTAACACATATATTTCCATATGAAAAGTTCCCACAGCATTTATGATGAATTTAAGAAAAGTAGAAAAAGAACAACAACAAAAAATGCAAACCATGGAGGTCTATTCAGATGCTGATGAACACTGTGTATTTGAAACTTACATACATAATGGGAACGAAGAATTCAATATAAAATTAGTAGCTATACACCCTCCATATCTAATACAACTTCCTAGTAGCAATTTTGATAAAATTCATAAACATCAAATTGCAGGAGTTAATGATATTCCAGTTATCCTCACATATTACGAAAAATTAGTACATATTGATGAAACTGAACGAAAATATTTAAAAAGTTTTAAAGAGCACAAAAGATATTATGCACAGTCAAAACTGAGAGAAGCCCTCTTAAGATTATATTTTTCATATGACGGGAGCAAAATTAATTTTGATTAAGCTAAAATCATAATTGCATGCAAGAACACATATCTTAATAAAATTTTAGAGTCCGTTATGATCATTAAGCTCAGGTAACAAGCTTGTAACGATCGTTTGCCATATACCATTCATAAAATCTTGCATAATATGCTATAATGAATTAAAAATCACGTTTATGCTCTCTTAAGTCAAGTATGCTCATGGACTTTTGGACGTATGTGTTTATGTTTTCAAACTTCAAATAGCGTTTAACATCATTCTAGTTTATCCTGACGACCTTCGCAGAATCGATACGAAACGTTGATATTTTTTAAACATATTTTTAAATGTATTGTTTTTAAGTGTACCGTTTAGTAATCTGTATTTATTTTAATGCAAATTTTTAGTAAGCTAAATAAGTTAGCTAACTTACCTTTTTATGAGTTACATACTTAATCAAAAAAAGATGATACTTTCTGTTCTGGAAGATAATATTATGTAAATCATAAACTTCAGCTTTTGAAAGAATATCATACCTCAGAATTTGAATGAAGAAAGCACACTAATATATTAATAAAGATTAACACATTGACAATCTGTAGAACGAGTAAATTTAAATAACAAAATTTCGTAAAAGAAATAATCTCAATTTTACGAAAGACTAAGATGTTGAAAATACTTTTCCAAGATTTATAAATTAAACTTACGCAACTAGGTTGAAAATAACATGACTGTTTGCTTTGTAGAGAAGAAAAAAGTGTTACTTAAGAGTTAAAATCACTGTAAGACAATACCTCGGAGATTTTGAAGACGATTTATTTAGAATGCGAGACTTAACTTCTTATCAACTAGGTGAAAATTCATTATCGTAGAATCTATCCAAAATAGCCGATTGGAACTATGTTTGTAGTCAATTCATATAGGCCTTTAACACCAAAGGACAGGATACGTTCAAAATCTAGAACTCCACTATCCAGAAGCGAAATGAGTCTAAATCTTTTCATTCAATTTTCTACACCACTCTATTTAGCAACTACACAATGGCGGTTACCTAATTATTTTAACATGTCTAGGGACAAATTAACTATGACAATCAGATAATTACATACTTTAAAATACAGTTCAAAATATAAAGAAATGTTTGAATAAATCTCATGATTATAACATGAGCAAATTCTCAAAATTTACTTGTCGGTTTTTAATTAACCGTTTTAAAATATATTTGACGTATTTAGAATTAAAAGTTTCTGAAAAACGTACATTTTAAAATCTTTATCCCTCATATAGTCAAAGCAAAATATTCAACACTTAAATTGCCTACAATTTTCATAGAATTGTAATAAATTTTCAACAGGTGCATACATCAACTTGTGTAGAGTAATCCCAAAATTCGAAAAGACTGATTCATAAAACCATTTCATTATTTTACTTTTTATAAGAAAAATGGAAATTATAAACTTAATAAGAAATCAAATAACACTCATTGCAAGTATTGGTAAAGTTTCAGCCTAGTGCCACCCTAACACTATTAATAAATAAAATAGTTTAACTGGATTTAGAAAATCAACTTTCAAAACAGCATACCTGCTAGATTGTATTATCCTTATAAATATACCATTGTTGCGTACAACTGCACTCAGCTGTATTAAACGGGATGTAGGATATTTCTTATCTTGATCTTCAGCTCAATGACTATTTCAAAATTGTTATTTATTTTATTTACATCCATATTAGTTCAAAAGTTATGAAATTTTATTTCGTCATTCTTATAAACATTTTGATTACTATTGAAATATATAAATCGTACATTAAAAAGCTTTTTGCATTATAATCATTTCTAGACTCACGTGAAGGTTAAGAACTTTATGCCTAAAAATGCCTATCTGTCTTGATAAAGCAATACTTCACCACAATGAGTGCCATATACGTTTTCATAATTCATAAATAGTTTATAATGCTCAGTATAAATATTAGTTACTGCTATTTCAATATATTACTGTATTGTCAAATAAAGAAAATAATATTGAAGCATCAACATCTTTCTCAATAAGCTTTTCGAAGTTTGTTTCTAGCAATATTTTAAGAAACAATACTTTATAAGCTTCTGATTAGAATAAAATACCATTTTTCCAGTACTACTGGAAGTATCCTTTTTAAACTCAGTAACTGCCTGTTCATATCTTTTGGTCTGATCTTTAGTTTTATTAAAGTTATTAAATGAAGTAATTTTAATTAGGATATTATTAAGAAATATTTATAGCTATGTGGTATATTGCTACATTGAATATAGTTTCTATACTGTAATCAACAGCCAATATATACAATAACCTCTTACAAATTATCTAAGATTCCGAAAAGCGTTTCTTTATTTTTAAAAACCATAGAAGTCTATTTATTTTCGAAATTTAAAGACGGACTTATAAAATATTTTTTAGCTGCCCGTCATGTTCGAAAACGCTTCTAAGTAGTTTTACAGTGCAATAATCATTTTTTATCAAATCGGAATATCAATAATTCTCATGTTGCCCATTCTTAGGTGAATATTTTGATATTCAGAAAACATGTTTAACAGTCAAACATATAATTATAAAGTTATTAACATAAACATGAAAATTTTGGCTTAGTTTTTTAAAATTCCATGCACAAATTCAGTTATGCAGGTAAAAATATTTATTTGGGAATCAAAAAAATCCGAAAAACGGATTTTGGGGTACAGAGAACTGATTGATGCATTGTAAAAGCTACTAAGGACCACTTTCTAAAATAAAGGGCAGCTAAATCAAACTTATTTTTGTAATTTGTTCTTTAAATTTCGAAAATACAATGTTTTCCAGGGTTTCTAAAGGAGCACGTTTTGGAAGTGTGGGTGACTCTGAATATGTTATCTGGTATTTGCATTCGTGAATATTGTATATTTTCATAAATTATTAAACACCGGTCATTTTTATAGTGTAAATTTATTTACACTATAGATCACAGTAAATGTTAAGTGTGATCTATAAAATAATAGCTAAATAATGAAATGCATGAAATATATAATAACTTTGCATATGATGGTGAAACATATTAATTGCTAAGTTTGTAATTATGATGAACTATTTCGATTTTCTGTAATAAAGTAGTAAGATCGATTCTTCAGAAATTCTTTGGTGACGAAAGCAGAAAAAATCGTTTTAAACTAAATTCAGACACAAGCTTTCAATACCTGTATTTATATATCAGCATACCAATATTATTAGAAAAATAATCATAACAAACATATTATACACTAAAAAAAGGGACGATTTTACGAAGTATTACAAGTAATCTGGACGCCAGTACAATTTACTGTTTTTTAATGGAAAGTTTTCCGTAAATTTCTGAAAAAACTCGAAAAAACAGGAATAATATCCTGAATTTACGGAAATTTTTCCGTTAAAAACAGTAAATTTTACTGGCGTCCAATTTACCAGTAATACTTTCTTAAAATCGTCCTTTTTTACAGTGTAGTGGCCTCCAAAAGTAAAGGTATAACCAGTTTTTTGCATCTATTTTGCAAATGGATGAATATAGAAACAACAAACATTGAGGATATGTGCGCTAAACTTTTGTTTGTTAAATGCGACATAGACATTTACTTAAGTTAAACGTATAAATGAAATTACTAAAAAAAAACACTCATGGTGGAAAATTCAATTCTTGGAGAAATCAGTACATACTCACTACATAAATCAGTATGCACTATTATGCAGTAAAATGTGACAGAAACATTAAAAAACTGGTTCTAATACGGAATATGTCCAGCCCGGACATGAATGCACTGGCAGCATTGGATTTCCTTGCTCCTATTTAAATTGACGGACACAGAAATAAGTAGCGCTGATCAGACATGGCGTAAGCTTGTTTTCAGCACATTTAATGACATTGGTGGAGGAATTTTAAAATGCAACCTGTCTGCCAAGATAACCCCAAATATATTCTATCGGATTCAAGTCTGGAGAATGAGCTGGTCATTCCATTCTCTCCAAACGTGATCCTCAAGACAATCCTCAACAACCACAGCTTGATGTGGCCTCGCATTATCATCCATAAGAATAAAACCATTGACAATAGCACTGGCATATGGGCGCACATATGAATCAAGGATATCATTCCGATGTCTCGAGCCAATGAAAGTACTTCCATGAAACACATGCAGGTCAGTGTGGTCTCCGATTGAGAGCCTTGTCCAAACTATGATTCCGTACCTGTGTGTTTTGACAGTGTTTGATTGATGGTATCGCTTTCATTGTTCTCTCTAGATTAGAAGATTTCCTGAATTGTTCTGACGTGTGAATCTGCACTCGTCTGTAAAGAGTACAGAAGCCCATTTTTGTCTCATCCAGGAAACATGTTCTCTTGCCCAACATAAGCATGTCATTCTCTGTCGTCGTCTGTTGAGAGGGACACACACGACTGGTTGCCTTGTGAAGACGTTTTCTCATCGTAGTAGTGGAGATTTTTCTCCCTGATGCTGCAAATTTGTCTGCAATGAGTTGCGGCACAATAGTGTGTCTTCTCATTTGGGTCGGAAGAGCCCAAAACAGGTCTTCTTCAAGTGTTGTAACACGTGGACGGCCTGGAACTTGTTTTCTGGATACAGAATCTTCGGATTCATACTAATCCCAGAGTTATTGGACTACACTGCGCGACACATTGTACCGCCTCGCAGTATCGGCCTGTAGCCACAATATTTCCATCCATCCTACCGCCCGCCAACTTAATGAATCGGGCAAACGACTTCTTCTAGACATCTCTAGACTTTACTGGTTGTTGTGAACAAAACTAACAACAATTGTTCAAATACAGCAAAACTTACAAGCGAACTTATGAAAGCTTCGTAATTGCATTTTTTTCATTCACAAATACCTATTCTTTTCTATAAAATAAAAGTGATATCTGTGATTTTTGATAAGTTTTTTAACCTTTAGCTTCCGGGGGGATTACCGTAGTCCCAAGAAAAAAAATGTGAAGAATACGGGGTTGGGATTATCGTTATCCCGAAAACTTTTTCCCCTCCAATATGCGGAAAAAGAAATCATTAAGGCCGCTTCGCTCAATAGGGGTCCGACTGATTATCGAGCTAGGGAATTTCTGTAGGGAGGATGTTAATTATCCTAGGGAAATGCCGGAAAATAAAACTTGGCAAAAAATAAACATCGTTGGCGCAGACGACGTAAAGCTGCTTCTACCCCAGTGGCTACAAGGTATTTTAGATAGTTCTTGCTTGTGAGACATAATAATGAATAGATTATATTTAGCAAGTAGTTTTAGAGATTTAGCGTTGCTAATTTTGACTACACGTTTACTCTTAGAATGTAAAATGAAGCATTATTATTTTTTTTTCTTTCTTACTAACGCACTAAATATTAGAAATCACGTACGTAATTTTACGCATTGAATTGAAAAAAAAAATCAAATGTTTATAATTATTATTATATTTACGGAACTTATGATTGTTCTCAAGTCCAAAGGAGTTAGCTTTTGAAGCTTTTCTGAATTCATTTTTATTATTCAAAAACATACGAAATTGTTAACATATGAAACATATGAACGAGACGTGAAATTCTTATTAAAAAATTACATAATTGACTGGCGTTTTTAATTTATTTAATAAAGGCAAAAGCATTTCAGAAATAATGTAAAATTTGGCGTTTTGAACAATATTTCCGATCACGAAATTTAGGGAAAGATGGAAATTTGCTGGTTGTATTTTTGTTGCGGTAATGTCAATAAGTAATTTATTTATAACAAAAACAAAATGGAAAAACTGAATTCGATTCTCAATTCTATCAAAATCCTATCCTGTCAGGTCTGACAGTTTGATGCCACACGTTAAGAATTATTCAGAAAGTTTCACATTAGAAACCAGCTTGATTCTATGGTCACAGCCTACTAAATAATCATGCGCAACAATACCTTTTACATAAATGAGAATGGAATTATGCATTATCTGCTTCAGAGAATTGTCGAATTCTAGTATTATTCATTATTTCTAAATAACTTATTCACCGTCAAATTCAAATGAAATAATTTTTATTTATGCAAACCATAATATAGATTGCATTAATAATTTCTCAGTTATTTTTCATCTGACACCAAAAAGAAAAGGAAGAAGTTCTCAATTTAGCACTTTTTTGTTGTTGTTGTCGTTTTGTACGCTTATCAATTATTTCGAAACTATTCGACTGATTCATGTGCCTTTTTTCTTTTTTTTTGTTTCATTGAAAGATTATTCTCTGCAATTGGTCAAGGATTGAATTTAAATTTCATGAAAATTGCTGCAAGGCTTTTTTTAGAAATTTAATAACAATACAAATAAATAAATTAAAATAAATAAACTCATTTAAAATATTTAATTTTTAGCGATTTTTATCAAATAAATTAGCTCTATTTTCTTCTTTTTTTTTTTTTTTTTTTTTTTTTTTTTTTTTTTGCTAGAATGTTGCAACCACAAAATTTATTATTATTATTATTATTATTATTATTTATATAGCTATTATTCTCGAATAAAACAAGGGAAAACAAAAAATAATAATTTAATTATTAAAAACTTTCATGGCGAAACAATTGTTAAAAAATATAATAAATAATAATATAATTAAATTAAAAGTAAAAGCAAAAGGTATAATTAATAATAATAATAAAGTCTAAAAAATTAGAAAGTGTTTGAATTTCTTCAAAACTTCTGCGGCACACTCGTTTAATTTGAAGAATCATATTTCTACGGTAGTAGGATTGTTACTCTAACACAGAATGGTTCAAAAGTCTGAATTTCATATAAATTAATATAATTAATGTCTTTTTTTCCCTTCATTGGTAAATTTTGTTTAAACAGCTAACTTTTACAGCTTCTTTCACAGTGTCTTACCTTTACGGAAAAATAGAAAATACTATACAATCTCTTTGTTTCTAAATAAAAATACCATAAATTTCATAAATGTGTATCTATATTATAAAAGCGAAACATACCTGTGCGTAACGTATACGTCATTTTGCCAATGCCAACACTTTCCCATTCAATTTCGGTTTTGCAATGTTCACTACAACAAATTTTTTCACTTCTAACCATCGCATATTTTAAATTTTTATACTGTACTTTTAAGTGCAATTTGTTTTAAAACTCTATCTCAATTTATTTTTGAGATATTAATTTTTTTTATAGTTTCCAGTAACATTTTTGAGATTGTGGCAACAGAATCACTCCATTTTCTCTTGAAATAGAAAAAAAAAAGGAAGAAAGAAAGAAAGAAAGAAAAGAAAGAAAGAAAGAAAGAAAAGAAAAGAAATTAAAATGCGTTTCCATGCAAATTCGGTTTTGCAATTTTCGATTATTGCAATTACACTTCTAAATATCGCACATTTTAAATTTTTACACATCGTATAGAGAAAAAAATGTACTTTTAAATTCATACTTTTTTCCCGGCTCCACATTTGATTCGCAGAAAAAAGAATGAATGCCCATTTTATTTATGAATGCCCATTTCATAAGAAGGAAACTTAGGAAGCCGATAGGGGGGAAAAAAAATAGAAAAACTATAATATTTGGGATCCCTCTGTACATTAAATTATACGAAACGATCTATCGATGCAGAATAGAAATATATGGATATTGTACAACATTTCTACTGATTTTTGCATAAATAGAGAGTATAATCAGGGAAATATAGCATTTTTTTTAAGTGCAAAAAAACTGGCATGTTTTTTAGCTTATTATACATGGTTTTCAACCAAATTTAACGACAGTTTCAGAAAAGAGTAGTTGTATAAAATAATTTTTGTCTGTGCATGTGCAAACGATAACAACGCTCTTTTAAGATAATTTAATAGTCAATTCTATGGTTCATTTCATAAAAAAAAAAAAGTTAAATATCGTGAAATTTCATAAAGGTGTTGGCGACAGGAACGATTTGATTTTTTATTGAATCTAAAAGCAGCTGAATGATAAGTAATTTTTCATAAATTTTCAATTTCAATTTTAATATATATATATTTTAATTTCTATTAATGCTTTAGTTCTTCTTGGATAGCTACTAGAGCGAACCTGTTGCATAATAAAAAGAATCATCAAAATCGGAGATTTGTCCCAAATCTTCTCATCATACACAATCTTGATAGTCAATAAACACTAAGTTTTTCTTAAAATTCGGCTAATTAAAATTTACAATTTGTGGAAAAACCATTATCCTTCACCTGCTTTTAGAGAGAACTAAAAATCAGCTCACTTCTATCACCGATATCTTTCTGAATTTTCCTGATATTTAACTGGAATTTTTTTTTTTTTGAGTTGCTCTATAGAGTTAAATGTTAAATCATGTAAAAAGATTGTTCTAACCATTCGCACGTACGCAGATAAAAAAAAAATACTTTATAGTACTACTCATATTTTATAAAATATTTAATATATTTATATTTCAATTGCACTACATTATTTCTACTACATTTTGCCAATTTTAGTAAAATTGGTGTTAAATTTGTACAAAACCCTGTGTGATATAAGCTAAAAACAAGCCAATTTTTAAAAAAATTAAAACAAATTGCTATATTTTATTAGCTTGAAAGGCCCCAACAATGGCTAAGAAGATCTCCCTCGAAACTATTAGACAGGAGGTGCTGGGTTCATACCCAATCGCGCCCATCTACCAAATTGTTCGGAGTTTTTCGTGGTTTTCTTCGAAACTTTGATTTCTTCGTTTAAATACGGGTTAGGTTTTCTTAAAAAGCCCCTTAAGGGGGGCATTCCACCCTAAGAGCACTTATCCCTCGTGTTCATAATTGACCGTCATAAACACAACCAAACTACCAATCTTTGGTTTGTAGAAGAAAGTGCGATTCCTTGAAATGATAAACTTTTTATATGTTGTATGCAGATATTTTCATATAGCTTATTGTACCTCTCATTTTCTACTTGTAATTTATATTGTAATTCACTGAATTTTTAAAAATAATAAAATATTAATAATAATAATAATATATATATATGTCATTAAAAAAAACTTTAAAGGAAATTTGCTTACTTTTAGGGCATTTTAAAATAAAAAAGAAAGAAATATTAATGTCACGTAATCAAGCCCTGACTATCGCACGGGCATCCAAGGCTTGTGCCCTGGACATGAAATTTCTGAGGGCACAATTTTAGATGATTTTATATTAATTTACATTTAAAAAAATCATAATTGTCAAAATTTGTTATATTTGATATATATTTTTTATCATTCCATATTATTAATATCTCAATATACGGTTAAAAGTACAATTCAGCTAATAATATAGAAATAAATATTTTATTTTTTTATTCCTGGAACCATTTTTCAATTATCCGGAAAACTTCATTTTTTGAGTTCACTCTTTTCGGATAAGTGTCTGACATGTATCTTGAACTAGTATCAGTCAATAAACCAGACTAAGGGGGCACGAAAAACTGAAAGTGTCCTGGGTATAAAATCTTGCTAGCCAGCCCTGCCACGTAATGTAAAAAAATATTATGTTTAGAGTTATTATCATGGATGTATTTCTCTTTTTTTATTTTTTATTTATTTTTATTTATTTATTTTTTTTTTTTTAATTAGAGAAAAAAATCCATCATAACAATTCTAAATAAAAAAAAAAATTACATCTAGTGAATTTTATTTCCACTATGATTTTCCATTCCATAACAATATTGAAACAGAAAAATTCTATATAATTTGCTGTAGCACAATGTTTTCTGATATTATACTATACTTAATAAAGCTGTGTATTGTTCTTTTTAATCAGGTTTATTTAGTTTGAGGAAGAAAGTTTGATTCTATGGAAACGTATAACTCTTTCTAAGCTGTATTCATAAAATATATACAGTTTAATGATCCTCTCACTTTCTAGATGTAAATCCTACTGCAAATTATCAAAATATTAAAAAAAAAAAAAAAGTTGGGTAGAGATGGAACTTTAAGGAAAATCTGGTTACTGTTTAAGGAATTCTTAGAAAAGGAAATATTAATATCATATAATGAAAAAAATTATGATGCTTAGAGTTGTTATCATTTATTATTACTCTAATTTTTACAATTTTCTTTTGAAATTCTTCTGCAAATGGACTTATAACTCCCTATATTTTAAATCTAGTGAGTTTTATTCTCACTTTTATTTTCAATTCCATAAAAAATTGAAACTGAAAAAACATATGTAATATATTGTAGTATAATATTTTCTAACGTTATACTGCAATTGATAAAACTGGGTATTTACAAAATTGATCTTCTTTCTTTAGTTCGGAAGGTAACACCAGTGGTAGAGTAATTCTGTCCTCGAAATTGCTAGACGTGAGGTGCTGGGTTCAAAACCAATCCCGCCCGTCTACCTGAAAGTTCGGAGTTTTCTGTGGTTTTCTTCGAACCATGGATTTCCTTTCTTAAATACGGGTTAGACTACCATAAATGCTTATGCCCAGGCTTTATGGGACCAACCTACGGAGGGTAACAACCCCCCCCCTTTCGGCCCAGATCTCTCGTGTTGATAATTGGCCATGATAAACACAACCAAACAACCAACCTTTGGCTTGAAGAAGAAAGTCTGATTCCATGGAAATTAGAAACTTTCTATGATGTATACAGACAGTATATATAGCTTACTGTATCTCTCATTTTCTACTTGTAATTTATATTGTAAGTTATACAATTTTTCATAATATATATATATATGGTCACTTAAAAAAAAAGAAAAGAAAAGAAAACGAAGAACGATGGCATTTCAAGTGAAATCTGCCTTTCATGTAGGACACTTTTAGTTAAAAAGAAAGAAATATTAATTTCATCTAATGCAAAAACAAAAAAAAAAGTTTAGAGTTGTATATTATGGATTTTTTTTTTTTCAATTTTTTGCAATTGTTTTTTGAAGTTCTTCTGAAAATTGATTTATAACTCTTTATATTTTACATCTAATCACTTTTATTTTCACTATGATTTTCACTTCCATAACAAAATTAAAATAGAAAAATTCTGTATAATTTATTGTGGTATGATATTTTCTGATATTATACTGCACTTGCTAAATCTGTGTATGAAAAAAAAAATAATCTTGTATTTTTAGTTTGAAGAAAAGTCCGAATCCATGGAAACGAATAACTCTTTCTTACCTGTATATAGATTACTGTACCTTTCACTTTCTGTTTATAATTTATTTTGCAAGTTATGGAATTTGTCACTTAAAAAAAAAAAAAAAAACTATTTTATTTACTTACCAACACCCATAACATAAAACAATTACTGGCTTTCAAAGAATTATTTTTCTTATTTCACGTGTTTAAACTAACATTTTTTTTTCTAATTTTTAGATATTCTAGTTTCCAAGTGATATTTCATCGTTAACTACATCTACTGATAAGTACGCATTGTCAACAAGCAAACCATTTAAAATTAGAGTCATAGATTTTTAATGACTATGTTTCAGTCAAGACTTTGACCATTGCTTAACTAATTATCAGTTAATTTAAGTAGCCTGTATAATATCGTTCCTTTGAAAGTATAACGATGTTCTAACACATGTGGTGGCACACATCTGGACTTAATTTTTTTCAAGATACAGAAATGTTTCTAATACGTTTCCAGAATTTTATTACACTGCTAGCAAGATAACAAAAACAACTAATCGAATAGAGTTGCAAATACAAAATTTTGGCGTATTCCCATTGCATTTAAGACAGTTAAAAATTCTCAAAAATGTCTTGCTCATTTTTTTTTTTTTTTTTTTTTTTTTTTTTTTTTTTTTTTTTTTTTAGGAAAGTTAAAATATGCTATTTGTTAACAATGTAGGGAAATCGTTAGACGGGGCTCTAGAAGGCGATAAGGGGGGAGGGGGGCTCATCCCTCTGCCCCGTCTAGTTACAGGCCTGGCAATTAGTATTCCAAACATTTTTCAATGTTTTCAAAATAGAGAAATAAACAAGACATAAATTTTTAAAATATTAAACAGTTGCTTTTACACTATTTAAAATATTATTTAAATGCATTTATGAAAATGAAAACATGTATTTATAGTAAAAATAAAAGTATTTGTGAGGTAATAAATTGTGCGGAATTTCTGAATAATAGGTTGTATTATTTTTTGAAGAAATATTTTAAAAGCTTAAATACCTATTTTTATATTTAATTATGTTTAAAAACTAAATAACTTGTATGCATTAAAAATAAATAAATAAATGAAAAATAAATACAATCATCATGGATTATCTCAACAGTTTTCATAAGTTTATAAATCTGTTGTACTTAGAAAATCAAACATTTGTGTTATATGTATTGTTAACTTCATCTGGATAATTAAAAATAGGTTATTTGTCTTTAATTTAAATAACAACAATTAAGATGTTGATTTGTTTATATCTCTTACAGATATTATTTTAGGTCTCACACATAAAATTTCATCGTCTTTCTCGATAGTTAATTTAATAGTTTATAAATTTGATTTAGAAATCCCTAAAATCAAGTAAGGCTACATTTTTAAATATTTAATTTAATATTCAAGCAAGTGTTTCAAAAGTTGAATTATTATGTAATTTTATTTGCAATTGTATATATTTTATAATATACAATCATAGTTTATTTACTCCCCCTTCTGGGAAGCGGGAGATGAGCAAATTAACAGAAACTCATCCGATCTGTTATTTATAAACTTAGAAAACATTCTGATAATGTTATCTTCTAAAACCGTGATAGATTTTAAGTATGTAACCCCCCCCCCCCACCACCGACGTGCACAGAAGAACAAGGGAGACTGAAAAAATAAATATAATACCCAATGTTTATATTCTAATTCTCCACATCTTACAAAAATTGATCATTGTGAATGAGAGGTTTTGAGATAACTTTTAAAGCCCTTTCTTCTTCCCTCTCTCAGCCTCGGCAGAGCAAGAACGTCAAAATTTCAAAAAATCATCTTATTCTAGTATTTATATTCTAAGATAAACCAAGTGTATTATTATTGGACTCATTTAAATATGATATGATTTTAAATATGTTAGCTTTTTTATGGATGCGTTTTAGTCAACGCGCTTTTTTAAGTTTTATTTAGTTTTTTATTTATTTTTACTTTTTTTAAACCATGAAAATAAAAAGGGACGGGCCAGATAGCTTTGATTGTCTCAGGTCGGGATCTGGAAGTTCTGCTGACGTCTAATTTCACCTAACTTTTTCTTTGACAAATTTTGAGTCAAAATCGAGGTTCTTTTCATGAAGCCTTGAAAAAAGTTTCATTTTTTAAATTTTATTTATTTATTTAATGAAACAAATTTCTTTATAATAATAATATAATATTAATAATAATAATATAATATTAATAAAAATATAATAATAATATTAATACTAATATAATAATATAATAATATTAATAATAATATAATAATAATATAATATTAATAATAATAATAATATAATAACAATATAATATTAATAATAATAATATTTCTTTATAATAATATTCGGTTAATTATTTTACAGATTAAATTAAAGTAATACTATTCGTAAATATTCGTTTTAGTTATAGTTAAAAACGAAGACCTTAATAGGAAACATAAATTCCGTTAGATATCTCTTTATTATTTATTACTATATTGTTTAACGATTCCTTATATGTTAATTTCTAATTTTTTCTTATCTTGAAATTTCATTTTCTGTTTTAATTTAAATCGTTGTAATAATATTAACAATGATACTTAAGGAAATCACTTATGTGTTATTGAAATATTTGAAAATTTAGCACTTTTTAAAATAATGTATTTTTGTATTATCATATACACTTATAGTAATTTTGCCTATAACAAACCTTCATTTTTAGATTATACCCTTCAAGAAACCAAATGGTATTAAAACATTCAATAAACATCCATCAAGTTTTCTAATTATTTTTTAAAAAGACCGCTCAATTACTAGTAATATATGTTTTATTTAATGACACGCACTTCACAGAAAAAGATCTTTTTTATCATTATAAATTACATCTTTTCAACGAACCTAAAGCATCACTTTCTATGCCGACAAGTAAACAGAAACAGGTTTCTCTCAGGGAACAAAATTCCCTATCTTCTGTAAGAACGTGTAAATCTTTAACACATGTTCCAAATGATAACAGCAATTTCTGGTCACCTGAAGTGAAGGGTCATTAAGAAAGGGGGATGAAATCGCGTCAGTTCTCCCGTTGTAAAAGGATATTTTACATTTCACTTGACCGAAAGCTAAAGGTTAAGCTTATTACTGTCATTCATATTAACAATGAAGTTTAATCTGATTGCCATTTTTTCTGGAGAGCTGTTATACCCTATATTTTAGAGTCCAGTGTATATTGCGAAGTGTTTATTCACTGCTGTATGTCAAATAATTCTTTAACATTAATTTATCCTAAACATATACTGGACAATTGCACCTAAAATTTAACTACTAAGAATGTATTTATTAAAAATACAACACATTGCTCAATGAAGCACAAAACAAGAACTTTAATATGAACTTGTACAATTAAAATAAAATAAAATATTTTTTTATATATGTATTTATTTTTATATGTATTTTATTCTAATTTTATAAGTTCATATTAAAGTTCTTGTTTTGTGCACCATTGAGCAATGTGTTGTATTTTTAATAATAACATTCTTAGTAGTTAATTAATTTATCCATTAATTTTTTGCCTGCAATAGAGTTGTAAGCGCCTGTTAAATAACATAAATTATTCAATGTGATCTATTAACACAAAATTCAAAAAATTTATATTAATTTATGATTTTCCTCTGTATTTATCGCCGAGTTTCTTAATATGATGAATTGTTTCTGTGTTTTTGTAAAAAAAAGTTATAAGATCCATTCTTCATGCAGTATTTTGAGACTAAGCTGAAACTATTGTTTTAAAATGTTTTTTGTTAAGAATGTTCTAATAGCTACATTTATTAGGATACATTTGATTATTAAAATAACCGCGCACTAGCAGTAAAACATGATTGTGCAAGTACATTGTGGACGAAAAGCTGTTTTCGGCAGTCTCCTAATTAATTTTTGCTTACTCGTAATTGAATTCATCCAACTAAATAAGTTTATTCATGAGTTATTATAATTTTAGCGATAGAGATAGTTCAGATAGTAATAATGTAATAGATACTTATCGAGATATTTTATTACCCTATGAACGCTAGTGCCACGTATATGGATCTGAAAAATATTTAATGAGACTAGTGATGTTTTATAACATTGGCGATGACTCATAGCATTGACATAAGTTCATAGAATTAAAATAGTTTTACAAATCACTTAAAAAAATCCACTTAACAAATTATGTGTAACTCCAGAATTTTAATGTAACCACCTCAACTTTGTATATCCGCATTTATCTATATTATCTGTGGCATATTCTGTTTTAAGATGTAATGATAGAAACAGAATTCATAAATCTCTTACTTTAATTCATATGAGCAATATATAATGCAAACATTTATTTTACTATCTGTGTGGTAGTATCCTTCTATCTTTGTGTAATTAATTTGATGGAAAGTAATAGCCGAAAGACAAATCAAGATGGAAATTGCACGTCTAGCGTTGAAAATGAGGGGCGTTCGTATTGTTAAGACGTTTTTAAATAATCTTGGTGTAATACTATAAAATATTTTGAAAACAGTATAGTAGTCGAAACCATATGTGTGTCCCTATAAATGCTATCTGCTTTTTATTATACAGAAATAAATTTTAGTAAACCTAAGCAATGTATATACACATTTCATAAAATGTCAAATAGCTTAATGTAATTAAAACGTTCCCCAAACAATGTTTTCCCCGTATACAATTATCTATTCTAATACTTTTTTGTGGACCTGTGAATTAATAACAAATGTTTTTTGCATCACAGGTTGTACAGAATGTATATTTCAATATATACTTTAAATATTCATATCAATTTTATCATGTACGGAAAAGGTGTAACACCATTAAAAACACACAAAACTTTTTTTTGTTGTAATGTATCGGGATTTTTTTCATTGCCCTTGTAATTAAACTATACATATGATTTTCATAAAATTTGAAATGACAAAATTATGGAAACACTATTTTAAATTTCAAACAATTCGGTTTAGTATTTCTTGCTTTGCTATATGCGGTCAGACGGTTAGTCTAATAGAAAAAAAAACAGACCGACGAACGGATGGATTTAACTATATCTATAGATGCTGCGTATTTACATAATTACTGACGAACCTAAAAATTGTATATTGTGACACTCGAGTCCTTTTTTTCGGAATAAGCATTTTGTCACTTGTGATGGTAGTGTTTAAACCTTTAACAATCTTTAATGAGTGATATTAATATGCGCATGCGTCATAAGTACTACATAAAACATAATTAAATGCTATAGACACAATTTCTGAGTTCGAACATTATTTATATTTGATGTCGTTTATTATTTAGATTAATGTTTTCCGATAAAGTTTGTACTTTTTCACGAGTTATAAGATAAAATACCGAAACAATCAGAAAAATGCAATGATACAAATAAACCTATTCTCCTTTTCTGTTTTATGTAAAATTTATGGATGAAAAGTTTACTAATGTAACAGGATCGTATGTTTATTTCCAATGATTGGTTTACTGTTTGATGTTCATTTTCATTCGTTGCGTCAAACGTTATTTTGAATATTTTATATCTTTCAATATTCTGCTGCACATTTCGCTTTATCATTACGTATATTGCTTGTCTACACAAATTAGAGAATATTTTTCTATATACTCTTATAAATATGGCTTCTAAATTAGTCAACTTGCTTTTAGAATTTTGTTATAAGCAAATTCATTTTTTCTCAGAATTAAATTGAACATGCTGATGCATCTAAAAGTGCGAAAAGAATATTAATAAAAATTAAAAAATAGGGTATTTATGCATTTAAGTTATTTATATGCGACGGTGGTAAATACATTCTCAAAACTACAATATGTGCAAAACATTCGTCGGAATTGTAAAGCCGTATAAATTGTCACTTTGAATTTAAAACACAAATGTTTTTTTTTTCCTTGATATCACTTTTTATAATTTTTTCACTTTTTATGTTTCACCTTTAATATTCTATTCATTTATTTGATAACATGTTTTAATTCTATTTTTTTTCTTTCAGATCCATCAAGTATCAGGAAATATGAAGATTTGAAATTCGTGTTTAATTTTGAATTTTTAAGAAAGCATATAATCGGTTTTTCCAAAGATGAGTGATTTCAAAATAATAATTATCACAACAGGATATATGGATATATTTTTATACATAAAGCAGTCTGATTGCATAAAAGACTATGTTTGTTATAATTGAAAATCACATGACATATTCATCTTAAATACCAGCAATAACTTGCACATAATATTGGATACTGAAATGGATGCACATACTATTATATTCAACCTAAACGATACAGATTCGTCCTTTAACGATTCTGATATTAGAGACGCAAACTTTTCTTTTCTAAATTCATCATTACCTGCTTTAGAATTTGAAGATCCTTTACCTTATTTTGGTGAATATTTAGCGATTTATAATAAAGGATATGGTGTTGTTCACGGATATCTGAGTTTTATTGTTTGTGTTTTCGGGATCACAGCCAACGTTTTAAACATCATTGTTCTTTCAAGGAAAAATATGGTTTCGCCAACAAACGCAATTCTTACAGGATTGGCGGTTGCGGATATGCTTGTCATGTTTTCATATCTTCCTTTTACTTATCACAACTACATTAGAGAAGATATCAGTGAGAAAGAAAAATTTTCGTATGGTTGGGCAGTTTTCACCCTCTTCCATGCTCATTTCACTGTTGTAAACCATACAATATCTATATGGTTAACTGTAACTGTAGCCGTCTGGAGATTTATGGCTGTTAGTTTCCCAGCTAACAGCACCAGTTGGTGTTCAATGCCAAGAGCAAAGTACGCAATCACAGCTACATATGTCACATGCGCAGTATTTTGCATACCAGTTTATATTACCTTTACTGTGTCGAAATTCAAAGGCATAGATGGTGAAATAATGTATAGAGTAGATTTCAGCCAAATTGCACAGCGGCATGATCGACTGCTTGAAAAAATCAACTTCTGGCTTTTTAGCGTCATCACAAAATTAGTACCCTGTGTAGCTCTTACAGCTTTAAGCCTCGGACTTATTCGTGTTTTGTATGAAGCAAACAAAAGAAAACAGAGATTGAAAAGCAGAAAAGCCGAGAGTGACAGATCTCATGACAGGACAACCAAAATGCTTCTGGCTGTATTGTTGCTTTTTTTACTAACGGAATTTCCTGCAGGGTTGCTAGCACTTTTAAGCGGAATTCTAGGAACAGAATTTTTTAATAACGTTTACCTTAACTTCGGTGAAACTATGGATGCTCTTGCATTGATAAATAGTGCAATAAATTTTATAATTTATTGCTCAATGAGCAGACAATTCAGAGATACCTTTGCATTTTTATTCATACCAAAATGTGTAAACAAACAGGAAGTTGCTCCGATTGCAGAGCCGTCCAAAACTGTAGCCACGACATGTGTATAAAATGCGGAACTCATATAACTGAATAGATATTAGATATCAGTGGTTATGTGAATTTTTAACAGTATTTAATTAAGTAATTTATTTCTTTATGCAGCTTTCTCATAACGAGAACAACTTAATTTACGAATATAGACTGTACTTATGAGTATTTTGTTTTCTTTTTAGCTTATTTTTGTTTTAATTATAAAATTATATCCATTGTACATTTAAATGATCTCAGCTGGATAGAAATACTATTTTACAATTTTCTGTCATTTATTTATAGAAAGTAACAGTACATCAAAGCATCTTGACTTAATATCTAACATCTTTGAAAATTACCTACCCCCCACCTTTTAGTACTTAAAATTGAAAAGTGATATCGTGAAGCATTATCGCATATGTGTGTAGCAGACCACTGCGCGAAAAATGAACACATTTTAATTCGAAGCCCTTTCTGTAAACTTAGTATATTAATTAACGAAACATTTTAAATTGCAACTGAATAAGTTAAAGCATAATAACATATTTTCATAATCATCTTCCATACTCTATTATTTCGTACGAAACTAAACACCGGAAAATACTTTTATAATTTATATAACAATATCAGCTTATACTTAATTAAATTAAATAAAAAAATATTGTGCTAAATAAACATAATTGACATTATTTAAATTTTTGCTTATACCAAAACACGTATGATACATGTATGATTTATAGCTGTTTGTTTTAAAGTGTTATTATGAATATTATATATATATATATATATATATATTGCATCAGAATAATTTATGAACTTAATCTTCAAATGTTTTTCTTACAATTTTATTTTCGAAAATTATAAACACTCAAACATGTATTAAGATTTAAATTACTCAATGTAAATAATTTATTCTTTTGCAATAAATGTTTTAATAATATGTTATAAAATTTTTAATTATTAAGAAATATTTATTCTAAACTTAGGATATTTTTATCTTGTTCCACTAACAAATACACATGTACGAAGCATTAATAAAATGCTAAAGCATAAACATTTGCATGCTAATTAATAAAACAACAGATATGTAAATTAATCCTTAAAAATAAATATAAAGAGACACTGCTCAATAAGTACAAAATGTGTCATTGATATTTATATACAGATAGATCGTAATTATATGAACAAAGGTTTTGTATTTGTGCACGTAATTATAATATTTATTAAATAGTGTTGAAAGACTGAAATATTTGAATACATTTTATGATTTTATATTATTTTCATGTTTCAATTTTATTTAAAGATAACAAAGGCTTAAATTGTAATTTCGGTTCATTTTCAGATTTTAATACCGAAATTAAATTTCAGGGCTCTTAAGCCTTTGTTATCTTGACTATTTTAAATTTTTAATTAAAAATTTCTTGTAAATGTATTATTCATTATAAATTGATAAGCATCAAAATCATTGTTATTTCGTGTTTAATGTTATGATTTATATTTTATTAAATAAACATGTGAAAGAAATGTTTGTCTTCCTTTTCTAAATGCACCTAATAAAACCTTTATAGAAATATTGGAAAAAATTATCCCAAAATTAAATTTTAATAAAAATGATTCAATATTTATGATTACTAGATACTAAGAGACACTGTAGAATTACTTGAAATTGATGATTTTTTAAAATATACTTTTATTTATTAACAAAAAGAAAAGAAAATGTGTTTAAAAAATCACGTGACCAGCATATATTACGTAGCACATTCACAATATTGTAAAAAAAAACATACGTAGTTGCAAAAGTGGAAAAATTAGGAAGAAGAGTTGAACTATTGCATCTGACATGATTATAATATGCGTAACTTGTGTTGAATAACTTTTATTCTATTTAAATATAAAATTTTTGTAAAAATAATAATTTAATATTTACCATTGTTAAATAATAATAATAATAATAATAATAACAATAATAATATCAGCAAAACGTATTTCAGTTTCTTAATATTTTTTTTTTTTTAAGTGTTTTAACTTACGAGAAATGCCAAAATAAAATATATTAAGAAACAAGAACTCAGAATCTTTTATCCAGAAAAGACTATGAAACACTTTTCAACATATTCAGAAAACTTAAACAAGATTGTACATCTTGTGAAGCCAAAAGATGTTAACTAAATAACAAGGTTCAATAAGGTGAACCGACCCAGGGGGGCAAAAACCCCACCCAGTGACACATAACGGGTATGAAAATACAGTAACTATCAAGAGTCGGAACAGTATCAGAAAATTTTTGGGAAGCCGTGTGTATGATTTATAAATTCTTATGCTAAAAATTAGTTCACATAAGAGAGTACACTACTTTGAAAATGGTCAAGCTATCGATTTTCTCTCTTTTTTTTATATCAGTTGAAACCTTCTTTCAATTGTGAATATTTTGACACAATCGCTTTACTTAAATAGCTATTATATCGCGATATATTTTTAATCGTGTTAGTAGATCCAGGGCAAGTAATATATAGATGACATTTTTAAATTGATTTTTCTTACTCTTCTTATTTTTTTAACTTGCTTGTTCGAAAAATATTAAGACTTTTTTTTTTCTTTTTTTGCATGTTTTCTATGGCGCATTTTACATTTTTGATCATGGATTTAAAGTTCAAGTTTAAAGTCATTTTTAAATATTTAAATTGAGAGTTCATTGAATTTCCTTCCTTTTTTTATACAAGAGAGAAAAAATCAAATTAAATGTAAAAACCCATACATCTAAAAATATATGCACAATTTTATTAAGTATGTTCTAATGAACAAGGAAAAAAATTCGAAGCAAAAATATTTATGTTTAAAAAAATAGTAAAGGTTTAAAAAAAGCTATTTTTTTAATTAAATTTTATAAAAAAGGCTATTTTACAAGATTTTTAAAAATGTTAATTTTTAGCAATAAGTATTGTGCCACAACATATATTACAGTATTATTCAAAATTGAAGAGAAGATTCCAAAAGCACCATGCACAATAGATAAAAGCATTAAAGATAATAATAAATAAAAAGAAACATAAATGCGTAAATGCATTAATACATAAAATATTTAAACGAATAGCACAGTTGAAACACCTCTTCAGAAATTTGAGTCAATAAAAGAAAATTAACTTAAATCGTTTATGCACTCCTGTATACGATTTATTTTATTTATACATACTAAGTAATATTAAAAAAATAATTTAAAAACGTATAATACCACTGAAAATAAACACCGAAGAAACTTGACATGAGCAATAATTAAAATAATATACTTTGTAAAAATCTCCGTAAAATCAATAACTAAAATAAACAATGTAAGGCGCGTTTCGAGATAGAGCAATAACAGCAAGTCAACAGATGAAGCAGACACGGGTCCTTAAAGGGACATTGTCAAAGATGGACTAAAAAAAGGAGGGTGCTGATTGCAAAGAGAGCGACAGGTGACTCTGACTGAAAGAACACATGCGGAAAACAAAAGTGAGACCAAAATAACAGAAGATAAAGCTGTGGAAAAAAGTGAAAAAAAAAGAACAATTAAATAAATGAAAGTAAACTAAATAATAATAATAATAATAATAATAATAATAATAATAATAATAATAATAAATGAAGAAATTCCCCCGCAGAGACAGAAAGAAAAAACAGCTTGATTTAACATCGCAAAAAATTTATTATAACAGGTCACAAAAAACAGTGACTAATAAATTTATGTTATTTACAATGAAATACCTTGTCCAATTTATCAAATATTGGGACTGACTTTGCAGAAGAATAGAAATTTCGCTACGTTAGATGCCTTAATATTTTCTTGTATTTTGACTGATCGAAAGGATTAGGCTTGAAATTTTTTCACACAGAATGAATTTGAATAAATACCGACTCACTATATTTCGAAATCAGAATCTACCTTAATCTCATTCATCACATGAATGAATTTTAAACACAAAATAAATTTTTTTTTGTATTATCTTAAAACCTCAGACACAAATTCACTCAAGTTGAGCTGAAATTTGGGAAAGTCAGCTTCTCGAAAAGAATTGAAACAGCTTGAGTGAACGAGTTGTTTTTAAGCAATTTAAATCAAGATGAACTATTTAAATAAGCAGTTTAAATCAAAAAGAATAAAACGTTTAGAGAACAACTCATTCATGATTCAATAAGTTACAGCTCTTTTCCTGAGAAGCCAAATCTACTTTTTCATTTTAAGAGTGTAAACTCAACACTTGATTTAGCTTTAAAAGCTTTACATCATTCATTCGACTTGTCATCATCATAGAATTATAATATAATATAAAATTTCCTTTGTAAACAGAATAAATACTTTTTAAGCAAACATCAAGAGAGAGTTTTTTGTTCTGAACGTTTTGTTACTTAATCATGCTCAAGCAAAATTTGTCCACGCACCGGGTGCCATTTTATCCTTTTTTTTTTTTTTTTCAACCATAAAACATGAAAATATTTTACAATATTACAAAAAATTTATCTTTTTATCAGTCAAATTATGTTTTTAATTGTTATTGACAATTAATCATTATGTCTGATCAAAAATTTATATATATATATATATATATATATATATATATATATATATATATATATATATATATATATATATATATATATTTATTTATTTATTTACCAGAATATGAGTACTTTTAATACATTTATAATGAGTGATCTCTGATACTATTATTATTGTAAAAAATGTATAAAATTTATTGATTTATTTTCGTTGCCTCAAATTTAACAGATTTTTTTATATTTAATAAAGGATAAGTACAAATAAGGATACCATTAAAATTTAGTGAAAATCAGCCCTTTTTTGTGCAGCGCTTGCATTTCTGATTTGATAAAATAAATTTCTGAAACACTGTTTTATTATATTTCTTCTTTTAAAATGGTATGTCTTTTTTAAGTATATATATATATTTAGTTATATTACGGATTATCATAATTAAAAAGAAATTTATATGGTTTTAAAGATAGTAAATATGCATTTATTTTATTATATTGTGATGCTTTAAACAAATTTTATTATTGTAAGTAAATACAAAAAATAGAAACTCATTTTTAAACATTTCTAACATTCAGACGAAACATTTTTAAAGTAATTTTATTTTGTATATAAAACACGGTATTTTTTTGTTCTATTTACATTTTATATACTAATTTGAATTTATATCTGTTTGTTAAGCAAGACTATAACTTATTTTTACTGTTTTCTTTTTAAAACAAAAGTACACAAAAGAAACTACTCAAAGTCACTGAATATTACTTTTCGGATTTTTTTAACCCTCCAAGCGTCTTGCAAATGGGTAAAATTGTAATGTTGTTTTCCCTGAATTTTGTTTTAAATGCTAATAAAATATGATTCTTTCAATATTACATAAAAAATCATATTTAGGAATATAAATGTAATCCTTGAGAGTCCTAATCATTCTTCAATGCTTTGAAAATTCATTAAATTTATAGAATTATAATAACTTAAACATTGCTTGTATTGCAGTGAAACCTGGAGCTTAGTGTACGGAATTTTACGGGCCAAACGCTTAGAGGGTATAATTATTTAACAACTAAAAAGTTTTAGAATTAAATTCAACAAAAACTTGTTATAATCGGTCTAAAAAAATTAAGCACTCTTGAAGAATGGCTATAAGAAGAAGATTGAATAAAAAATTGAAGAAGAAAATATATGAAAACAATTTGCAAAAAGAACTTGATATTTAATAAAAATCAAATAAAATAAGCAGTTTTTGTTAGTTTACATATCTTTCTGTTTAATTTTCTTTTCTTTTACTCTTTTTTCACGGGTAAAAATATCTCAAATGTTTAAGCGCTTATTTTCCTATTACATGAAAATATAAAAATGAAAGCAACATTTTCTATTGTTTTAAAAAGTCCGAAGGGTAAAAAATTCATAAAGCGTGAGATTTTAAATGTCTTTTATTTTAAATTACATAACTCTGTCTCAGTTTAATACAATGTTATGTAAAATTTTATTATGTAAGTAAATAAAAAATTATTTTTACAAATTCATATTAAAAAAAAAAATCATAGGACGAAAGATTTCTAAAATATCTTTTTTCCTTTATGACACATGTCATTTTTTTCTATTTTATTTCATAGAATAATTTGAATATATATTTATTTGTTAAGCAAGACAAAAACTTTTTTTTACTGTTTACTTTTCAAAACAAACGTATGCAAAAGAAAAAACCCTTAAAACCTCCAAAAATTTGTTTAAATAATTATTTAACAACAAAAAGTTTTCTGAATTAAATTTAGTGAAAATATAGACCTGTTTGGAATTTGAATGCATTCAAAAATATTTTGCGTTTTTAAAAATTATTATTATTATTATTATTATTATTATTATTATTATTATTATTATTATTATTTTGTAATTTTGATTAAAGAAATGTAACCATGTCCGCATATATTTATTCATGTTTTAAGAATGCTTGTATTTTATTTTTGTGCATCATAAATGTTTTTAGATGATATAAATGGATGCAAATTTAAGTAATCATTTTTGGGCAGTGGGTTAATGGTAGAAATTTGAGTTGATTACTCTCGTTATATTTTATGGTAATTGAAATCATGGCATAAAATATTGTATTATAATGATGTATATTTAAGAATGTTAAAAAAAATCATGTAGAAGAAGTGGAAAGAATACTTAAACTTTTTTCAAAAAGTATCTTATATTATTAATAACGGTCCCAAGATCTTGAAACTGAACTATATGTTTACTTTATTAAATAATAGCAAAATATACGAAAATAAAAAAAGCATGCGCCATGTATAGATCATAATACCATTTGCAAACATTTATGTATCTCGTGTAACGAAATTCCATCGTGTACCAAGACTGAGTAAGCTAATTAAAGCTTTTTTTAGGGTTCCGTATTTAAAAATTGAAAAGAGAAGCATTATAAGGTCACACCTGTGTCGTCTGTTCGTTAGTCACAGCCATTTTATAAGTAAAGTATAAAACACTGAAAGTTCAAACATTTACAAACATGTTTTAGAGGGTAATGGGGAGGGTGTGGATAATTAAGTTACTTGAAGAAAAAAAAATATTTTCTTTGCGTATCGTTTGGAGTATCGTATGAGAGCTTTTATTACGCTGAACTCAATGATATATTTATTTTATTTTTAGCTATAATTTTTTCAGAGATATAATTAAAAATGTGATACAAAAATTTTCCCTCCTATTTTTTCAAATCTACTGTAACTAAAATTATGAAAAAAATAGAGGTTGTGCAAATTAATTGAAACGTTGCACAAAAACTATAGAATTTATCCTAGGTAAATTAGTTTTTGAGAAAGGAGCATATGTCTACTATACAAAAATTTTGAATAAGATGCATTCAGCAGATGTGTTCAGGAGCGCTGAAGTTACCTATCATTACAAACAAGAATATTATTGATAAAGAATTTCGAAAAGAATCATCGAAAATTAGGGGCGATACTAACCCTTCAACATAAAGACGGTTTATACCTAAATAATGACGAGGGACGCATACTCAGTGTTACGATCTACCATCGACTTTTAAAAACCAAATAAGAACTTTTAATGATATATTTGAGTAATGCAATGTGAAGTAGTAATCCAAAAACAATACATGTCAATTTGTTAAAAACGGACTAATTTAACTAGAACTAACCCATGAATAACTAAATTATTTCCTTTGTTAGAATTTAAATTATAGATTTCCCACAACTTTTAAACGGAAAGTATTTTTACCTTATTTTCTCAACGGAATTATCTTGAGAAAGGGATTATATCTTCATATTTTCTGGCGTTAAACACGCTTTCATGCTATTAAGTCTAGTGATCTAAAAATATACCACTATCTGTTAATGTATAATGTAATGATATCTGATAAATACTATGGGATACACGACTAGTTAACATTGAATGTATCTCAGAATACTCCTCTCGCATTTTTAAGAGTTAGCCGCTTCTGGATGAGCATTTTTACAGAGTTTTTAATCTTTTATCATCGGTTTTCTAAAACAGAATTTTTTTTAACTAATTGAATCGTTAAAATTCTCCGATTAAATAAAGAAAAATTTACTATAAAAATTTACTAGTGAGAATAATCCAGAATTCTGTGTACCTTATGCGGCTCATGTACTGATCACTCGACCACAAAGGATTAATTAAGAGTAGAATGACCATGAGCGGTAATATTGGCTGCTTCTATATGAACTTATTTCGGTTCAAATCAGAAATTTTATTTTAAAAAATTATAAAAGATACAAAGTGGAAAACATTAAATAAAGATTTTAATCTATTTGAAATCTAAATTTTGGTGTGAAATATTTTTATAAAATTTCTGGTATTTCTAGTATTAAATCAAATCTCAAAAAACGTAGCACGGACCATGACGATATTTAAATTTTCTGACATACTTTCGAAGCACAATGTCAAGTTTAAATTTTAATCAAAGGTTTTATTTAAGCTACTATGTAAAATAAAAGGATTATTACTACGTTGAATTTAGTTTTGTGAAATACCAAATAAAGATTAATTATGCACTATTTCTATAGTCAGTACTGAATTCAGGTGATAGAAAAATAAAATAAGAAGAAAAAGAAGAATCATGTATGATATAGATCTGCATATGGAGCAGTATCTGATATTATTAAGATTTCATTTCTCTTTTGAATTTTATTGTATACACATTCATACTTTTCTAGCATATACAGATGCAACCATAGAATGCCAAAATCTCTTAATTATTCTAGAGTCTGATTGTAGACAAACGTGTTTCCAATTGAAAATTTGATTAATTAAACGGTTTTAAGATGTACAATGTTGAAAGAGCACACACATTCTTCAAAAATTTTCCAGTTGTAAAGTTTTTTGCTTTGTATGAGATTCTTGAATAATTAATGGATGCTGGCACCCATTCTATACATAATCCTAAGCTGTATAGTTTTCTACAAAGACTCATTATTTTTCTAGAAAATATTTCTTTCAAAAGCATAATGATTCTTATGTTTATTGTACGGAACTCTGTTACTCGCACTCGACTGTTTATTTATTCTTAAATTATTGCACTTAGTGCATTTTTGCATGAAAAGTATTAATAAATATTTCTTTTAAAATGTTTAACCTTGTTCTTGAAGTATGGTTATGCATAAATATATATAAGAAAACTTTCAAATATCTTCATCAAACTCTGATTTTTTTTTCTTCATTAAAATAATTTCTGTCTAAAAAAAAAAAAAAAAAAAAAAAAAAAAACTAAATAATATGCCGAAAAGTCATAAAATACACAAGAGGAAATAAAGATGAAAGGTCAGCGACTCGCGTTAACGAGGTTTTTGTAATTAAAATTTTATTTCTCTCTCCATAAAAAAGAAGAAAAAAGGTGAAAAAATATTATTTCTTTCTCCATAAAAAAGAAAAAAAAGATGAATCCTTTAGTCGCTGTTTCCTGCTTGTTAATAATAATATATTCGCAAAAATTCTTTCCTGAATTTTTTAAATGAGATTTTCTAGATATAATTAAAGCCTTTCTTAATTCGCTACTGAAACTCTTCCATGAAATTATGTTGGCACTTGTGATCTATCACATTCATGTATTCCCTCCCCCCCCAAAGAAAAAGTGATAATAAATAAATCACTTGTCACCAGATTGTTTACAAGACAAGGAAATTACAATCCCGTAAAAAATATAATTTTAAATGTATTAACACTGAATATATGTATATATGCTCACTTTCATATATTAACATAAATTTATTATATCATTTTTATTAAATTTCAATTAATACTAATATTTATACAAAAGTAAATTATATGCTAAATTTTTACTAAAATTTGTTTTGCTGATACAGAAAAATTGTTGATGAGTGAGATTTTACATAATATATAATAAAATCCTTGCTAAGCGACAATAAAAATGCAATGTATATAAAATTTTCTTTTCTAAATAAATTGAGGGAAATACATTGTTAAATATAATGGATGAAATTAAAGCAATAATGAGAATTATGTGAAATAATATTATTAATCTAGCATTTGTAAGAAATTTTTTTAATAAATGAAATGTAGTTTATTTTATGTATTTTTCAGCTTAAACTGAAATGGGTTTTTTAGCATTTACACTGTAAATTTTTTCGTCCAATGTCGTTTTATCGTGTTTGGTGATATTTAGGTTTTTATTAAATGTATAAAAATATATTGTTTCCATTAATTTTACATTGGTACAAGTGAATGTAAATCAGATAGGAAAATATTTGCCAATATTACAAAGAGTTTATCTATAAAACTTTCAATTGTAATTGACCATTAATCACTAAGTGTGATTAAAAAGTTTATGTTTTACCTTCCTGAATATAAATAATTTAAGCAAGCTGATAAGAAATTATCTCTGATACTATTATTTTAAAATAGGTATATCGTTTATTAACTTTATATAGAAATATATATTTTTGAGAATATAGAGATTCACTTCCATTACTGATAAACAATCATGTACAATGGTTACACATCCATTAATAATAAAATAGCATCGTATAGTTAATCTGCAATGTCTGGATTTTTTTTATATGTGTTTTTTGTACTTATATAACACACTAAAGGACTTATTTTTACTATAAATGATTTATTTTTCATTAGGATGTTACACAAGACTACAATGTATCAAAGGAAAGCTCACCTGTGAGGGGACATTCTTTATAAATGCTGCTTTGCAGCTACTTGGTTAAGGATTTTATTTTAATTAGACTGTTACAGAAGGCTTTAATATGTTGGAAGAAAAAGCTCTTCTTTAAGCGAACAAACATATATATTTCCCAAAATCTGTTGCAGTTTAAACTATAAAACTTAACTTAGTTTTTATTAGAAAATAAAAATAGGATTTCATTTTAGAAACATTTGTACACTGATGTGATAACTTGTTTTTTCAATATCATATCATAGAAAAAGTATACAAAATAAATATATATACATATTTTACTCTACTAAAGTTATAAAAAAATAACGTATGCTTAGCATCTCCTGTTTTAACGTAATTTCTATTTCAGTTTTCTAAATTGCAGATAGATTCGATATTATAAATTTGTATAACAGTATTTCATCATATTTCTGCTTTTAAAATGGTGATATATGTCTTTCCAAGTATATATATGTAATAATATGACTAATTATCGTGTTAAGAATTAAAATTAATTAAAAGTTATTTCACGTGCGTTTAAATGTAATAAATATACATTTGTGGGAGGTGTTCATCGGATAAATACTAGTCACTTCTTAAACAATGAAATTTTTAATGAAGACATCACAATAACTACACTAATATTTACAACACTATATACATATTCGGTAAAATATGTATCATAATTAAAATTCAAAAATTTTCTTAAAACACAAAAACGCCTCGGGTTGAGACAATATTCCAACACATATCACAAATCTACTCTCTGATTTCGCCAAATTACTTCTCTTTATTTCATGTTTAAAATAAAAGGCAAAATTTCTCATGATAATTTGCAGAAAGCGGCAACAGCGCCATTTATAGATTGTACAAATTTAAGGAACGTAGTCATTTTTTTTACACATTTTTTTAATTAAATTTTTTATGTTTTAAACAATTTCTATTACGTAAGTAAATAAAAAAAAATAAGTCCTCGTATTCTATGAAGGCTACAAAATATATAGGCCCACATAAAATTTTTGTTCTCTTCTTTTAAAATTCATAAAACGAAACATTTCTAAAATAAAATTATCAATGAAACACGCATTTTTTTCTATTTACATTTCATAAAATAATTTGAATATATATTTGTTTGTTAAGCAAAACGAAAACAGTTTTTTTTTCTTCTCTACTATTTACTTTTCAAAATAAACAGACACAAAAGAAACCATTGAATATTATCGCGTAACATTTTCCAGATTTCTTTAAAATAATTATTTAACAACAAGAAGTTTTAGAATTAATTTCAATGCGAATATAAACATTTTTAGAATTTGAAAGAATTCCAAAAGTTTTTTTTTTTTTTAATAGATATGTAAACATATCCGGTTACATTTATTCACTTTATGAGAATGCCCATATTTTATTTTTATGTATTATGAATGTGTTCAGTTTAAATAAATAGATGAAAATTTAAGTAACCATTTTTGGCCAGTGGGTTAATAATAGGACTTTCGGTTTATTACTAATGTTATATTTTATCGTATTGAAAATCATGACAGAAAACATCGTATTATAATGATATATAATTTAAGAATAATAAACACGCGTGAAAAGCATAATTAATCTTTTTTCAAAAAGTATCTTATATTATTTATAATGGGCCCAACACTGAAAAAAAATCGTTAAGTTTACGACAAATATTTTTTATTACACCTCAGCAACGTATATCATATTCATAAAATGTAAAATATTTTAATATAGTTAAAACACGCTCCAAACAATGCTTTCCCGTGTAGCAGTAAATAGTGGAATACTTTTGCGTGACCCTGTAATTTACTAATAAATATTCTTTGCATCACATATTGTATAGAATGTATATTTTAGTATAAATATATTTCATAGGTTCATGCCAATTCTTTTATATTCGAAAGAGTTAAAATACACTTAAAATTATTTTTTCCTATTGATCGTAATGTAATGAAATACTTTTGATTGTAACTCTAATTAAACCAATTTTCATAAAATTCAAACTGACTCACAAAATTACGCTAAAATTATATATTTTAAATACCGTGCGTTTTGTTTGGTCAGTTTTTGCTTTGTTATATGCGGGCAGGCAGACGGATGGAAGGACAGACGAACAGATAGATTGAACGATGAATATAGGTGCTAGCTATTTATGTAATTACGGATCACTGTAAAAAATTTTGGTCTCGAAACACGGTGGTTATACCGTCAACTTTGTGACACTTCCTTTTACCGTAATTTTACTGGACGGTATATATACCGTAAAATACTTAAAGTACATGTACCGTAATTTAACTGAACATAAATTTAAATATTTTGTGGTATATGTACCGTAAAATATTTAAAGTATATGTACCGTAATTTAACTGGACGGTATATGTACCGTAAAGTATTAAAGTACATGTACCTTAAAAAAATATCGTTACAGCATATATACCGTAAATTATATATATGGTATATGTACCGTAAAAAATATTTTTACAGCACAGATACCGTAAATTAAATGTACGACATATGTACCGTAAAAAATATTTATACAGCATATATACCGTAAATTAAATGTGCGGTATATGTACCGTAAAAACATTTGTAATCAGTATGTGTACCGTAAATGAAATATACGGTATATATACCGTAAAAATACAGGATGATCCAAAAAAAACCCTCCCACATTTGACAGGTTAAAAAAAAACGACTCTAATGAGAAACTTATTTGTTAAACATATAGAATAGATATGAGAAGAGTTTAAAATGACTATTTTTCAGAAATGACTTCTGGAAAGTGTCCTCCATTGCGAGCAATATACATTTCAAGACGATGTCTGGAATCTACCATCACGAACGCATCGTCTTGTGGGAGAATTGCTACTTCCACCTGAATTATTCTCTTGAGGTGAGAATGAGTGTAGGTCTTGTCTCAAGATTGTCTCAAGCAGAGGTAGCCGCTTCCACAAGACATAATATGTTAGGGGATGATATATTTCAGATATTGTCTAGAAACTTATATTGCTTAAAATGGATAACACTTACCAATCATCGTTACTAAAACATAGTCATTTTAAACTCTTGTCATACCCATTGCATATTTTAAAACAAACTAGTTTCTCTTTACAGTCCTTTTTTGTTTTGTATTATCCTGTCAAACATGGGATATTCTTATGTGTTATTCTGTAATCAGAATCGATGAATATACATGGTAAGCACAAGTCTTACTCTTATTATAAAAACTTATTTTGGCGAGAAATATTAGATATGTGAGGATACATTTAAATATTTTGATAAAAATTATATATATATATATATATTATTTTTTATAAATATTAAATTTTCTTTATTTCTTAAGGAATATTTTTTTCTTTTTGTTTTTTGTCATTACGTACAATTGTTCAAAAAAAAATATGTTAAAATGTAACTAAAAACAATGAATTTGAATTACACTTACATAGCTGCCAATTACTACACCTTTTCTATATTTATTTTTTATACCACTATTTTAAAATAGTTACTGCTGGGTCATTCCACGTGAAATCAACCAATTTAAGGAAAACTTGTTGCATCATAGTCACAGATTTTTTTTTTAATTTTTATCATAGACAGACATAGTACTGAAACCCTCAAATCTGAAATTTAAAAGTAATTTTCACAATATTGGCCGAGATATGGCCATTTGAAAACTGGCCATTTTTACAAAATGGCGGCCATCTTGGAATTGTATCACTGTCTAAATATGGCCATAACTTGACAACTAATGGCTCAAAGTTTATATATCTGGTACCAATTTGAAGCTATTTGTACAAAGAATGAATATTTCACATCAAAACAATAATAAATTTTCATTTTTTTACTTTTTATTATGTGCAAAGTGAAAATTTCACCCCAAAAAAGGGCAGATTGTAATGGCTCATAAAAAAAATGAATCATCATGAATTTTTCTGAAACTTGGTAAAAACGTTGCTCCATCTGTGTGCTTTAAATAAAAAAAAATTGGAAAGGTAAAATTTGTTGTTTTAAAATAAATGGTTTTTTACAGATAAGGTGTCATTAACCAAATAATGATATTTTTAGAATCTGTGAGCATTCCTGATTCAAAAAATAATGGTTAAAATAAAATTTTCTAACATCTAAATTAATGTAAAAGTATAATCAAAACCTCATTTGTACTAATTTTGTAGAAATCTGCCTCCAGCCCCCCTCCCCCCCACCCCCCCAAAAAAAAAAAAAAAAAAAAAAAAAATTAGACAATTCAAAAAATTTTACACTGAAAAAGATAAGATAATAATTAAGGAATATAATGTATAATTATAAAATACCTATAAATGCAATGCATACATATGGTGATTTACTTCACATATAGGGGCAAGTGGGGTAGAATGGGACAGTAGGTTTTTCTCTTTATGTATCATTCTAAATATTTCATAAATCACATATTAGATGAAGTAATGGTACCCCAATCTTCAGTTGAAAAAAGTAGCTAATTTACACAAGCTTGCAATTATATAAAGAAAAAGATTATTTCAAGAATCAAAACATGAATTCAAAATTTTAAATTTTGAATTCAAAACATGATGTAAAAATTTCATTATGTTTTTATAAGCTGATGTAATATTGCATCATGTTCTATATAAGCTGATGCAATTTAAAGAAAAGATTGCTACTGTACCTTCATCTGCTTCTTAATTGGCTATAATCAAAGTATGATGCTATCTTGCATCATGTTCTATATGAGCTGATGCAATTTAAAGAAAAGATTGCTGCTTTACTTCATCTGCTTCTTAATTGGCTATAATTAAAGTATGATGTAATCTTGCATCATAATGTTCAAGAAACTTGAGTAATTCCTTTTAAATACCATATACCACTTCTAAAGTTTTCAATGAAGTGTATTTAGACATACAATAATTATTTTGTACTTATTATACAGTGGAGATGGAGTGTTTTGTATGTAAAAAACTCAATGTTTCTCTGAGTACTGATGTTATTTCTGTTCTTCAATTATCCCCAAGGGATTTACATTTATTAAAAAAAAAAGGTTACATTATATAATCCCAGATGAAAAAAGTTTTTTGCATGCGAATATATGCAAGGTTCACAAGGATAAATTTCTAAAATTTTATAGTTTAAATCAGAGACAGTGTTGTGATCCATTTAATAAACATCCAAATAGTAACAGAGCAAAATCACTGAAAACAATTTCTTTAGATATGTCTATGACAAATCCAGACATCCTCATTCCAGGAAAAAAATTATGTACTTCCTGCTATTCATCAATAAATAAGATGATTTCTATTGTTGACATGAAAAGCATCTCTGATCCAGAATTTAGTGAACCCACAGTAGTAATGGAACAATTAAACAAAAGCTGTGAAATGTTAGAGTTATCGCCAATAAAAATGAATAGGCATAGCTCAAAGAGGAAACTTGGTTATTTGCAGGCAAAAGTTACAAAAATTTTGAATGAAATGAAATAAAAAGTACTGTAAAAATAAATATTTAGTGTAAATAACTGCAAATTGATATTTCTTTATTGAATTATATAATATAAACACAATACTTTAATTTAGATGCTAGAAAATTTCATTTTAACCAATATTTCTTAAATTAAGAATACTTACAGATTTTAAAATAATCATTATTTGGGTCAGTGACATCTTATATGTAGAAACCATTTTTAAAACAACAAATTTTACCTCTCTAATTTTACAGTATAATGTTCCATATATAGAGAAACTGTTACATCTATGCATAATCAAATCATTATACAGAAAGCGTAAAAAGTATACGAACTAAATTTACTTTTCATTTTTGAAATAATCTTTTTCTTTATATAATTGCAAGCTTATGTAAATCAGCTACTTTTTTCAACTGAAGATTGGGGTACCATTACTTCACCTAATGTGTGATTGATGAAATATTTAGAATGATACTTAAAGAGAAAAACCTACTGTCCCATTCCACCCCACTCGCCTTTATATGTGAAGTAAATTATCATATATATATGCACTGCATTTATAGGTATTTTATAATTATACATTATATTCCTTAATTATTTTCTTATCTTTTTCAGTGTAAAATTTTTTGAATTGTCTATTTTTTTTGGGGGGGGGGGTGGGGGGGAGGGGGGCTGTGGGCAGATTTCTACAAAATTGGTACAAATGAGGTTTTGATTATACTTTTACATTAATTTAGATGTTAGAAAATTTTATTTTAACCATTATTTTTTGAATCAGGAATGCTTACAGATTCTAAAAATATCATTATTTGGTTAATGACACCTTATGTGTAAAAAAACCATTTATTTTAAAACAACAAATTTTACCTTTCCAATTTTTTTTTATTTAAAGCACACAGATGGAGCAACGTTTTTACCAAGTTTCAGAAAAATTCATGATGATTCATTTTTTTTATGAGCCATTACAATCTGCCCTTTTTTGCGGTGAAATTTTCACTTTGCACATAATAAAAAGTAAAAAAATGAAAATTTATTATTGTTTTGATGTGAAATATTCATTCTTTGTACAAATAGCTTCAAATTGGTACCAGATATATAAAATTTGAGCCATTAGTTGTCAAGTTATGGCCATATTTAGACAGTGATACAATTCCAAGATGGCCGCCATTTCGTAAAAATGGCCAGTTTTCAAATGCCCATATCTCGGCCAATATTGTGAAAATTACTTTTAAATTTCAGATTTGAGGGTTTCACTACTATGTCTATCTATGATAAAATTAAAAAAAAATCTGTGACTATGATGCAACACCCATTGGTTGAATTCATGTGGAATGACCCTGCTGTCACATTTCTGGTTTAAATATACAGCGAAAATTATTTTTTTAAATAGAGGTATAAAGATGCTGTAAAAGTAGTATGCACTTAGAGAATTTAAAAAAAAATCACAAAACAGTGTTTACATTTGTGACCGCTATGATAATGTGAGATGATCCCTGATAAAATAAAATTCTAATATTAAATTTCTTTCTTACATTTCTATAAATTTTTAAAACTGAAAAAAATTAATAGATCCTATATTATTTTTATTAAATAGTAAGAATTTAATAAATTTTATTAAATATTAACAAATAATTCAAGAGTACTGACTGCCGAAAAATTATTTCACACTTCTGTTGTTGTTTCACAGACATAATTATAAAAACTAAAGGATCAGAAGGGCGTGAAGAGAATACAAATCACATACACTTTCAAAAAATAAAGTAAAATTAATAAAAGTGGTCAAAATTATACATATACATTAATATTCTTGTTACTTACTTGGAAATTAGGATTTTTATTTTTATTTTCTCAACATACAAATCTAAAATTTCTTACATTCATTTAAAAGTTTAAGAATGTCACTGTCTAACAAATCACCACTTTTTAATTTTTTTAAAAATGAAAATGCGCTATTATATTATTCTTGCAAGAATTGATATGTAATTTGTAGCTTATAATCTTAATAACAAACTTTAATTCTCCCTACAGATCAAGAAAAATAAAAACTAGTTGTTGTGGGCAAAATTGCCTATAACGCGAAAAAAAGTTAATAAAAAATGAAAAATATATTTTCCTTCCAAGTATTTAAATAGTCAAGACTAAATTTATACATTCATGCTTAAAAAAAAGTTTAAAATTGTATAAAAACTTTGCATTGTTAAGGAGAGCGTTTGAGAATCATATTATAATTACAAATATAAATGTTTTAGAACATTTACAAAATAAATTAATATCATTATGATTCAGACATATTTAAAACAAGCAATTAAAATATAAAAAGATATTTATTACAACGATTAAATTACATTAATACACTATATCATGATGCATAGTTATAATATTTATGTATACAATTAATTTTCTTCTACACACACTGTAAAAAAAATTCAAGAGGTTGCTAAAAATTCTTTAGTAAGTTTGTATTCCACAGAATTTTTTAGTAACCATTACAAACTTTTTTTTGCAAGTGAAACAAGCATTTCTTTTGTAAACTGAACAAAAGAATTTTTTGCATAACTAACTTAAAAATTTTTAGTATGAGCCACCAAGAAAATTTTATTAATAGCTCCAAAATTATTTTTAATAACCTTTACATGCGACCGAAGGACAGGAGCTTCCTTCGAGCTGCATCCAAACTTCTGAAGCGATAGATTTTTGGCAAAACCGCAATAGATGGCAGCACCAAAAAATTGCTACCTGCTCTTACAGGATCTTCATAATCCCTTTATTAACGAGCACTTACACTACATACATTCGGAACGTATTTGGCGTCGTCCGGTATCGAAGCCGGGACCTTTTAACTTGGAGTCCGTTACTATAACCACTATGCTATCAAGGCCACACCAAGTACGTTTTAGTAATAGCTATTAAAAAATGTAAAACTATTAACTCTATCCATTGCTAACTTTTTTCTAGTAATTCTTACAGATTTTCTAGTAACCGACTAAGATTACTAAAAATTTTTTAGTAATTACAAGGATCACTAAAGTTTTTTTTAGTAGATCGACCCTTTTTTTTTTACAGTGCAGTGTGTCATTTACATTTATATACAAATTCCAATAATTTTGCAAACTTTTCTGCATTTTGATTATCCGCCAATTGATTATTTGTAGTTTGTACCACACACAGGGTTGACCATCATCAAGTACCTTAAAGAAAAAGATTCATTCAACATGGGTATAAGTTATAACAACATGGGTAATTAAAATAAATTATCGAAAAAATACAAAAGTAATTTGTAGAAATGGTTTCACAAAATCATTTTAAAAGGTTATTTCAATATTCACAAGAAGGAACAAGAATGCTAATATTAATCCTATGGGAGAGTTATTTTCAATTTTTTCGCTTTGATTTTAATATATATGTTACAGGCCAAACCCGATTTTAGGCCAAACTAGATTGGCCTAGGCCAAACTAGTTTATCCTAACGCCCATCGGATAGACTAGTTTTTCCTAGGCCAAACCGATCTATCCTAACGCCCATCGGATAAACTAGTTTTTCCTAGGCCAAACCGGTCTATCCTAACGCCCATCGGACAAACTAGTTTTTCCTAGGCCAAACTAGTTTGGCCTAACTCTTATAGGATAAACTAGTTTATCCTGCTGTTTATTGGTCTGAACTAGTTTCTCCTAGGCCGATCTAGTTCATCCTAGGCCAATTCAATTTGGCGTGCTTTTATTGAATTCAATGACCGCCACAGCGCCAACATTCTAGTTTGTCCTAAGCTGATCTAGTTTATCCTAGGCCAATTTAATTTTACGTGTTTTTAGCTCACAGGTGTCAAAGCCTGAGAAATAATGGGCTCGCAAGTTCTGTAAGTATGAAGTACGTATGTATGTACGAATGTACGTACGTATGTACGTAACGCGATAACTCGTGATAGAAATATCCGATTTGCTTCAAATTTTGGATGCACGTTCATTGATATAAGGTACTTTTCTGATTAATTTTGGGAATTCATTGGATAAGAATAAAGGGGAGCGAACGGGAGGCTAGTCCCCCACCGTTAATTTAGAGAAATGGATTTTTGTTGCAGAATTATCAGTTTTCATTTAAAATTTTAGATATAGGATCATTCAGACAAGGCGCCTCCATGATTAGTTGTGGATGTTTATTGTTTAAGTGTAAAAAAGGACAATGTAGGTTAACCTCCCCCCCCCCCTCCATAATTTAGATAAATGGTTTTCGACCCAGAATTTACGGATTTGCTTCATATAATTTGTATATAGGTTCTTTCTGATAAGGTGATTCCCTGAATAGTTTTGGGGGTTTAATGGTTAAGTATGAAGGGAAAAATGAAAGATTACATCTCTTACATAGAAAAAACAAGTTTATCCTATGGGCATTTAGATAAACAAGTTTGATGTAGAAAAAACTAGTTTATCCAATTGGCATAAGGATAAAATAGTTTGGCCGATGCTAATCTAATTTTGCTCGAAAACGGGTTTGGCCAGTAAAAAACACATCTTTCACTAGAAAAAGTATAAATTTATGTCAAGAGTCATTGCTTATAACACCAATACAGAAATTTAACATGTTTACCTTAGAGACATGATGCATTGGACATGGTGTTTGCTTTTTTTTTTTTTTTTTTTTTGCACGCTCGTGCCAACTGAGATCTGACTTTCATTTATTATTATTATTATTATGATTGCATATTCGAGCCAGATTGAAGCTGAACATAATTTGGAATCGAACAGCGTTTTCCATTTTTGAGAAATTAATTACCTGTCGACATATAAGCTATTCTTGTCACGGCGTCAATTTTTTTTTCGTGAAGTCGTAACCGGAAATTCGATTCAAAACGTAGCTTTATTATTTTCTCAAAGATACATCGCTTTTATGAGAAAATGGTTTACGCCATTCGATTACATATTATCTGAATTTGTTAACCTTATGTATTTTCGAAAAGGAAGTAGTTCATAAATGTGTTAGGATGTAGCTCTTTAGGATTTGAGAAAAGCCTTAAGGAATGACAGAGAAATATATTCACAAGTCTACTTTTTACTGAACGGATTAAAAAGTTATGATGTTTATAACTCTCATATTTTTTTCTTTTGTTCTCAACTACATTGATTATTTAATGAATCCGTATTTGAATATTGAAACTCTAAGAATCTAGATAATCATTAATACATTGTGTATTTTCCATTCTGTGAACACATCATAATTTAAAAATACATTGTAAATTTATCCAATAAGTATATAAGCAGTATTTTTTAAAGGAATCTTATTTGTATGTAAAGTAAAACCTGAATTTTTTGCAGAAATTGAGTAGGCCAGATTGAGCCGGACTGACAAGGAAGGTCTCCATTATGGGCATACTCAGAATTTTTTGAAAAAAAATACGAATTAAACTACTCATGTAGGTAATAAAGGATCAGTGAAAATTAGCGGCGGAATTACATTATTACATATGTAAAAAAATAAAATAGTTTGGAATAATTAACGTGAAAAGCTGAAAGCGACGCGGGATTTGGCGTACAGTGCATTTCCTCGCCAAAAGCAGACGATTTTAACGAATCTGAAAATTGATTTCAATTGACTTCACTGTTAAAAATCTGCAACTGCAACGTCACTCCACTACTTTTAAAGAATATCTTTCTTCTGACCAATGAGAATGCTCCATAGCACCGTGAATTGGCCGTGTCATACACTGTTAAAAATCTGTTGCATTTTGTTGCAACGCACTCCTCCGCTTGTATATAATATCTCTATTCCAACCAATGAGAAAGCTCCATTTTACGGCCAAGTAACCGTTTTCTATGCAAGCAAGGGAATGCGTTGCAACAAAATGCAGCAGATTTTTAACAGTGTATTTTTCAATTTGGAACAATTTTAAACAATTTAAATTGTGTTTTAAATGATAAAATATATTAATTTCATTTTGTTTAAATACGTATAAACGTATGTGACAAAATTACACTTAAATTAAAGTAAAAATGCAAAACTAAAATTACTTAAACTGAACTTATTTAAATAAATTGAACATAGAAAGTTTTTTCTTTAAAAAGTATTCGAAGCGTAAAAGCGTATTTTTCAAAATTTCGTTTTTTCGCCAACCGGAGATAAATCGCCAAATAAACGAAATTTTTATTATTTTTTTACGGACGTTATAAGGAGATTCCGCCGAAATGTTTTTTATAAACATGTATAACTATATGAGAAGAACATTCTGTAATTTTTTCAGATTTTTCTGAGTATGCCCGTATGGAGACCTTCCTTGTGAGTCTCTTTTTCACTGATTTTTGTACAGACAGAGCTTTGCCTGTACAAAAGTAAAGAACTAGTCGTTGGGGGCCACCGTAATACTTACCCATCATGGATATGTATATGAAAATAAAACATGTGAAAACTATTTATACAATGCATTGCAATTCATAAACAAAATTTAAATATTGTTAATATACATAGCTATGATATATTAAAGAACTGCTGATGTACCAATTTCGACAAATTATATAAAACCCCAAACTACTCAAGTAGTACCGAACTGCGTAAAAGAAACATCCTTATAACTCCAAAAATAATAATTATATTAACTAATAATTAACTGCGTCGGATTAAGCGTCTCATTTCCAATTAAAATATACTTTTGAATTGAAATTTGAATGAAATACAGGGTCATGAAAAATCGAAGAATGTGGAAAACAAGATTACAAATATCTCGGCAACTAATAATCCGATCGACTTCATTCTATATGCAAAATATGTGTTATTTTATTGCCTTTTACGTCCATTCCTTAGAATAAAAAAATTCGAAAATTTTTATGTACCTTTCATCAGAACGAATTTTTCGAGAGTCCGAAAAAAATAGTTCCGGATAATCGAGGTTGCTGATATTAAATAGGGTTCGTCCCATTCTTACATACTAACTACATACAAAATTTCAAGTCTCTATCTCAATTTGTTCGGGAGATAGATCGTTTACAGACAGACAGACAGACAGACAGACGGACGGACGACAAATTTTTTTTCTAAAAATATGTTTTTCGGAATGTCCACTATCTAAAACGTGTAAATCCGTCAAAAAAAAAATTTCGATTTTCAAAACGATTGCAAGACTTACCCTATACTACGTATGATGGGTAAGTAATATTAAAGTAGATAATAATATTTTGCTTGAATAAGCAAACACCATGTCCAATGCATCATGTCTCTAAGGTAAACATGTTAAATTTCTGTATTGGTGTCATAAGCAATGACTCTTGACACACATTTATACTTTTTCTAGTGAAAGATATGTTTTTTACTGGCCAAACCCGTTTTCGAGCTAAATTAGATTAGCCTCGGCCAAACTAGTTTATCCTTATGCCAATTGGATAAACTAGTTTTTTCTACACCAAACTTGTTTATCTAAATGCCGACAGGATAAACTAGTTTTTTCTATGTAAGAGGGTAATCGTTCATTTTTCTCTTCATACTTAACCATTAAACCCCAAAACTATTCAGGGAATCGCCTTATCAGAAAGAACCTACATACAAATGTGAAGCATATCCGTAAATTCTGCGTCAAAAACCATTTATCTAAATTATGGGGGGGGGGTAACATACATTGCCCTTTTTTACACTTAAACAATAAATATCTACAACTAATCATGGAGGCGCCTTGTATGTTTGATCCTATATCTAAAATTTTAAATGAAAACTGATAATTCTGCATGAAAAATCCATTTCTCTAATTTAACGGTGGGGGATTAGCCTTCCGTTCGCTTCCCTTTATTCTTATCCAATAAATTCACAAAATTAATCAGAAAAGTACCTTATATCAATGAACGTACATCCAAAATTTGAAGCAAATCGGATATTTCTATCACGAGTTATCGCGTTACGTACATACGTACGTACATTCGTACATACATACGTACTTCATACTTACAGAACTTGCGAGCCCATTATTTCTCAGGCTTTGACACCTGTGAGCTAAAAACACGTAAAATTAAATTGGCCTACGATAAACTAGATCAGCCTAGGACAAACTAGAATGTTGGCGCTGTGGCGGTCATTGAATTCAATAAAATCACGCCAAATTGAATTGGCCTAGGATGAACTAGATCGGCCTAAGAGAAACTAGTTCAGACCAATAAACAGCAGGCTAAACTAGTTTATCCTATAAGAGTTAGGCCAAACTAGTTTGGCCTAGGAAAAACTAGTTTGTCCGATGGGCGTTAGGATAGACCGGTTTGGCCTAGGACAAACTAGTTTATCCGATGGGCGTTAGGATAGACCGGTTTGGCCTAGGAAAAATTAGTTTATCCGATGGGCGTTAGGATAGACCGGTTTGGCCTAGGAAAAACTAGTCTATCCGATGGGCGTTAGGATAAACTAGTTTGGCCTAGGCCAATCTAGTTTGGCCTAAAATCGGGTTTGGCCTGTAACATATATATATATATATATATATATATATACATATTTACATACACTGGTGTCCAAAATTTAAGCATAATTGGTAATTAAGTAATTATTTTTAAGTAATATAAGAAATATGAATCGGAATGTGCTGAAACTCCAGGTGTGTAAACAAAATAGTACGCGTCACATATTTTCGTGAAGAGTTTTCCCCGAAATCGAACAGGGGACCGTCAACAAATTGAATAACAACGAAGATCTTTTGGATAACCCTGTCAAAACTAATGTAGCAAAAGCGTTCAAACTGCACGTTATGATTAATTGGCTTATTGTAATGTACTATGTTAATTTTTACAAGGATAGCATGTATACTCGTAGAGAAATTAAGGTTTTTATAAAAACAGTCCTAAGTTTTTTGCTTATAATTTGTAGAGTTCTTAATATAAAATAATGTTCTTTTTTGAAAAAATGACAAACATCATTGTACACAATACCCTGTCATCAGAATTAAAAAATAGTAAAAATTGTATGACAAATGAGCAGGTTTACTAAATACCTTTTTACTGCGCATGCGTGAACGCTATTAAAATTTCATTTGCATATTATGTTAGTTAAATGTATAGAGCAACTTTTGTGAAAGTCTCAAAAACATAGCTTAAAAATTCTGAAAATTATCGTTGATAGAATGAGATCTAAATCCTTTATTCCCTAAATGAAGCAAAAAGATGAGGGGCTGTATCCATATTCCATTGTTTAGTGCCTACACAATATTGCACGTACAACTATATTTAGGTAAAACCCCTGATTTTTTTACTTCCTTTAGGAATAACGGATTTTGAGTTGATTCTATAGGCTCCCATTTTCAGAATTTTCAAGCTTTGTTTTTGAAACTTTTACAGAAGTTGCTGTATACATTTAGCTAACACAATATGCAAATGACATTTTGATATCTTGGACGCATGCGCAATGAAAAATTATTTACTTAACATACTCATTTTTCATACAATTTTTATTATTTTTAAATTCTGGTGACAGGGTATTGTGTACAATGATGTTTGTCATATTTTCAGAAAAGAACATTATTTTATAATAAGAACTCTGCAAATTATAAGCAAAAAACTCTGCAAATTATAAGCAAAAATTTAGGACTGTGTTTATAAAAACCTTAATTTCTCTACGAGTATACATGCTATCCTTGTAAAAATTAACACAGTACATTACAATAAGCCAATTAATTATAATGTGCAGTTTGAACGCTTTTGCTACATTAGTTTTGACAGGGTTATCCAAAAGATCTTCGTTCTTTTTCAATTTGTTGACGGTCCCCTGTTCGATTTCGGGGAAAACTCTTCACGAAAATATATGACGCGTACTATTTTGTTTACACACCTGGAGTTTCAGCACATTCCGATTCATATTTCTCTCATTACTTAAAAATAATTACTTAATTACCAATTATGCTTAAATTTTGGACACCAGTGTACAATAGATGAAGATGATCTACTGGGCTACTTTTCATTTTCCTATTTTAGTTATAGATTTTTTATATATATTTGGGTAATTTCAATTTCCAAACCAGTTCTGTAAGTAAAGGAAAACTAAAAAAAAAAAAGTCTAGAACTAAAATCTAAAAATTAAAAAACTACCGCAAGTACATCGCCCTCAGTTATCCTACACAGAAATTACTAAACAATATTTATATCCATGTTAAATATTATAAAATAACGCTCCCGTAGAATTTACATTAGGGTGTTCATTTCTTCCCATGACTAGTGTGGACCAGTCCCGTGGCTAGATGCCAATATTTAATGTTAAATTCACTAGAAAATTTCTTAGAAATTTCTAACTTGTATTTTAGTATTTTTATTTTTACTTTTTTTTTGGATGTGAAATTTTAAATTGATATATATTGTTGTGTGTTTGTACTTTTTCAACTTTTGTAACCATTTTTTAAGGCTAAAATAGTTTTATTTTCATAACTGCTTTCAAAGTAGAGGCATCTGCACATAAAAAAGTCCTTCCGGCAGTGCCGGCAGGAAAAGGTAGTTTTCATATACCTTATTTATTTATTTATTTATTTTAAATTAAGTTAAGTTATTCAAACATACGAAGCTCGAATTAGTGGAGTCCGATTATATAAGATTGAATACTCGTTTTTGTCAATACTGAATATTAATGGGAATTTTTATAAATTAGTCATCTTTTATTGAAGCTGGTTTTATTTTAAGCGATATATAGGGTCTCCAAATTCCACGATATCATGAAGTATATTCCATTTTAAAACAACATAATGGATAAAACAATCCAATGAGCTTGGTCGAAATTTTAATTCATGTACAAGCGCACACTCACATCGAAATCGATTAATATATACCAGGGTTGGCGCTGGCAAATTGATTTAAAAAAATGTCATCCACATTAAAAATCCAAACTGCTATATCTCAGGTGCTTTTTAAGGTAAAGACAAAGCAAAAAGTATTCCGTAATTCATTATTAATATCAAACACTTTAGAATCTTTCCTCAATTTCTAAATTTTTCTTTGTACATCATTATACATTTAAAAGATTTTTGATAAACTTAAATGGATACCATTTTGAAACAAGATGGCATCTGATGCTGCCCAACGTACTCGGTCGTATGTACTATATACATACCAAGTTTCATTCAAATCGGTTCATAAATACAATTGTTACAGCGTGACAAAAATAATATATTATATATATATATATATGCAAAAATTTAAACGGAGGGTGGTTTTGGGATCTGGGGGTCATGATCGATGAAAATATACCAAAATTTTCCGGAAGTGCTTTTCTCCGGACGGCTGCAATAGATAGCTTTTTACTTTTTCTAATGAAAGCTACCAAAAACTGCAACAAACAATTGAAAAAATAGAAATGTACAAAAAAATTTACGTACTGCACCCTGTGTAAAAAAAAAAATCATTTAAAAATATTGAAAGGGGGGGGGGGGCAAGAGGTCTGTAAATAACAATACCATAGAATTAATATTTAGATTGAAAATTTCTTACCGAGCCTAGTGTGTTTAAACAAAAATGGAATTGTCGGAAATGAAATCCTTAATTTAATACATTCTCTCAACAATGCACACATTATCAGGTAATTGTTATTTATTCAGTTAAAATTTTGAAATTTTTTTCTGATGGTTTACCATATCATTTTGAAATAAAAGCATGTGACATAATTTCTCATAAAGTTTTTTTTTTTTTTTTTTTTTCAATTTTTAAATTTAGTAGTTATTAAAAAGTGGGGTAATTTAAAATCGTTATAAATCGAAATATTATTTGTAGAATTTCTTTTCATTTATGCAAACAGAAATATGTAAGCTTTAATTCTGATTTAGGAATTTTAAAAGCATTAATTTGAATAAAATTAAAAAATAATTAAAAGTAAAAATTTTTTTTAAAAAATGTAATTTTTTAAAATCATATTTTCAAAATTATTTTTTTTTTAAATTTGCTGAAGCAAAATTAATATAAAACAATTGAAAAAGACTTGTTCCAAATTTAAACAAGGATTTTTTTAACCGTTATTGGGTTAAAGTAATTTAAATACAAGAAAAGGTGAAAATACTCATGAAAAAAAAAGCATTTTCACAGAAAGTCATTTCTATGAGAACGATTACTTTGAAAACTAGATTTTAAAAAGAAACCAAAAAGAAAACTAGACGTTGGGGGCCACCGTAATACTTACCCCTCATGGATATGTATATGAAAATAAAACATGTGAAAACTACCGGGTGTTCATTAAATGACTCACCCAATTTGAACGTAAATAACAAAAAAACTGTTTGAGATAAAAATGCACGGCTTGCTGTATTGTTATTAGAATATAAATAAATTTTAAAATATGCACTTTGTTAATGTAATATAACAATATTTAAAATAATATCTCAGTCTCAAGACTGAGGATTGGAAATATAATAAAGATGGTTCAATCACCAATATTATTTTAAATCACTTTCCAACCAACGTACCCTATTTCTGAAGCTGATTAGAGAGTCGATTCAACATATAGATTCAGATTCAATCGAAAATCTCATATTTATGAAAATTAGAGTCATGTCTGTATTCAAACAACCTGTTACCGCCAGCGCGATATTTTTTTCCGAAATTTGAACTATATTAACAAAGTACATGTTTAAAAATTTATTGATTTTCTAGTAACAATATCGCAAACGGCGCCTTATTATCTCAAACCGTTTATTTGTTATTTAAATTCAAAATGGGTGAGTTATTTACTGGACACCCGGTATTTATACAATGCATTGCAATTCATAAACAAAATTTAAATATTGTTAATATACATAGTAATGCTTTATTTAAGAACTGCTGATATACCAATTTCGACAAATTATATAAAACGCCAAACTACTCAAGTAGTACCGAACTGCGTAAAAGAAACATCCTTATAACTCCAAAAATAATAATTCTATTAACTAACAATTAAAAGTGTCGGATTAAGCGTCTCATTTCCAATTAAAATATACCTCTGAATTGAAATTTGAATGAAATACAGGGTCATGAAAAATCGAAGAATGTGGAAAACAGGATTACAAATATCTCGGCAACTAATAATCCAATCGACTTTGTTCCATATGCAAAATATGTGTTATTTTATTGCCTTTTACGTCCATTTTTTAAAACAAAAAAAATTCGAAAATTTTTATGTACCTTTCATCACAACGAATTTTTTGAGGGTCCGAAAAAAATAGTTCCGGATAATCGAGGTTGCTGATATTAAATAGGTTTCGTCCCATTATTACATACTAACTACATACAAAATTTCAAGTCTCTATCTCAATTTGTTCGGGAGCGTTTACAGACAGACAGACTGACAGACAGACAGACGGACGGCAAAATTTTTTTTCGGAATCTCCACTATCTAAAACGTGTAAATCCGTCAAAAAATGTTTTTCTATTTTCAAAACGATTGCAATACTTACCCTATACTACGTATGATGGGTAAGTAATAAATGAAATATAAATAAAATTTAAAACTAGTCGTTGGGGGCCACCGTAATACATACCCATCATATATATGCATACATAATATATGAAAATAATACATTTAAAAACTATTTATAAAATAGATTGCAATTCCAAAACAAAATTTATACGTGTATTTATATTTTTATTGTGCATAGTAATGCTGTATTAATGAGTTGCTGATGAATCTCTTTCGATAAATTATATAACACGCCTAATTACTCAAGTAGTACTGAATTGTGAAAAAGAAACATCCCTATAACTCCAAAAATAATAATCTTATTAACTAACGGTTTATTGCGTCGGATTAAGCGTCTCATTTCCAATTAAATTTTTCTTTGAATTGAAATTTGAATTGAATTACAGGGTCATGAAAAATCGAAGAATGTGGGAAACAGGATTATAAATATCTCGGCAACTAATTATTCGATCAACTTCGTTCGTTATACAAAAGTTGTGTTATTTTATTTCCTTTTACAATCACTCCTTAAAATAAAAAAATTCGAAAATTTTTATATACCTTTCATCAGAACGAATTTTTCGAGAGTCCGAAAAAAATAGTTGCGGATAATCTAGGTTACTGATATTAAATAGGCTTCGTCCCATTCTTACATACTAAGTACATACAAAATTTCAAGTCTCTATCTCAATTTGTTCGGGAAATAGAGAGTTTACAGACAGACAGACAGACAGACAGACGGACAGACAGACAGACAGACAGACAGACGGCAAAAAATTGTTTCTAAAAATATATTTTTCGGAATCTCACACTATCTAAAACGTGTAAATCCGTCAAAAAAAATTTTTCGATTTTCAAAACGATTGCAAGACTTACCCTATACTACGTATGATGGGTAAGTAAAATCATATTTCTTGTTACAGTTAAAATAGAAACAAGGTTTTAAACGTAATTTTAAGCAGAATTTTTAGTGTAATAAAACTGTTTAATAAAATTTGAATATTTTTGTTTCCCGCACCCCCTTAAGCAACGAAAGTTACAGGTCGCAGCATAAAATTATCCGCGTGTGGCATCTCGCGACTGTGAATCTGTAATTATAATGAAGGGCAGGATATGAAAAGAAGTCAATTAAAAAACTCAGTTTATTTGGAGAAGAAAGGAGGAATTAAAATGGAGGAATGTATGGAATTAAAATCTAATTAGAAATAAGTAAAAATTATGCGTTTAACAATGATAATACTGAGACGCTATTTTAGCTAGATTATGTGCGAGTTAAATGTACCTACAAATAAAATTATGCTATTAGTAATAACTAAAAGTCATTAGATTATTATTACCAATATGGGTTTAAAATATTACAAGAAATGTATCAAGCCTTTGATTTAAAAAAAAAAAAATCAAATATCGACTTTGTGTTTGATTTTGTTTTTCAAAAATTAAAATAAGAAACTATGATCAAGATTGTGCAATAAAAAAATGCTGATAGTCAGTCGTATCCACTATTTTTTGCAATCACTATTCATATTGCAAGCCTTATAGCAGAAAGTTAAAGAATGGAGACGAGTGTTACAGATTTTCTTTTCTTCTTTGCAGATTATTTTTTCATCAAACATTTCTTTTGTTTTAAGTTATATTTAACACTTTATTACTGAATGCAAAAATGTGAGTTAGTTATTAACAAAACTGAATAAAACGCTTAAAATCGTTAAAAGTAAATGTTTAATTAACGCTGCAATTGCACAACATTTTACCTATGGATTATGTTCTGCCTCTGTAGTATGTGCCGCAGACAATCGAGAATTTTTTTTTTGCTATTGGGTATCAAATAGTTCCAAGTCTACTCCTCCACCATACTTCAAAAATGAATTTGGGTAGCCATATTCCTTCTCCATTCCAAATTTTCTGTTATTGAAAATAAACATATATTATTTCTTAATGATTTAAATATACCAAATGAAAAAAAGTCTTTTTATTAATATACATCAATATTTTTTCTGGATTGCTTGTCAAAAACTGTGAAAGCATGTTTTAATTCCAAAAATTTTTGAAGAGTTTGGACGATAATGACTATGAAAATAAATAAATAAATAAAATACCAGAGGAAGACCCCTAGCTTTTCCGTCATATTAAAATTACTCATTATCAAAAAGTAAATGTGTTAAAAAAACCCGAAAATATAATAACTATATTCTTATAATTCTCTAAATAATCAATTTGAAAAACAAAGAAATCACACAAGGTTTTGACGCGTAAGAAAATAAATAGTTATACTGTAAATCAATGATTTTTGCTGTTATTAATATTTTATCACAAAAATTACGCAGGCTGATTTCAAAGATCTCAAATAGATGATAATTATAATTTACACTTCCCGTAAAACTTCTAATACTGAGAACATGTGATAAAATATGGATTGGTTGGACTTCTTTGTTTTAAGACAGGGGTGCAAAAGTCTTTGCGCCAGTTGCTCCTATGCTCTCACTACTAATTTTTTTTCGTCTTGTATCATCTAATAATTTGTATAAATTTCTTGCTAGAATGCTATTAAATTTTACCCCGTGGTGAGTGATTGCCCCCCGCTGGTGCCTAGATTTTTACACCAATGGTCTAAAATCTAAATATGTAAAACTGTAAATTTTGAATGTAAACTTACGTAATCACGCACAATCAAAGTGAAATTTGGGGCCTATTTTTAAAAAAATTCATTGAATAATAGGCTCTTTCACAAAATCAGACATTTCATTATTTTTACCATCCCAATTAAAAAAAAAAAAAACCAGAAAGTAAATTTTTAACACAAAGACTTAAATCCGATTTAATAAACTCTCTCTGTGTGCAAAAAAGACAAATTAAAAAAGTATCATTCCAGAAATTTGACTTTAACTGGGTGCTTTTTTTTCTAGAGAGGAGGGGGGGATCAAGAAACGCCGTAATTCGCATTTATTCAGCGAAGCATTTGAATTATAGGCTACACATTTTTCAGTATTTTTGAATTAGTTTAATGACACTTATAATCGTATAACATGCGGAATCACAAAATACCGAATCGACTATTTAATCAAACACTAGTTTTAATGACATTTAATTGACTTAAAATTTAATAAATAACCCAGTTTCTCACTAGTGAAAACATAAATACTGTAATACCACATAGATATGAGCTGCCAGTGAATTTTTTAAATCAGATTTGCAAATATGCCAGCTGAATTTTAAAAAGGCCATATCAACTGGTGTATTCTGATTTACATTGACTTAATTTCCTCCCCCCCTCTTTTTACTGTGTTCTATAAAATTAAACTGGACGATGACTCTAATTTTAACCCGGGAGGACGCGCGCAGGGCCTAAAAGGCCCTGAGTGCGTATGGTTTTTACAATTGTAACCACTAATTATTTAAAAGTAATCTTCAACTTATTTTATCACAAAATTTGTATGAATTGTTTCCGTCTAAATAAAGTAGTTGTTATAATTTGATTTTATTGGTGACAAAATTAAAACCATTCATACACTAGGTAAGGACGTGTTCTCCCGGTTTGAGAGCAACTAATCCACAAGTCTTTTTTTTATAAACATTTAAAACCAAAAAAGTCTTAATATAAACACCATTTCTCACTATTTTCAAAATTATTATTATGAATGGAATATGCATGAATATGCATGCTTTTAAATAGCAACTAAGGTGCAAAACAATCATACTTTAAAATATATATATGTATATCTTTGTTTAAATCAGATTCCTTTTATTTAAATCAGGTTTTTATGATTTTTTTCGTGTGTTAATATACTATGTTTTCAAACTTTAATTAATTTATGTTATTCAAGTACGGGATATATTAGTTAGTACTAGTTCTAATATTAGTAATAAATAGTACTAATATTTATTACAATATTAGTTTGTAATGGAGAATGGGATAGAATGGGACAGAAATTTTTCCTCATGACGTATTATTCTAAACATCAATCACAATACTAGATGGAGGCAGTGGCGTAGTTAGTAGGGGCCATGGGGGGGGGGCGGTCCAACCCGGATGTCACCCAATATTTATTTGAAAATAAATATGTATAATCTTACACCATTTCGAAAAAGAATTCTGAAATAAAATTAAATTTCTAGCGTACGACGAAATAGAGTTAATTTTCTTTTCTAAAAGAAGTTGAAATTTTATACAGACTGGTGTGTTTAAATAAAGTATTTGCACCAGGGAACAAAAAACGTAATCTATCCAACGAGTGGGTAACAAAAACAAACTTTAAAAGAAATAATTTTCTTCGACATACAGACACCACATTGATTTAAGCGAATTAAGGGTTAAGTAAAAATCCCCCCCCTCTGTTTTTTTTTCTCAATGCATGGCAAAAGGTAATTGAGAAATGATATGGTCATTTGTTATAATAGCATACAATTGTGAATGAAAAAATATAACTGATCGGTGTGTGTGTGTGTGGTGGGGGTGACACCATGGTGACTGGCGGTAACACAATTTACATCCGCTCTGGGTGTCACCTGTCCTAGCTACGCCACTGAGATGGAGCAATGTCAACCAAATCTTCAGTTGAAAAAAGTTGCTTTTCAGCATAAACTTAGATTTGTATAAAAAAAATTGTTCATTAAAAAAATAAATTTGCTTACTATAATTTTAATATTTGCTGTATACTAATGACTTGTTTACCTGAAGCTGTAATAGTTACCCTCATTAGAAAACTTAATATTATACATTATCCATAATTTTAACTAAACTTAAAAGCAGTACTGTTGTTTATATAAGCAGTTTAACATAAAAGCAATAGTAGAGAGGAATGGGACAGTCTAGCAAAAGGAGGAATGAAATAAGTCGAATTCATTCTTTTGAATAAGATAAATGTAAATTACTAATATTGCGCAAATATTCTAGTAAAAATGATTAAATTTAAAAGGAAATAGTTGAAATATTAAACAGAAAATATTCAAAATTTTATAGATGTCAGTTTGCTATTTTAAACACAATTTAATCCAACACGCACTTTTCATAAACAAAGTTCCAATTTTTATATAACTTTGCCAAAGAAATGAATAACTTACTTTTAAGAAAAAACAATTTAAAACACGTATAGTTCAATTAGTTATCTAATTATGTAAGTTAAAGGAAAACAAGAAATACAGCCGATTAACTTACTTAAATAAATAACTCGATCTCAAGTTCCCCATTGCCCGAAATCAACAAACTGACGCCATTAGATTTGTTGGTTGGTTGGTAAATACTGAAACTTATGCTGCTACCCGTAAATAAGGCTTTTGACTCGAAAATCTGACACCATTACTTCGGTCGAAAGCAAATTTTCGCGTTCTGTGTCATCTTACCTATAATCAGACATTTTCAAAGAAAATGTTTTGCTCAGTCAATATTTACGATGGTTTTACTAGAAACAAGAATGATATATTATTTTTTTATTAGGTGCTGTGTATATATAACATTATCTTTTTAGGGGGGAGGGAGGGTCTGACACATGATATCGTAAGATACCTCTAGGGGAAGGGGGGATTTGCCTTTTGATATCGATATCATTTTTGACCCAGTTAGAATTATCTCTTTTTCTCTGTAACGTGGTATTTTGTTCAAAATAGTACATTATCATTTTTTTATTTTGTTAACTATTTTTATTTGAATAAAGCGGTATTTTATTGAATCAATAAAGTTTGCGAAAAATAAATTTAACCCGTTTTATATGTTACTCAAAACAAAAGAACTTAATTCTAAAAAAAAATTTTTACACTTTAATAATGATATCATTACCGGGACAGGGAGTTTGATGGAAGTAACGTATGGTATCTAAAAGGAGGGAAAGGGTCCAAAATTACCAAAAAGTAAATAACGTTATATTTGCAATTAGCCTTTTACTGGTCGAATGAAATTACAAAAATAACTGTCTTGCCATATCAGTGTTGAATTAATGGGGGGCCCCAGAGGGAACCCCCCAGTGCAATGAAATGCCCCCCCCCGGAAAAATAGAGTTCTTGTGTTTTCACTGGGAAAAAAGGTTTCATTCCCCTCACCCCCCCCCCGGAGACAGAAGTCCCTCCCGGAGAAAAGTGTCTGAATTCAATACTGAGCCGTATGGCAAAAGAGCGTCGAATGAGATAGGTTTTAAAATTTTGATTTGCAATTTTTGGAGATTTTGAACTTTACCACCTTTTTAAGGATTAGATCAACAAAATTGTTAATTACGAAATTCCCGAGCTCATCGAGATTGGGGGTCTGAGTTCGATAAAATTCTAACAACGTAAGCGAAAAAGATTTTTGAATTTTAATTATTTATGAGGTTGGTAGAGGAAAGGGGACCGGTGTTTGCAGTTTTACCGGTGGTTTAAGCGTAAATCTAAACCAACTGACTGTTTGGTATTTTATTATTTTTTTCTGATAAGGATGTATTTTTTTCTAGTTTTATGATTATTTTGTCTAAATTTTGAACGTGGGGATTCGCGGGGGATGGGTCTTTATAGGTCCCAAAATTTCACCATCTGAGCACACACAATACGTTATACCATTTCATTTTTTTTTTTTTTTTTTTTTTTTTTTTTTTTTTTTTTTAACAGACAATTTACTAGCCGCCGATCTTCATTATTTGAGAGAGGTGACGTTCGATACATTAGAATTGTAGAGAACGTGAACATGCGTGTTACTAGTGTGCCGCTGAATAAGAAAAAAGAAAAAGGTAAAACGCATCGTGTTGCCCAGCTTGGAGATTTCAAAAAATAAGCAGTACCATATTTAGGTGCTTCTCTTTATTTTGCTTCATGAATAGACTCCACTTTGAAATTCCACCACGGAAATTTTTAACATTGTATTATTAGATTTTTTTTTGAAAGAATTTTTAATTTCAAATAATTTTTAGCTGAAAAATTTCTTATTTGTCATACCTAAAAAAAAATAATAATTATTATTAATGTCATAATTTTTAAACTCAAAATAAATTAATAAGATAAATATATAACAGTAAAGAAGAAGTTTATTAAGAACTAATGCAAGTTAAAAAATTAATAAAAATACATGCATAAGAATTACTTTCACTTAAAAATATCTAAAATGTTACATACTTCTTTGTCCTGCACATCCGGTATGAGGATCCAACTGAATGAAACACAAAGAGCATACACAAAGGTGAACAAACCCTTTTAACATATAAGAATATCACTGGTATATATATTCAATGGTACATAATATTACAATTACAATTACATGACTATGAATAAGTGATTAATTAAACTAGTTTAAAATCTTAGAATTTCACTTCTATGAATTGTATAATTCTTCAATAAAAATTAAGGATGGATTTGACATCATTCAGTATGATAGATTAAAAGTTCCCACTAGAAAGATGACATCTATTCAGGCCGTCGAGAACCGTGACGGGCCCAGAATTAGTCACCCCCCCCCCCTTACACAGACATGCAAGACACATAAAATGCATGTGAATCTTTAATAAAGCCTCGTCTACTTAGTAGACTACTTTAGTCATCTTTCATAAATTACATTATTTATTTTCTTGTACTTAAAGATAATAATTATATATTCTAATAATTATCTATTCTTCTTTAATACTATTTAACAAAAGTAAATACAGTCCTTTCTCTTTTTTTGTTGTTACATTATGGTATCCATAAAAATTATAATAAACAGTGTGTATTGCAGGAGTTGTGACCCTTTGAGATTTTTGGACTCCAAAACAAGTTAACGGCTGCACTCCCCCCCCCCCCATCTCCTCAAGCCTGCGCGCATTTACCTAGCAACAACAAGAACATCGCTTGAGAAAATGCCGTGCACCGAGGCGAGGATACCATATTTTCCCTTACTGAAATATAATTTTTTTCAGTATAAATATCGCCTTTTTACTGAAAAACAATCATTTTATGGTATAAATACCGTTTATAATTGAAATAGCACAGAAATTGGTCATTTTATGGTATAAATACTGTTTATAATCGAAATAGCACAGAAAATGGTTTTTTTAATGCCTAATATATCTTAGAAATACGGTACTCATACAGTAAAGAATGATAACAGTAGACGTACCGTAAAATTTAGGTACATCTATTGAAATGCTACGAAAATTTTTACAATGTCGTTTTCCTTATTGAAAAATAATTATTTTACGGTATAAATACCGAGGTTTTACTGAAAAATAATAATTTTACTGTGTAAATACCGTTTTTAATTGAAACAGTACAAAAAATTGTTTTTTTACACTTAATAAACCTTAGAAATACCGTATTCATACCGTAAAGAGTGAAAATGGTAGAAGTACTGTGAAATTTACGGTACATCTACTGGAATTTTACAAAAAAAGTGTACAGTGATGCACTTAAAATTATCCAGATCTTCATGTAATAGTACACAATACTTCGGATTTAACAAGTTAAACTATTTATTTTTACTAGGATGTTACAAAAGTCTTTACAATGCAACAAATTAAAGCTCATCTGTATGTGGGCATTAGGGTAGAACGAAAAAAAAAATTTAATTTCAATATGTAATAGCGATAAAAAGTTGTCTAATGCCTTTGTTAAGACAGTATTAAAATATTTTAACAAACATAATATATTTAGAGGTGCCGCAAAGTACTTGAATATATGATTTTTAAGCAGATTTTACGAATTTTGAAAAATTTGGTTTTGTAAAAAAAAAAAAAAAAAAAAAAAAAAAATTAAATATCAAATGCCCTTTTTCAATTTTTAAATAACACACATAAACTACTTTACAGTAGATATTATAGTTTTATACTGCATGCCTTTATTATTTATGCTACTAAATCTGCACTTTTTAACTTCCATTTCTTTAGATTTTAACAGTATTTCGTAATAGAAAAGATTAACCTTACTTTTAACTTAAAAACGCAGCAAAACATTTTTTAATTCTGAAAATTAATAGTCAACAGGAGAATAGTACGTGGTTTGAAGTAACCTTGATTCAGGCGGTATATTATTGGCTGGTGTAGGGTGGCAAAAAAGCAGGGGTGCCCAGAGACGGGTTTGGTGACGCAATATGCGTCCAACAATTTAATTTTGGGGGGGAATTTGAGAAAAAGTACATTTTTTTAGGGGAGTGGATTTTTAAATTCATTAATATTTCCTTTTTTTACTGTTAAAAAAAATCTAGATTTTTTTAGTATAACTTAAAAATTTTTTCAACATTTAAGTTCCAGAAATTTCCAATTGATATTCTGTTTAAAGGGGGGGGGGCAATGTTAAAGTATGAGGTTTTTTTTGGGGGGGGGAAGAGAGGGGCTTTGCGTCATTGGGTTTGGGGGAGATGGTCACCACTGCAAAAAAGTAAGGGAGGCATGTAGCTGTAGCAATGGTCTGGTCACAGGTTTCTCTCCTAAGTCCGCGCAGGCAAATGAATTATTTGAGTAACAAATCTTATCATACTGTTCTTTTTAGATTTTGTTTTGTTTATGAATATGTAAACTTGAATATTAGTGGTAGTATTAAATTTATTAGTTAATATTTTAACTTTAGTGTGATGGCAGTGTCAGTTCAGACGAGACAAAAGTTAGAATGCCCAATTTTGGGATCCCCTAAAGAATTAAGCGATTTAAATCTTCAAACTTATTATGACATAATGAAATATCTTTATATTTGACATGACCTGAAACCAGAAAAAAAACATCAAAAGAACTAACTTCAAATAAAATACTTGATATTCTTATTAAGAAAGTTGAATCTATTTGGTCCAAAGCATATATTCCTATAGTATCTCATACCCACATGTTAAAAATGGTAAAAACCTATCACGATAAATAAAGAAGTATTTTAATATCAAAAAGTAGAAAAGATACATAAAAATGTAATTTAATTGCAGCAAAGTTTTTAAATGAAAACAAACGTCTTTTTGATGTAACAACCTGTAAGTGCGAAAAAAGAAAAAAGTACCTAAACTTGAACAAGATTTTTTAATTGACCAAAGAACTGTGAGAAAAATGAGTAAAAGTGGAGTCATAAAGTTATTTCCAAGATTTTAACAAAAGAGAATAGAAGAAGCAACAGGTTAAACAGAAACAATTAAAGTACAAGTACAATCAGAAATTAGTAGTTAAGGCTGCTAGAAAAGCTGAAAATGATGCCATTCAATCAGATCCTGAGAAAACATCTAAAGGAAACTTAACATGCAGTCCCAAAAATTACTTTACCACTTTTTTGGATACTGCAAGCGATTAGTACTTCCTACAGTAGCAATGTATCTGTAACCGATCTGGAGTTTGTGCAGAGTTGCTGCAACTATTGCAAGTGCTGCTCTTAAAGATGTTGGAATGATTACAGAGGAGAACAAAGGTAAAGTAATTGATAGGATGAAAATTCGAAGAGACAGAGCCAAGAATCGGACAAAAAGATAGTAAGAAGCCTTAACCAAGTTGGAGAAAATATAGGTTTGTTTTTCGATGGAAGAAAAGATAAAGCAATTGTGAAAGATAAAAAAGGGAACAAATTTTACAAAAAAGACGGTCATAGAAGAACATATTTCTTTAGTAAAACAGCCCAATTCATCCTTTCTAGGGCATGTAACCCCTGCATTTGTGAACAGGTGAAGCTATAAAAAATAGCATAATAGAGTACTTTAATTGTAACAATCATTTGAACATATCAACTGTAACTGCTTTTCAGTGCGATGGGACACCCACAAACATTGGAGTTAATAACGTTATGATTGCTTTAATGGCAAAAGATCTGAACATACGACTGCAGTGGCTGATTTGGTTGTTCCACTTAAATGAATTGCCTTTGCACCACCTGTTTCGTGAATTGGACAGAAAAACAAAGGGTCCTGATGAATTTGAAGGGTTTTTTAAAAAGTTTTACATATTATCAAAAACCAGTGTTTGAACAACTATTTGTAAGCAAAAAAAAGTAATTACAACTGCTAAATTCAAACTGATATTACATCTTGATTCTTTTTGAAAAAAGCTAATTTATTTGACTTTTGCAAAAACTTAATGCATAAATGTACCTCAATTGAACTTAATATTATTATATTGTTATAGTAAAGAAGCATGTATAGATTGCCAATAAAAAGAATATTTGATTTTTAAAATAAAACAGCGAAAATAAAATTATAATATTATGCTAAATTTGGATTTTTAAAAAAAAAATCTCTATTTTTAAGGCTCTTGCGGCACATCAAGATATAAATTTAGAACGAAAAAACTTCGTAGTTTTATTGTTAATATACAAAGGCAACTTTTAATTGCTATTACAAAATTATTTTCAAAAGAAAATATTTTTCCCTATACTTTCGTTCCACCCTAGTGGGCATACTTTATAAATGATCCTTTGCACTTACTTTGTTAAAGAAATTATTTTTATTAGACTGTTACAGGAAACTTTAAAATTTTGAAGAAAAAGCTCTTCTTTAAGTGGATACGTTCTCAAAAGATGTTACAGATTAATCTGTAAAACATTACTTACTTTTTATTAGAAAAAGAAATAGGACTTCACTTTATAAACAAAAGTGTACAAAAGTGATAACTTGCTTTTTTAGTATAATATTATAAAAGCAATAAATAAAATAAAATATGTATTAATTTTTACTGTAATAATGTTGTGAAGGAATAATGTTTGCATAACATCATTTGCTGTAACGTGTATTCTATTTTAATTATTTAAATTACAGACAGATTCAATACAGAGATGCAAGCTACAAATGGCTGATTGCTACCACTAAATTATTATAATTTTCCTCATTTTAATAACAGAGTTTCTGATATTTAATAAAGCGAAAAAATAACATTAAAATTTAGTGATGAAAACCAGTCATTGCTTGCGCTGCGCTGTGATCCCTGATTTGATATTATACATTTGTGAAACAGTATTTTGTAAAATTTCTACTTTTATAGTAGTAACACATGTCTTTTCAAATATATATATTTGGTTATATTACTAATTATCATATTAAGAATTTTAATTAATTAAAAAGTAATTCATATGCGCATAACGATAATAAATATACATTTATATTATTAAAATGTGATGTTTTAAACAATTTCTTATTGCGTAAGTATTTAAAAAGTATTTTTAAACCCTCATGTTCTAACATTTATAAAATATATATTATTTATTGTGAAACATCGCATCTCTTTTTTATATATATATTGTCTAAAGCATTTTGAATATATATTTGTTTGTTAAGCAAAACGAAAACTCTTTTTTTATTGTTTACTTTTCATAACAAATATACACAAAAGAAACTATAAATTTTCAGGGTTTTTTTAAAATAACCATTTGACAACAAAAAGATTTTAAAATTAAATTCAATAAGAATCAAACTTATTTAGAATTTGAAAGTATTCCAAAAATTTCTGGGTTTTGGAATTGTAATAATATTTCCTTTGTAGTTTTGATTAAAGAAATATAACAATATCCGCTTATATTTATTCATGTTTTAGGAATGCCCATATTTTATTTTTATGTATCATAAATGTGTTCAGATTAAATAAACTGATGGAAATTTAAGCAACCATTTTTGGGCAGTGGGGTTAATGATATGGGTTTCAGTTTATTACTCTCATTATATTTTATTCTACTGAAAATCATTGTGGTGGTTACTCGATAACCCCCCCCCCCATATGTTTAGTTTAATTCATTTTTATTAGCCATTTTATTTCTTATTACCTCCTTTTTATTAATGTTCTCAATTTAAATTTTATTTCGATTTCGTTTCTTTTCTTTTCGTCGCCTGTAATGTTTTGTTTCTTACTTAGCTTTCGAATGTTCCAAGCCGGTAAAATCCTGTTCGAAGTCATTCCTTCCGGTTTGGAGATCCTTCGAGAACTTTCTGGCTTGTTCTATGGGTGGAACTTCCGCTTATTCAGACACCTCCCTTAACCTATCAAATTAGTTTCCGCAGGTGACGTATTTTAAGCCATTGAGTGCATGGCCACCTGCTTTGGCCTCCCTTCTTTAGGGGATTATCAATTCTGTTCGTATTAAATTCATATTTCTCCATACTTTGTTTTGTAACTTGGCTTATTTTGTCATCGCCCCCCTCTTTCGCTCGCTGCCAATTTGGCGTATTTCGGGATTCCAGTAACCCTGCCTCTTTTTCCCTCCTGGCTCTCGGCCTCCTGCGTCAGTCGCGCTGTTAGACTCCTGCCGAAATGGATGCAGCTGGTTGATCAGAGATTTTAGTGGAATTCCGGGGCAAAAAGTGCTCCCCCGATACCGTTAGATGGAACAGGTGTTGATTCTTAAAAATGTCCACCCCAGGATTATTCGAAATTGATTTTTTTAAGGCTGCGAGTAGCAAGGCATCAATCTTAGGCATCCAGAAAATGATTCTGTGTATTACTTCTTCCTGGTTACAGATGTTACGTAAAGTTATATCATCATTTGTCTCCATGTAGATATTCAGGCCAGGATTATTTAGGAGTTGATTTTTAACGCGGCGAGAAGCAAAGCTACCTCCAAAAGCATCCAGAAAAATGATCTTCTGTGTTACCTCTTCCAGGGTATAGATGCTGAGTAAAGTTATAGCATCATTTGTCTCCATATCTTGTTCGTCAAATATCTCATCAAAATCTTTAACCAAATTCGTTCCTCATTCTTCAATATTACTTTGTGTTTTTCTTACCCCTCTGAAGGAAACATGCGGAGGTGGTCATTCTCATCCACGATACGAGTTTTTTCATTCGTAAAATAATTATTTCATTATATCATTATTTGGCCCAACATTATATATATAAATTTTGAAATATCACGGGGCGTTCCAAAGGAAAATATTGTACATCTCTATGTAAAATTTTCGTCTGATATAAATATATTTAAAAGTACATATCTTTGATTGATATTTAAAAAAAAAATAATATTATCTTTTTTTTCATATCATGAGAAATTTTCTAATTCATACTGTCAAGACATATAAAATGTGTTATGAAAGAGAATTTTGTTTTTAGAAGATATCAATTTTATAATTATCATCTGTTGTGAAATTGTTACTACAGAGTACATGATTAATATGTACGAGTGCAAAAAAAATACATATCTGTGAAGAAATATTTATAGTCGTAAAAAAATAAATAAGTTTTCATGAAATAAAAATATTCATCTTCAAAAATCTGTCTACATTTTAATTCCTGTGCATGAGTCTGGATTAATTGTTCTTCAAAAGCCAAGGACTTCACAGGTAACTTTTACTTTTTCAATTTTATATTTTTTTATAATTTTGTGCTTGATTTTTATCATCATGGATAAAGATTTTTCTATTATTTTAAATGAAGCAATGATGGTCATTTTTGGGTCGTTTTGCCGGCCTCCATTCTTCGCAATGTATTAGTCACTTTCACGATAACTTTGGCCTAATTGTGGGTAGAAACAAATAAACAAGTGTTTCTCCTCCCATCTCTTCTTCTCACCCACTAAAGTAAACACAACAATCATCACTGTTAAAAATAAATCTGTGAATTCACGGTGAAACTACTGGCAGCAAAGTAGCCGAACTTTTATTGTTCCGATAATACATTTTCCGTTGAGGGAAATACAAGAAAGGAAAACTCCGTTTCAAGAAGCAGTAACTTTCCGTTACAAAGTTTGATTTTTACTAATAATAATTTAATATAATTTTTAACATTAATGAATCGATTAACCGTTAAAGAATTCAAAATTACCGAGTGATTTTAAGCTGGTCAGTTATTTTACTTAATTATTATTATTATTATTTATAATTTATTTCACGCCGTCCTGAGGATCGCACGCGGGACGTTTTCATAGCGGAACAAATCCTTACGAACGGAGCCAAAGCTGCTGATGTTGGATTTTACAAAGTAAGTCTTTTATGAGTAAGTGGGAAAATTTGTTGTGCTTTTTAAAGATTTTCTTTCAAATATATTCCTTAGAATATTTGTAAACGGTTTATTTTATTTTATTTTAGACTGATGCATAATAATTATTATTTTTTTAAATCAATTTTAATTTTTTAAATAGTTTAATTTAAAAAAATACTGTTTATAACCACTGTTTTTTTTTTGAATGAATAAATGAATGAATGAAAAAAGTTTTTATTAAAAAAAAATTTCACAAAAAAAAAGTACAGACAATTTTTGAAATTGTCGTACACTGTTTATTTATATGTTTATTGGCTAATAAATTAAAAGATTTTTTAATAAGAAATAAAAGAAAAATAAACAGAAAAAAATATAATTTGAAAGGGATTTTTTATGTTCTCATTATTCAATTGCGCCAGTGGGACCCGAAATCACAATCTGGGCTCGCAGGTGATTAGCGGTGTGGTGCTTTGACCACTCGGCCATGGAGTCCCCGAGACAACAGAGTGTCTCCGTTTTTTTTATTTTATTGCCATCCGTTTCGTTAATTTCAGGAAATATAGTGGAATTTTTTTTATTCTTAAAGGAAAATGCCCTTTTGTTGTGAAAAGGGACCTTTTCTGTGAAATTGTGGAAAAAAAAATGTTCGTGAATTTCAGAATTTTTTTAACAGTGATGGGACGCAATATGTTATTGTATTGATGCATATTTTAAGAATAATAAATAAAAGTGGAAAGGGTAATCAGTCTTTTTTAAGCATCTGGAATTATTTGTTAATGGGTTAAAGATCTTTCGTAAATGAACTATATGTTACTTAATTTAATTAAATATAAAGAAAATGAAAAAAAAATGTATCACGCGCTTTTCCAACACATTTATAAACGTTTAACGCCTTTATTTATCAAGATATCTCTCAAAACAGCTAGGTAAACGTATAGCATAATTATAAACTGGATTCGAACAATTGCTGTTTAAATTTCGATTTTTTTAAATTTATAAATATGCATACTAAACTAATGGGCAAATCTTTAAGGGGTGATAGTCAGTGTTCTCGCTGACATTTGACCAACGTTAGTAATTTGGCTAATTAAAGATAAAAAACATTCGACAAATGAAAAAAGTATTAGCCAAAAAGATTCGCCGTGTAGTACAAAAAAATTATCTTTAATCCTTTAATGTACCCCCTTTTTTTCAATATGTTCTAAAATAACCCAAGTTTTTATAATTGTGAGAGCGATTGTTATTAATCTAATTTCAACTATCCACTACAAACATAAAAAAATATGCATATATTATATATATATATGTATATGTATGAAAACGAAAAAGAAAAGTAAGAAAAAGCAAAAATGAGGCATTAGCAATTTGGCGAATCTAATTGCTTGTTTACTCGCCAAATGAAAACTTTAGTAGCAATTTGGCGCGTTGGCGAGCGACAGCGAGAACACTGGTGATATACACATAAAGACAAATAATATTAAATGGGAAACTAAGGATTCAAACGTCTTCCGAAAGAGATAGGCGCCATCAAAGTTTAAAGTCCAAAATTTGAAATGATTATAAAAAACGGAAAAATAGGACGATTCGTTTGCGGTTTTATCGAAAACTATTCTTTATGTCAGTCTTGTCTTGAAAATAAATTATAAAGATAAATTTCAAAAAATGCTGATAGGGGCGCTTTAGACTTTGGAGTAACGAACAACTATTTTTTACCGTTATTTTTTGCATCTAATTAATTTTTTTAGAAGTTTAGACATTAATTTAAATTTTGAGCTCAAAACCTGTGGTTAAGTAGCGCAAACTGAACTGTGTTCAATGGGAGTGGCTAGGTTAATATTTCAAATGACTATAAAAAACAGAATAATTGGTCAATTGATTTGCGGTTTTCACTAAAACTATTCTTTATGTCAGTATTGTCTTGAAAATAAATTATAAACATAAATTTCAAAAAATGTCTATAGAGAGCGCTTCAGACTTTGGAGTAACGTACAGCTATTTTTTACCATTATTTTTTGCATCTCATTAAATTTTTCTCAAGCTCAGACATAAACTTAAATTTTGTGCTAAAAATATGAATCGTTGAGATTGTTTTAGAAGAGCTAACTGAACTGTGTGCAATGGGGGCTGGAAGGTTCAAATTTCAAATGATTGTACAAAACACAGACAAATTGGTCGATTCGTTTGCGTTTTTTTCTAAAACCATTCTTTATGTCAGTATTTCCATAAAAATTAGATAAAGTTAAATTTCAAAAAACTCCGTTAGAGGGCACCTTAAACTTAAGAGTAACCAAAAACAATTTTTAACTGTTATTTTATTTTTGCATCTAATTAATTGCTTTCAAAAACTTCGACTTAAATTTTGAGCCCAAATTCTGAATCGTTGGGAGGGTATAAAAGCGCAAACTGAACTATGTTCAGGAGTTGAAATATTACCCTACGAACACAGTTCAGTTTTTCGCTACTTAATTACTCACAAATTTAAGTCTAAGCTTTTAAAACATTTATTTAGGTTATAAAAAAAAAAAAAAAAAAAAAAAAAAAAAGGTTAAAAATAGTTGTTGGTTACTCTAAAGTTTAAGGCCCCCTATAACGGAATATTTTGAAATTTATCTTTAAAATTTAATTTCAAAGAAATAATGATTTAAAGAATGGTTTTAGAGAAAGCCTCAGACGAATCGACCAATTTTTCCATTTTTTATAATCATTTGAAATTTGAACCTCCCCACCACCATTGAACACAGTTCAGTTTCCGCTACTTAATCACTCTCAACGATTCAGATTATCAGCTCAAAATGTAAATTTATGTCTAAGCTTCTAAAGAAATTTAAAGAGATGCAAAAAATAACGGTAAAAAATAGTTGTTCGTTACTCCAAAGTCTGAAGCACCCTCTATCGGCATTTTTTGAAATTTATCTTTATAATTGATTTTCAAGACAATACTAACAAAAAGTATAATTTTAGCGAAAACCGCAAATCAATTGACCAATTTTTCTGTTTTTCATAATCATTTGAAATTTTAACCTACCCACTCCCCTTGAACGCAGTTCATTCTGCACTACTTAACCGCAGATTTTGAGCTCAAAATTTAAGTTTATGTCTAAACTTCTAAAAGAATTTAATGAGATGTAAAAAATAACGGTAAAAAATAGTTGTTCGTTACTACAAAGTCTAAAGCGCCCTCTATCGGCATTTTTTGAAATTTATCTTTATAATTTATTTTCAACAAAAAACTGACACAAAGAGTAGTTTACGTGAAAACCGCAAACGAATCGACCAATTTTTCCGCTTTTTATAATCATTTAAAATTTTGGACCCTAAGCTTTAATGGCGGCTATCTCCTTCGAAAGACGTTTGGGACCCTTAGTTTCCAATTCAATATTATTTGTCTTTATGTGTACTATCACCCCTTAATGTTTTGCCCAGTAGTTTAGATACACCCTGTATATGTAATATTAGTATGGTAAATTTGAATTCAGTTAGAAAGACAAAATATTGTTGAAATGTCTTCATGAGCACGTTCCGTCTATAAATAATAATAATAATAATAATAAAATACATAACAAAAACCCTCGAAGATTTTTTTTCGTACGTCCCTCAATAAGAATTACTGAACTTATAGATTTCAAATTATATGCATAACATGATTTACATGTAAAAGCGCATGTAATGCAACATTTGAAACTGCATTTGTACTCTCTTAAAAGGTCAGCCAAAAAATAACTCAAGTTGAGCCGAAATACGCTCATCTCACGTTTTGAAAGGCAGCTTCTCATAAAGAGTTGAAACAACTCAAGCGAGTGAGTTGTTTTTAAAATATTTAAATCAGTATGAGTTATTTAGTTAAACAATCAAAATCAAGATGAGTAAAGCATTAAAAAAACATTCACGATTCAGTAAATTATAGCTCTTCCCTGAGAAGCCAAATCCACTCTTTCGTTTTAAGAATGTAGTATTTAGCGTCTATGAAAAGTACTGTTACGGAATCCCTCTAGAACAATGCAAATTATTAGGCACTGCACAAAATTTTCCATAGTAAGCATATTGTTTTTTACTGGAGTACTGTTATCAGTTTCAATAGTGTGTTTAAAATAGTGTAACATCATAAATATAACTGAACGATTTTTTCATAAGCCATATATAGTATCATATCCAAAGTATTGTAAATCTGTTGAATATGCCTATAAAGAAACTGAAAATGCTAAGCAGCTCCTTTACAATATGAAACATATGATAGGATATATGGATATGATATGATACGAGAAAACAAATAAATTGGCTTATGGATAAACGACAAGGCAGTCATATAAACGAAGAAACAGAATTCTAAATACACATTTTGTATATTTTTGGAAGCGTCAATAAAAACATCAACATAAAGTATTTTTAAAAGCCATTATAATTATTAATCTAAAGTCTATTTAATTATTATTGTGTTTTTCCTTAAAATATTTGAAAGTTTTCTTTAAATCCATTATAGCCGTATGATAAATTCTAATAAATGCCGGTTGATCCAAAATTTAGGACGAACTTTAAAAATGAATAATTTGAAAACAAACCAAGATACAAAGGTTTGGTTTGCACAAAACGAATGGAAAAGAAACCGGGTTTTGTGTGACAACGAAAAAACAATTATGTTGGAATTTGTTGAGGTACCCTTGCATCATGCAAAAAGGACAGTCTGGTGTGGTTTCACTACGGATTTCATTTTTGATCCATTTTTTTCCGAGGAAGTAACACGACTGGTTTCACACTTGACGTTTGGCTGAGGAGATTTTTGAAGTCCTTTTACCGCGACCAACCGACAACATCAGCAGCACTGAAAGCCATCAGCCAAAATGTGTCTCCCATAACGCAAGAAATGCTACTAAATGCTGTGAACGGTTTGGTACCTGTCTCACAAATATACTGCTGATTTATAGAAATCACATTGAACTTTTATTGCAGTACTAATTAACTGTAATTAAGCTGACTTGAAGTTGTCAACATTTTTTTCATTTGTAAATCACCTTTTTGTAAAATAAAACACTATAGGTTCATCTCTTGGTCGCCCAAAGAACTAATTTCTTTTTCGTTTCCACGCAAAAGCTGGTTCTTTTGCATCCGTTTGTTGCAAACCATCCTTTTTTTTATCTTGCTCCGTTTTCAAATTATTCAGTTTTAAAGATCGTCATGACTTGTGGATCACGCGGTGTATAAAACTATACAGAAAAAAAGAATTTTAAAATTTGTTTTAGGAAAAACTGAAAAGTTCTCCATTAAATACAGATTTTAACACGCTTTATCTTAACGCTTTTTCGTCTCACCATTACAAATAGAACCGATAATGTGGATAAAAATAATATTAATGAATAATAATGTGAATAAATATGACATTAAATAATATTTTAAATTTACAAACTAACTAAAAAAAGCGTATGTGTTTAGAAAGTTATAAAAATATTTTGTATTCCAGTCGTACATCAATTTACAAAAGTTCCAAAACAAATCTGTTAGTACTAAAATATTTCTTACTTTTTTCATAATTAATTGCCCATGAAATATGACTTAAAATATCTTTGGAGGTAGTTTGAAAACTGGTAAATATAGTTTGAATATGAAATAAAAATATTGCAAATTAAACTGCAAAACACTTACTTCATTAAAAATGTTCTTGTAGACATTCAATAATACATTGTCGACCTCCTTAAATTAATATAATGGCATAGAAGAAATTTTAAACTTTTCGTTAGAAGGATCTGTTAATATAGAGCTAAGTGATTTAAGTGCAAAGGAAGATGTATTGGACATGGGAAACGTTTAATGAATGGTGTACATAGTTTTGATATTTATGGCAATTTCTTTAAATATGGACTGTTGATCAGAGTAATGTGTACTGAGTGTCAACGAAAACGTTTTCTAATTTGCTTAAGTATTAATTTAAATTTTCTTGGAAGTCGTAGAAAAGGCTTAATCTTTATATATATAAATCTTCTGTGCGTGTGTTTGTCACTGAACTCTTCCTAAATGACTGATCTAAATCTTCTGTGCGTGTGTTTGTCACTGAACTCTTCCTAAACGACTGAACCGATTTTAATGAAATTTTGTATGTGTTTTCCAGTGGATTCGACAATGGTTTAGATTTACGTTTCATCCAAATAAATTCTGTACTTTTTTTAGTAATTAGGCAAAAACTAATAGTTAATGATATTTACTTAATTAAAAGTGTTGAATAAGTTCACTGGATAGAGTGCGGACGGAATTGCCGAGCGGTCTAAACCGCCAGATTTAATCTCGGGTTCTCGAAGAATGAGGTCGTGTGTTCGAACCCCAATCCTGACATGCATGTATGACTTGCAATGATTTTTCCTGTATTATAATTTTATTTAACCGACTTCAGGAAAATCGTTAACTTTTAACTAAAAAGAGAAAAATAAACTTTTTTTTTCAAAAATTAAACCGACTTCAAAAACCACTGCAAAGTGAAATATAATTTCTTTATATAATTGCAATAAGAAATTAAATTAAAAGCGTAGTATTTATCGTGCGTATGAATACATTTATGTACATTTCTTTGATTATTTGGAGTCGGTGCCTGGACAGCGTCTGTCGGTGCCAGGACAACGTCTGTCGGGTCCGCTAGTTAAGGTATAAATACATAAACTACTGGTTCACAGACTACAGATATTATACAATTATAATCACAAATGTATATATATAATATGTATATTATAATTATAAATATTTTAGTATATAATATTATAAATTAAATAGTTTTAGAGAATTGCCGAAAATTCTATGTTCATTCGATGCTGTTATACTTTTGTGGATTTTCATATCATGAACAATAATATTTAAAACAATTTTGAATTTAGAAGTATATATATATATATATATACATTGTGAAAAAATGCATACTTTTTTCGTACAATAATCACGAACGCAAATATATGATAACTTCTTCCGTGTCACTCAAATTCAAAAAAGGCTACTTTATCTTTAGAAACACATGAAAAAATATTATTTTCGAAAATAATAGAAGCATTTATAATAATATATGAATATTACAATATTCTTTAGCTGCCAGAAATATCTGGAAATGTTTCTAGTAGCTTTTATTGAATTAATCAGTTTTTTGTACCGAATCGGTTTTTCAGATTCCATCCGAAAAAAAGACATAACTGAATTTGTGCATGTAATTGTTACAAAATAATTCTAATCTTCAAATTAATATTAAACTTTTAATTTAGAATGTTTTTCTATTAAACACACGTTTTCTGGAAATCAAAATATTTACCTGAGAGTTGATTATATAAAAATGTGTTATTCTGATAAGAAAAATTCTAATTATTACTCTGTAAGAGATATTCTAAATAGTTTCAAAAAGTGAAGGACAGCTGATAAAAATTTGTACCTATAAGTTCCTCTTTAAATTGAAAAAAAAAATATTTTTTCTTTTGAGATTTTTACAGACAAAGCAACGTTTTTATAATCTTCGGTAGCTTGGAAGAGGATATTGTAAATTTTTATTCCCGATTCTAATTCATTTTGTATAATTACGAAACGTCTGTCAATTTTATAGTTCAGGAACTATCTATTGATTAGCTATAACAAGGCAGACATTAAACATTAATTAATCTTAACTCAAATATCTTCCAGTGATACGTTTATAAAAATTGATGCGAAATAATTTTTTAGTTTATTTTATACAAATAAAAAATTGCCATCTGAATAATAAAACTGTTATTTGGCATCAATTAGCCACATTTTTTTCAGCTAGAAAGTTAGTTAGTCTGATTAAAATTTGGCAAGAAATATACTTTTAAAAAGCATTTAAGAGTCATGGCAATTAGTTTCTTCCATATGATATGTAATACTCTGACGTGTAATCTCTTCCTCAATTTATATGAAATATAAATAAATGTAAAATGTGAATTAATTTAGTAAATCTTCATTCAAAATAACTGGTATTGTATTAATAAAAATTTTAAATATTATCTTTGTATAATGAAACATTTTACAAACCTTTTCTGCAACCTTTTCTGCATTATTTAAATAATTAAGAGTCTGTAGCATTATAAATTCATTTGCACTATTTGCAATCTAACGAAGAATTATTTTCAATTACAGAAAATACTATTTTTTACTGAAACGATACAAATAACTGTTGCTAAATAGAATCGGATTAAATAATCAGCTTCAATGATTTATTTCGATATGATTGAATTTATTTTATTGAATATATTCGGTTTCCAAATAATTGTTTAAACGAACCTTTTTGTTAATATTTATTTTTTCGTTGAACAAAAAGAATTATTGACGATGAAAAGAAGTATAAAATTCTCTTAAAAGCAACAAAAATTTTGAAAAAAATAGTCGCTCTTTATTTGTAATAATAGGAAAATAATAGAAAGTATGCTTATATTTATGGTGTTTTTCTACTGGAGAATATATGCTAATTGAAAAAAAAAGCGTATCAAATTCACAAACAAAACTTGATTGATAAAATGGAACTAGTTTCGAATATTCTTTAATAGAATAAATGGAAAAAAATAGATTTTTATTAATTGAGTTTCAATTGTTTCGTATTATTTAAAAATGAAAGGAGAAAGTATTTTTTAAAACAAATATTATATTCGTCAAAAAGACAAAAATATTATAGAATAAGTATTGTGATTTTAATACTTATTACAAATTCTAATTAAATATTGCGTATTTTTATGCATATGCAGTGTTATTACGTCACAGGGGATTTAAGAAATTTAGATACAAGTTATTTAAAAAAATGTCGATACATAAAAATATAAGTTTAAGTAGTAGACATAAAAAGGTTTAGGAAAAATTTAGTAATTTCACTCTGGTGTGTACTTGAAGTACAATCTTCGCTTTTCAATTTACCGAGAGGATTAAAAAAAAAAACAATCGTCATTAAAAGACTAGCATAAAAGAATTACATATTTTGTTGTGATTATTACAAAGGAATTTGCTTATGAAAGTAATCATTATATGAAATCGTTAAAAATTAATACTTTTCCATTGTTTTATAAATTCTACTTATTATTTGACATTCTTAAAAAGAAAATGTGCTTTGGGTGGCACTAGACCTTACACGACAACTTCGGACTTATGGGTATAATTGTAATAATGTTTTCGCGCTGCATTCCATGGTTTTAGAAAAGAACTTGTGAAAGGCAAACAACCACTCCTGTTTTATTATAATACATTATTTTTATAACATCCATTTCCTTTCACATTTCCATTTCTTTCACTGTTTTCCGCTGAACCGATTGTCTTTAAATTCATTCCAAAATAATATAAAAAGATTCAAATATTATTAGTGCTGCACCTCTAAATAAGTTAGTTGCAGAAGCAAAATTTGCTCTTTCCAACAATGGTAAATATTGGAGAAACAAGTTAAGTAAGGGTAATGCGGGAAACAATAGAATTACCAGAATAAAATCAAAATTTTTGTTAAAACAACAAAATTTCTTTTAAGACAAATGCCGAGTAGTTAGGATACAATAAGCATGCAGTTTTATTGGTATAGTGACAGTTAAAAATTGGTAAAAATAAGAAAGTTCTACAATAAAAGCATGTTACTTACATTTTAAAGTTATATCTATGTTATTTCTGCTGAATGATAAATACCATTTCAATATTATTTTAAAAGACGCGAACAAAAATTTTGAGAAAATCAAAAATAATTTTGCTAAGACTAAATTGTGCAAGTGTTTATTATAAATGTTTCCCCAGTTAACAAATTGCTATTATAATTCTTTAAAAAATGAAATGCCATTTTGCGATTAGTAAAAGAAATATATATATTTTTCATTTTTGTAACATCAAGATGTTTGTAAAGTGTTTTATCCTTTGAAGGATTTTATATTGACTGGCTAATCCGATTAGCTTAATGCTGAATAAAAAATGATTTTCATTTCTAAAAATTATTTTCAAAATCAAGAATTTTTCCATTACAAAAAAGTTCACAAATATTCGCACCATAAAATAGAAAAAAACATTTTTTATAATAATTTATTCTTTATCCGGTTTTAAAGTATGCACGACTGTGTTTCTCATTCAATTTAACTTATTTATGTGGTACAACAATCCATATGGGTCAATGAATACTGCCCTCCACACCTGATCTTTTCAGCTTCTTCATTTGTTTAGTGAAGAAAACATAGTTATTAAATGATACAAATTAGTGTGAATAAAGAAAAGTTAATAAAATATTTTATAGATGCATTTAATTGTATAACGTTGTAGTAGTATTTCTTCCTAAAAAAAAATTCAAAGCTACGATTTGGAGACAATCCTCACGCGGTGTTAAAAAAAGTTTCATTTTCGAATTCAGAAAGAAAGAAAATATAATAATCAATTATTATAATTTTAAAAAACAGTCTTTTACATTTTGGATCCTTCCCTCCCCCCCCCCCCCCCCGCTTACACCAAAATTTAAAGATTGAAATCTATACTATACTAATAGTGTTTTTGAGGCAGTATACAATATAAAATATACAATAGTTTTAAGGAATCTTTTTTATTTGTTTTAGATAACGTTTGTTAGTTTTTTTGAAACTCCTTGAATTTGCTTTTTCTGTTTGTTAAACTAAACTACTTTACATTAATCTTTTTAAAATAACTTTCTACATGTAATAATATAACATTTTGAAATTTTCTTGTACAATTATCGAATAGACAAAAAACTTTAGAAGTACATTCTATGAAAAAAAAAAAATATATAGGATTAATCATAAGTTGAATGCTTTCCAATTTTTTCAAGCTTTCAAACAACTAATTTCATTTTTAGATTTTTTTTCTGAATGAATCATAAGTATGACTTTTTACATTCATAACGGAAACTTAGTTTTAATTCTCCGAAAGTAGTTTCTGCTTTATTTTTAGTCATGTTGAAAATGTTCCAGTTCAGATGAATGAATTTTTATAAGCCGAGGGACAAGAAGTGAAAGATTCTATTTTTAGCAAATTTCCATGCAAACTCAAAGAATGGTGTATGATATTTGTCATCTTTAGAAAATCGATCTGCAAGATACATTTTATTTATTAATTTTTCCTGATTTTTACTGAGTGATGTAAAACACTGATGTAATTTCACTTTTAACACTAATGTAATTTCAATGATTGTATTACTTTGCAGACATGTTGTTTAATTTTCCAGACAAAGTATCTCGAGTTTTTTACGTAGTATTTTTGATAATTAAGGAAATTATAAATATTCAATTCAAAATATTTAATGTGCGCCAAAAAAATTATTTTTTTTTCTTTTATTATCTATAATTTATTATGTATTTTACTATTTTTAACCAAATTCGATCATCCACAAACTGATATGAAGATTTATTTTAAAGTTAAGAAGGTTTTATGAATGCAATGTCGAAAATTACACTTTAGTAATGTTAAAAAAGCATTTTGTGCGTAATAGAAAAATTTCTTTTTATTTAGAAGTGTCTTAAATATTACAACAATCATTTTGAGCAATTTACTTTTTTATAAAAAAGCCTGCATTTTTTCCAGTAGGCACTTTTGTAATCGGGCTGTTTTTTTTTTTTTTGTGTGTGTGTGTGTGTTTAACAGAAGTGTAATAAACTACGGCATGTTTATATGTATCAGCCGTTTTTTTTTTACAATTTATTGTAATAATTTTTTAATGCAGTATTTATCTGTATTTTATTTAATATATTTTTTTCTTTTAAATTCAGAATTCACTGAAGAGCTACTTTGGGATATGGTACAGTAAGTTATATTACTTCAGAACATAAGCTAACATAATGTATTTAATTTACGAGTACTTTATTTTTCCTTGAATGTAAAATAATAAGAAGGTTCTAACAGGATGCTTATTTGACTAAAGCTAAAACATCTATCGAAAAAATTTTCTTTTTTTATATACAATGAAAAGATAGAATGAAATAAAGAACATGTTTTTATCTTAATGAAAAAGTATATTTATTTGAGGTGAAGATTTTAAGCGAAAATTTCCTTTTAGTTCCGATAGCAATAAACGCCTGTCATTTCCACCTATAACTATTAGCTGTGTTTAGTCAATTATTTTGCAGTTCGTGAAGCAGTTTCAGCACTTATCTGAAATGCGAAATATAATGTAATATGAAAACAAGATGCTAAATTTTATATGTAAGTATATCTCATATTTATAAATATCAAATTTTTTATCTTTTGTTTTTAATTTTTAATATTTTGAATGAAAAAAAACGCTGAAATTTCTAAAACTATAAACATTTTTAACTGACTAAATATATTATTATTAATGTCGAGTACGTAAGTGGCGAAACTAAGGTATACATATATTTTTATTAAATGGAATTCTTATATATATATAACTATTTGTCAAAGAAAATACGTATTATTAAAAGATAAGAAGAACAAATTTATGGTGTTTTTTTCAGCCCAACAATTATATTTTGCAGAAATAAGAATTTAAATAGAAATAGCATTTTTTCTTTCCTATAAAATTTTACATATATTTTTCTACTCTTGTCAGGAGAAATACAACAGAAAAATAATTTTCTCAAATATTATTTCTTATTTAATAGGGAAAAATACCTAAATAATTCATTTTAGTGTGTGATATTCAATATACTTTGCATTTTCGCAAAAACAGCAAAAGATCGGGGTCCGGTGTAGACAAATTTTTGCTCTATAAGAAATGTTCAACTTGTATGATTAGATAGCCAGTCAGTTTGATTGTGTTAAATAAATAGTATATCTACGTGCCATATGGAGTTCTTTTACTCGCGGTTTATTCGAATGAGCTGTCTGAATTACAGACCAGATGTTATTACCAATAAGGTTACCTCAGAGGAAAATACTCATTGACTGTTGGCCCAGTAAACTTAATCGGTAAAGCATTCGTCCTGCAAAACAAGAATCTTGGCTCGATTCCCGGCATGAGCAATTTTTCGCTCAGTTCGAAATATTCAACATGTGTGTTAAAAAATCCTCGTCAACTGGGTTAAGTTTTTTTGTCAAATATTTGTGCGCCTCTACTATGCTAGATGTTTATTCTGTTACTAATATGAATTAAACCTGAGACACAAGTCCAGAACTAGTAAATATGTTTCTATTTACTTAACAATAAACAAATTTACTAGAGCTCGAAATTGCTGTTTTATTTAAATGGGAAATACCTCATGGAATTCAAATCATCACTTTGCATTAAATCTTTGCATTGAAAATAATCCTAATGGATCTTTAAATTTCTTACGTAAAAAAGGGGAGGGGCTAGTTTGGCTTGTAATTTGAGAGACTCATTTTCCTTTGCAAGAGCGTTCAGAATGCAGCTAATCTTTCAAATGCTAGGAGGTCCGTCTCAGATTTGGAATCATTTCGAACGTTGAAATGATGCAGTCTTAAGAGCGAGTTGTCGAGTTTTAATGTGTGTAGACTGGTGACATGTGGAGTAACTTATGGTTGGGCTCTAAATAATGAAGGACTAAAAACTGATTTTCTTGCATTTTATTTGAAGAAACCCCCAAGGAACACAAATCCATACGACTGCTGAGCCTGTTTACTATTTTCAAAGGAAAAGAGTTATTCTTAGAGCAAAGATTTTATCTTACAAGAACCGATGTATTGTTACAGCAAATCGCCATATTATTTCGGAAACCCTGGGGGTTTCTCCAAATAAAATGCAAGACAATCAGTTTTTCGTTATTTAGAGCACGATCATAAGTTACTCCACATGTCACCAGTCTACACAAATTAACATTAGACATCTCGCTCTTAAGACTGTATCATCTCAACGTTCGAAATTATTCCAAATCTGATACGGGCCTCCTAGCATTTGAAAGATTAGCTGCATTCTGAACGCTCTGGCAAAGAAAAATGAGTGTCTCAAATTCCAAGTCAAACTAGCCCCACCCCTTTTTTTACGTAAGAAATTTAAAAATTTATTAGGATCATTTCCAACGCAAAGATAATTCAACTCACTATCTCCTATTGGTCGGTAGGCGTGGCTAGATGCAGGGAATCTTTATCTGATCACGTAATAGCGTAGCCTGCTCACGCGCAAGGCGTATAAATATCCCCTAGCAGACGATTAATTAAATACTAAAACAAAATTGTAGTTTTGATAAATGTACTAAAAAGGAAAATTTGTGTACTGAAAGAAAGATTTCGAAATAAGATATTGGCATTCAAAAAACACTCCCGCTCTTTTTAAGAAAATAATCAATAGATTATTACTAAGTTAAATAAAATAAAATAAAAGAACTTTAGCTGCTAAAATATTAATACATTACGGAAACTGAGAATAAAAGTATGTTCCATAAAACGTTAGAATTTAAAACTCAGGGCGGAAAAATGGCTCAATTTTTTTTATTTATTACATATACATACCAAATTTTTAAGGAATAAGTTAACCTGTATTATGTTACATTGATTTCTTATAAACATAGTTAAATTGAAGACACACTGACGCAATTTATTTGTTAAGAAATGAATAAATAATTATATAATCAGAGCTAAATTGCCAGTGACAGTAAAGTATTCAATTCAGTGAATTGCGTCCAGTTTCTGTCTAAGTACTTTATTTGTACCGAATTTTTGTTCAGAATTTATGCAAAAAGATGATTTTCATAATTTTTCGTTTCATAATTTTTCATAAATTTTTGCTTTTTTTATAATATAATAGCAAATAATAATATTCGTTGAGATAATAAAACTTTGGCGCAATCTTTTTTTTTTTTTTTTTTTTTTTTTTTTTTTTTTTTTAATATATATATATATATATATAATATGAATATAATTTTTATTTTTAAGTACATTTTTTTTCTAATTATTTAAATAAAAAACTTTACAAAATTAATACGAACTCTCCAAATGTGAAAACATTACCTTTTCATTTAAGTTTGAGATTTGGGGAAAATCATTTTTCTTCACAGTTAAACGACATATGCTTAGAAAAAAATTATGCAAAACATATCTTTTCATTGTATGGTAATTTCAACACATATTTCTGGTAACTCCTCGGTAATCGGGAATCTATATTTATTTTTATCTTAAACACTGGTATAAAATTTCAGATTTCAGCTTTAAACAAAAACAAAACCTATTTTCAGATTGCTAAATCTTCTAATTTTACGTCATTTAACATTTAAAAATATATAAAATATTCTATTACTCATGAGTTTTTAAAAATAGTTCTGATAAATGAAATAAAATAGCAAATAATAACGAATATTTACTTAAAAATAAACGCATAATACTTAACAAGTAAGCAAAAATTTGTGCAAATATTGGCAATTTGACAAAACTTTGACAATTTGACAAAACCTTTTTTCGCATAAATTTATAACATATATGGAAGGACATATATGAATGACATATATAGAAGAGTATACATGCATGATTTTAGTATTTCATAAGTAAATTTAATATTTTCACTTTTTTAAATTTGTTTAAATGAACTAAACTTTGTAATACATTATTACAAATTTTGTTTAATTGTCTAACGATTTATACATTCATATTTTTCAAAGATCACCACAGAGAAGAACTGCCGATTTATGTGAAATTTAATCGATTTTTATCGTAATGTTATCGATTGATGTAAAATTTAAATCACTGGGATATCTCTATTTTTATTAAATTATGTCTGCTTTCATTATTTTCAAATGAAATAGCTAAGTGCGCACGTTGTAAATATGCTGAAGTTATTCCTCAGGTAGATAGATATTATAAAACAATTCGATGGAATGTCCTTAGGACCTTAGATAAAACCTTGTGATAATTTCAATATATTACGAATTTTTATTTGTTAAAGACATATTAATACGCACTAATGAATTATTTTAAAAAGTCAATTTTATATGCCCAATGACAAAAACAAAATATAAGTAAGAAAAGAAATTTAATTAAAAAAAATTTTAGAAAAAAGAAACATGTTTTATTTAGTCATTTTGAAAATAACCGTTTTAATAATATAATGATCATTTAGAGACATCTGAAAAATTCAAAAAAGATTTGTTTAATAAGAGATACACCATTTCTTTGCCATGCTTATTTATTACATATATTTCTGCCAAGTTTAAGTACAAAAATTGAAGAAAATTTGAAACACATATCAAGATCGGCTAAAATGTAATACAACATTTTCTATTAAAGAAACGTAATTTATTTAACCACCTTTGTTCTAAGAAATATATTTTATTTAACCATTTTTAAAACGATAATTTATTTCAGAGACAACTGAAAAATTTAAAATTTAAAATACGAGATTTTTTTTTCAATAAGAGAAAAAACTATTTCTTTATCATGCTTATTCATTAAAAATACACTTATCCGAGCGTTAATATACAAAAAAATATGTAGCAAATATTGGGATTTGCTAAAATGTGATCAAATATTTTCTTCTAAAGAAACATGATTTATTTAACCTCTTTTTAAAAGAAACATGTTTTATATACTTAGTTTCATTGGATATTCTATGGAATATAGACAACTGAAAACTTCAAAACGTAAAAGATGACATATTTTAATTAGAAAAAAAAATCATTCTTTATAAAGTTTATTCAATACAAATACTTTCAACGAAGTGTTAATATATATAAATAAATAAATGTATATTAAGTATTAAGATCATTATTAAGTTCAATAAGTAATCGAACATTTTCTGCTAAGAAAATATGAGTTATTTAAGTACTTTTGGTTTAAAAAATATGTTTTATTTAACTATTTTTAAATAATATTTCATTTCGGAGACAACTCAAAACATTAAACATAAAATATGTAATTTTTTTGTATGAGAAAAATTATATCTCTGTCCTGCTTACTCATTACGAATATTTTAAACTGAATTTTTGCAGACAAATTAAAGAAACAAAAACATATCACATATTAAAATCTGCTAAAATGTGTTCAAACATTTTCCACCAAAGAAATATTATTTATTTAATCTCTAAAATAGGGATCAATTATTTATAGATTTTCAATAAGCTAATCCTTCAGTAGTTGAATGCGTAAAAATTGATGTATTTTCGGATATTTATGTTGCTATAGTTAATGATAATATCTGTGGCGCGAACAAAAGTCTTTTGTAACGGTACGAAAAAAAATATTGTTCCTTAATCTTTGATAGCCAATTTGTTTGCCGCCCTAATTTTTGCAGATACTTCCTATTAAGGTTTAAAAATGCGGGCGTACTGGTTAATTGCCCGGAATTAGCTGTATAGTTTCTGGTTAACCTTGATTGATTTGTTCAAAAAATAAAGAATACTTCTTTTCATGCCATAAGGATTTTATTTATTTATTTATTTATTTATTTTTTTGGTAATTCAGTTAATTTTAAATTTTTGTTATTCACTAAAGAAATGAGAAAATTTAAAAATTTTAATTAATGCATTCTTAATTAACTCGATGTTCTATGAGCCAAGTGAAAGTAATTATAGAATTACGAATTAGAAGTCCGATAAAAATTTAGTTGCTTAAATGTGATCTTAGCTTTTTATTTGATTATTTAATATTACTAAAAACATGGTGTCAAAAAAAAGCAGTTGAAAGGAATTGCAGTATTTTACTTAAAATAATAATAATAATAATAATAATAATAACAATAATAATAATAATAATAATAATAATAATAATTCAAAGTCAATGGATAAGTAGATTATTTAGATAAACTGTAAAAAAAAATCGCATTATAAAAGAATTTTCAATTCATTTACTTCTAGAAATTCTAGAATCTTCTACGACTTTTGATTCTATTTTGATACTAATGACACTTATTTCCAACTAACTTCATATCAGTGTAAGTAACGTAACAAATATTCAATATACTCTATAAATAACTTATTCTTAAAGATGAAGCGCCATATAATACACATAAGATTGAACTTCAGCGAAAAAAAGTGAAATAATACATTCATGTTAATAATTAAATGTTATTATATGAGAATTCATCAAAAGAAAATTCAAAGCAAATTGTTGTGTGTAATATCGTATTACATATAATCTTTAGATTATAATTAATGTGAGATAGAATTTATTGTATTTCAATTTTTGAACCAGATTTTTACACTATAATGTCTTATTTAAGTTATCGATAAAGTTAGTTTTCTTTAAATACTTAATTCCTTGTTTGAAAGTGATTCCATTTCCTTTCATACATATCAATTTTCTAAACTTTCAGTATATAATATTTAAACATTAGTACAAAATATTTACAAAAATGAAATAATGGATTTTTATTAAATTTACACTAGTTAATGAAAGATATAGAGATATAAATTCCGATGAAAGGTCAAACATTCGCAAGTGCCAACCACATGCACTGCACAATGGCAGATATTCTTTGTCATTAATTTCACTCCTGAGAAACATTTGTCAACAATACCTCCATTTCAGACTAATGTATTTATCATAATCTGTATCTTGCAGTCAAATTAAATCATTTAATCTCACTTGGTCTCAAAGCTCCTGTGTAAATACCTTAAAATAGATATTTGAGTTTACCTTAACGTACTATTAATTTGGTTTATGAATACAGCAAACGACTCCGACAGATGCATGCAGATTGTTTCATATAATATGTGCTCTGTGTATAATAGAAAATGCTTCCAAATATACAAATTCCAATTGATTGTTTTTACCTATTTAGGGTTTGTGCATATATAACGTTATCAAATTTTTGGTAATTTAAAATCCCCTCCCCATAATCATTCCTCGAATCCTCCCCCCAAAATTTTAGATATCGTTATCAGTGTCTTTTTTATTTTACTTTAGAATTTATCTCTTTTATTTGAAGTAATATACAAAAGTGGTTTCCGACTTTTTTGATTTAAATGAAGATAAATCAATAAAATATTCCTTCATATCATATAACACTTAAAATAAATTATTCTTATTATTTAAAAGTATTTTATAATAGTTTTTTCTTAAATAAGGCATTGAAAAGTAATAATGCCTTGTTGTACTTGCCTTGCACGAACGAGGGATGGGTGGAGAGATAGAATTTTTAACAAGAAAACAAGTGAGGAACATTCTTTCTTTTTCTCTATTATCTATTACGAAACACAAATTTCACTTCAAATATACATCACATAGGATTGCTCTAACAGTGAATGTAAATGTACATGCATACACATATGAAGAAGAAAAAGAATGTAAAATATTGGGCTATATCATATTTTATAATTAAATATTTTTAAATAATTTATTAATTTTACTAAAATCCTTGAATTATTATGAAAATAGATAACATAACATCTTTTTCTTCTTCATACACATATGAAGAAGAAAAAGAATGTCAAATATTGGGCTATATCATATATTATAATTAAATATTTTTCAAATAATTTAGTAATTTTACTAAAATCCTTGAATTATTATGAAAATAGATAACATACTAAAAACGATAACATACTATTTTGAACCAAAAACCATGTTAAAAATAAAAAATAAAAAGTAAATGTTAGTTGGATCAAAAATGATATCGATATCCAAAGACAAACCAACCTCCCCCTAGAAATATCTTATGATATAATTTGCCAGAACCCCTCCCCCCTAAAATGATAACATTATATTTCCGCAGCCCTTTACCTATTACGATGATGAAGAAGTCTTTTAACTTAATAATTTCTATGTCATTTAATCCTACAGGATTAAAACAGGTTTCTTCCCGCCGCCGCTCGCTATTGCGCCAAATCAACACAAAATGGTTTATTTGGCGAGTAAATGAACAATCAGACTCGACAAATTACCAGTGCTGAAATTCGGTTCTTTTTGCGTGTGCGTGATTACAGTTGAGATTCTTACTGCACAATTAGTGTCACTTTTCATCTTCATTTGCAGTGTACCATTTACATTATTATTTTGGGTCATACTGACTCAACACCGATTCAGTTTAACATCAGCCAAAAACCAGACATGATTATATGATAAATATTTCTTTGTTGTCAATTTATAACTATTTATGTGCCAGTAAATTTACAACCAAAATTACTCAAATCAATCGCCAAATCGAGAAAAGTTTTGCTGGAATGGGCGTTGAATGTGCCATTTGCCGTACTGCAAAGTATCACGGATTAATCATCATTTTATTCTATTTGTTACAGTCAATTTATGTGCCAGTAAATTTACAACCAAAATTACTCAAATCAATCGCCAAATCGAGAAAAGTTTTGCTGGAATGGGCGTTGAATGTGCCATTTGCCGTACTGCAAAGTATCACGGATTAATCATCATTTTATTCTATTTGTTACAGTCAAAATATTATAGTAGTTTACCGCTAAAAGAATCTTTGAACATTTAGAAAACATTCAGAATATAGTTATTTTTTCCAGTTTTCTAGCATGTAAGATAATTTCTATTTTCTAAGCAATGACAAAAAATTATGATATTTTAGATAACACTGAATAAAGGGTACAATAAGGCATTAAAGGTAGATTTTTCAGTGTTTCACACCAAATGTACTTTGCAACTTTTTTCCGCCAAATAGCGAATGTTGCACAAAAGAAAGCGGGAACCCTGGATCAAAATATAATGCAATCTCTTCGTTACAGAGTATCAATGCAGTATTATTGATTATTACTGAATTATTTGTTCTCCACTCTGACTCCACAGGAAAACTTTTAATTCTGGATTATTTCGAATCATAGACATCGAAGCATATTATTCTAAGATGAAAATTTGTATTACATTTCTCTATTATTAATAAAAAAAATAATGGAAATCCACATACCTAGACTTCCTGGAAGAAGTAAAACTAAGATATAACGAAGAAAAAATGAAACTGTATCGGAAAATCAACCTAATGATATCTGTGGCTTTCTGTTTGATAAATTTAATATTAAAAAATTTGCTCACAAAAACACGAAATGTGGAACTAGGTCATAATAGTGTATGATAAAGTCGTCAGATCGCAATTACTTTTCATGCCCGTCTGAGGCAATCTGGTTTTGATTGACACAATAATGATGTCAGACCACTAGAACGAAGACAACAGCATTATTTTGTTATGTGGAAGCTCTAAATGTCTATATCATTTCCATTCATATATTTTGGGACGTAAGTAAGATGGATGAAAAAAGTTATAATATGAATGAATAAAGAGAGAGAGAGAGAGGGAGAGAGAGAAAGAATAAGAAAAAATAGAAATGTACCCTCCTTGTTTGGAAAAAGAACAACAATTACGTTACCAATCCAATCGAAATATCCTAATGTAGTTTTAGGTGTGTTCATAATTATGTAAATACGTAGCACCTATAGTTGCTCAGTCCGTCCTTCTGTTCGCCTTTAACAACGCAATACTACCAAACCGAATCGTTTGAAATTAAAAATATATAGTTGTTACATAATTTTGGTGAGTCATTTAAAATTTTATGAACATCGGATACATAGATCATTTACAGGGACAATCAAAAGTATTCCGTTACATTACGGTCAATGAGGGGAAAAAAGTTTCAAATGCATTTTAATCGTTTAAAATTTAAAATATATAATTATTACATAATTTTCTCGAGTCATTTCAAATTTTATGGAAATCGGATGCATAGATCAATTACAGGGACAATCAAACATATTCCGTTAGATTACGGTCAATGGGGAAAAAAGCTTCAAATTCATTTTAATGGTGTTACACTCATTCGAACATAAGAAAATTGATATGCATCTGTGAAGTACATATTATAATATACATTTTGCACAAATTGTGTGCAAAGAACATTTTATATTAATTTACAAGGCTACACAAAAGTATTACATTACATAATGGTATAGGGAGAATATTGTTTGGTGCGCGTTGTAATTGTAATTGACTATTTAACATTTTATGAGTTGCGTAAAATACGTTGCTAAGTAATACTACAAGTTATTTCCTGTATAAAAGAAAGCAGATATTATTTACAAGGACACACAAAAGATATTGGCTACTATACTGTATCCGAAATGCTGTGAACTATTAAATCAACATCTGAATAACTTTAGGTGCTTCTGTAATTATATAAATAGCTAGTACCTATAGCTCCTTCAGTCTTTCAATCCGTCTGCCCGTACGTGCGTCTGTCTGCCCGCATGTAACAAAGCAAAATATGCCCAACCAAATCACACGATAATTAAAATATATAATTTTAGCGTAATTTTATCGAGACATTTTAAATTTTATGAAAATCTGATATATAGTTTAATTATAGGGATAATCAAATGTATTCCATTACATAACTTTCAATAGGAAAAAATAGTCTCAAGTACATTTTAATGATGCTAACCTTTTTTGAATATAACAGAATTGCCATGAACCTATGAAGCATATATGTACTAAAATGTATATTCGGTACAAAGTGTGATGCAAAGAATATTTATTATTAAATTACAGGGCCACTCAAATGTATGCGTGTTTTAATTATATTAAACTATTTCACATTTTATGAATATGATATACGTTGCTGAGGTGTAATAAAAGTTACTTCCTGTATATTTACAGGAACACAAAAATGATTTCGACCACTATACTATATCCGAAGTACTGTATAGTATAACAGCAAGATCTGAATATTTTTTAAACTTCGTTATCGTACGAGCACACCTCATTTGCTACGCTTCACGTGCAATTTTGAAGTTATTTTAATTTGGCTTAGAGGAACTCTGGTATATATATCCCTAAGATTTTGTAATATGACGATTTGAGACCATTGCGATCCCAGTACTTTTATTAATCAATCGGAAATATTTTTGTACCACAAAATGTGTTTATTTAAGTAATTTTCAAGCATTTACGAAAAAATAAATATAATTTATTAAATCTCTTAAATTTGAAAGATTGTGCCAACTTCAAATTAATCAGCAAAATATTTCAAAATATTAAAAATTTTAAAATGTTTCAAAATGATACAACATTGCATAGAGATGTTTTTAATTTAAAAATTGTAAAGGGAGTAACATTATTGCACTTGTTAGATGATATATTAAATTCTCAAAAATACTTCAAAAATTACTGGAAATAATTTTCCTTAGAGAACGTATGTCTCTAGGATTTTATGACATTACGATTCGGGATTGTTGAGATCCCAGTATTTTCATTAATCAATGGTAAATATTTTTGTATCACTACTCTCTAAAAGTGGAAGGAGTGAAATGCTCACTCTTTGTAAGGGTGACAGACATTTTCACTCTTTTTGAGTGCAATTTAAAAAAATACACTCCTTAACGAATGGAATTTCCCACCCCCTAGAAAGGAGTGAAAAATGTCACTCCGTTGTCGAGAGTGAAGTATGATGTTGAAGTATGACGACAATTGAATTCCGTTGTAGAGAGTGAAACATCTCACTTCACTAATGAGAGTGAAAGCCCGGCATTATAAACGTAAAAAAAATCCGTTTAACATTGAACAAATATATGGAGTAAAATAATGAAAAACACCAAAATACGTCAATTTTTCATTTTCAAAAACTCCCTTTCATAATATAATCCGGAAAATTACGCTTATTTGGTATTAAAACGCACTCTTTTTCAGAGTCAGCAAGTTTCTCTATCGAGAGAGTGAATACTCATTCCGCCAATGAGAGTGACTCATCAGCCAATTACAAATGTCTTGCACTTCCTTTACTGATAAGAAAAAATGTTTCCGCCATTTTAAAATTAATCTTTCGTTTCCTCGGTTCCACATATGTGGATCTCCGTTCATTTCATTTTTATTAATAATATTCAAACGTATTTTAAATTTCTATCTTTGAATGATATGCTTCGATGTGTATGCTATGAAATAATCCAATTATTAGATTAATCCCTTCTTCTGGAAACACAATAGAAAAAAAATTCAGTAAAAAAATATATTACTTTATTGATACTCAATAACAGAGAGGTTACAGTACATGAATATTATTTACCAAACAAGGGAATATCATTTATGAAACAAAGGATATTATTTATCAAGGTAAGTTATGTTAAATTTCAATTTTTGTTCCCAAAAGTTCGTGAATATTCAGTGCAGTTTCACATTGTGCAAAAAATCATTTGCTATGTGTTAGCCATTCTAGCTCCTCAGGAAAAAAAAGAAACACTGACACAAGTCATACAATATAAACATCATTAGCAATTACGTGATTTTATTATTATGATTCAGTCTTATCTTAAAGTACTTACTTTTTTTTCTTTTTGAAGTTAAATGTGTAATTCGAATAGCAATTTCTATGTCAAGAATTTTGAGAAATTGTTGAATCTAACAATAAATTTTATTCCGTTATAAAATTTATATCTGTTGTTATAACTTTTTTGTGATATATGTATTTCTAGACATTTAAAAATAAAACATGATATTTAAGTATTGAAACAAAGTGATTTTTTATGACTGATCTTTATTGAAACTGGTTTAGTAATTTTAAAAGTTCGTAGAATGACTTATATAAAACGAATTATTTTTAAAGAGATAAATAACTGCTTTTTGTATTACAAATGTTTTTAAAGCTAGTAATAAACACCCCTGAATGTTTTCGGTTTATAAAAAAAAAACCAATAAAAATGTAGTTTTTATTATTTTTTTTTTCGTAACTCCGCTTTGCATATTTTATAATTTTGCACTATTGTTGATATTCTTAATTAAACCAATCGGGAAGCGGAAAATATTGTTTCAATTTTAAAGTTTATTATTTATAAAATTAGTTATTATATTTAGTTTATAAATAGTTATTTTTCAGTAATGTACACCTCATATAGGCATTGTTAAAAATGCAGTTTTAGGAGATGTTTATAGTGCATAAAATATATTGACTTAAAAGAAAACTTAAATAATCAAATATTATTTTTAAATTACAATTATCAAAATGTAATCACACCAAAACTTAATAATAGTTATATTAATGTGATTAATGAAATTTTAATATTTTATTCATTTTATTATTATTATTATTATTATTTAAAATGAATCTATGTTTTGCCTATTTTATAATTTGGCAATCAAACCAGTATAACAGCTGTTAAGAAGAATTGTGAGAGAGAAAAAAAAAACAATTACTTTGTCACATTACATTTGTCATTTCAGTATATTTTTTAAATGTATTTAAAAGGTTTCGTTTCCAACTGCAATTAATTTATTTCTGAAATGTTTATTTAACTTTTGATACTATTGTACATAAATCATACAGTGTTATCTGTGAGTTAATGGAAGATTTCTATAGGTATCATTCAAAGGCGATAGAAATGACAATTTTAGCAATATATGATCAGCTGCATCGCATAAATGTGAAATAGATTTTCTCTCAGAGGAATGTTTAACGTCAATATCTGAAGATTAAACGTAGAAGATTGACTTGGAGAAATCTCATCAATATTTCGTAAACGGTATGGAGCGCATTTTGACGAAACACGCCGCAAAGTAATTACTAAAATATCTTCTAAAATATACTGAGATAGGAAAAATAAAGCCTCTAAATTTTCAAAAATGGTGATGAACAAAAAGCACTGAGCTCAGCATAAAATTTAAATGCAATTTTTGCTTTTTTTATGAATATAGATAATTCAATGCAGAATGTGAAAAACTGCTAAAACTATTTTAAAAAAGGATAAATCTTAAATATCTAAAAAAAACAGAAAAAGAAAAACGACGTTACAAATTCTAAATATTTTTTTTTCTAAAAAGAAAAATGTTTTGAGATGAAAGATCAAACCTGGATTCATTATATTAATGCGGAAAACCACCAAACATTTAATAGAAAATTGTGAAAAAATAGTTAAATTTTTTTAAAAAGGCAGGAGGTAAGAGTTAGAACAATGTATTAAAACATTATTATTGGAAATCTCGCATGAATGTAAAAAATCGACCTCAAATGTATAAAAACGCTAAAAACTGCAAAGTGTATCATATTAGGATGAATGATAAAACAAATTTTCCTTTACGAATGCCATAAAATCTCCGTTTAACAAAGAAAATATGGTACACACCTTATTGAAAATTGCAAAACTTCAAAATTCGATGCTGTTCAAAAATTTTGAAACCAAATTCATTTGAACAAGGAGAAAAAACAGATTTTAAGACGGAAAGTTAAATACGTAAAGAATATCATTTAATATCAAATAACAAACCACTGAATGAGTTGCTTCTGTACAAGAAAAGAAAAAAAATGTCACACAATTACACACACACAAATAATAGTAAAATAAAATAAAAAATAAATTAAAAACAGTGGATAGAATTTATGTGCAAAACTAGGGATCACAAATCTGACAATTGCTAATAAAGAGTTTTGTAACTGTTCTATGTTCTTGGCGTCGAAGAGTGGTTTCTATATCGCCAAATATCCAACAGCTAAGCAAATCTCTTAGGATTGAAACTACCACGTTTATCGACAAACGACTGTAAGACTCAATCTTCATGAAAGATCAATATGTTAGCGCGCAAAAATCTAGATGATTTCCTTCAAAAATATTAGTTAAAGGTTCTGTTGGTAGGGTTTATTGGTTAATTTGACCCAGATTAAACTAGTCGGATGCTGCAATTCCAAAATCTTTTTCTATCTCTCAAATGTTAGTATTTTTATATTCGTTGTCACAGTAAAAATAAAATGACTTTCCATTCCTATCACGGGGATCATAATGGTATAAAATTCCGTGCTTTAATTTCCGAGATATGACTGTCGCTAAAATCACGAAGATCAAACAAAATGATACATATGGGTGTAACCTATTGGGTTATTTACACCGAAACATGACTTTCAAATGTTAATATCAACATCTAAGTGAATCTAAAATTTGATGAAAATCCGTGCATAAGGTCTAAAAATAGAGCTACTGCTGAAACCGGGAAAAATTCAGCACAGCAGTGCCACTTTATTGGCGATTTACGCCGAAATGTAAATAACACTAAATTATATTACAGATAAACAGAATCTGGTGTCTTACGAAAATCCGTGCATTAATTCTTGAGATACAGCCATTGCGGTTATTGCAAACCCCACAGTGCAGCAGTGCTATCTGTGGATCGATTTATACCGAAATGTTTTATTCAAGTCAATAACTAACGGAATCTGAAGTTCGATAAAAATCACTGAATTAGTTCTGGAGAATGGACTGTTGCGGTAATCGAGAAAAATGTGGTATAGAAGTGCTATCTTTTTAGCCAGTTCCAACAAAATGTAGAAAACGGCTATTCATGTCAATGAAAAATTTAAACTGGTGTTTGGTGAAAGTTCTTGACATACAGATATTTAAGAAATCGTGAAAAATACGGCATAAAAGCACCACTCAGTGAGTGATTTACACCAAAAAATAATCAGCGCCAATTTATATAAGAGTCTAATTAATTATAAATTTTTACTAAATTAAGTGAGTTAGCTCTAGAGATAGAAGTCCACAAAATGTGTGTCACATACAGACAGATAGAATCACAAACAGACATTTTCTAAAACTGCGCGCAAATCCGACAAAAACCGGAACTCGAAAAATTTCACGAATCAAATATTTGATTCTTGTAATGATAGCAGATTGTAAAAACTTTACTACCAGGATTTTTTAAAGAAATCAAATCAACTATTTTCACTTAAAAAATTTAAATAAATGAAATTGTACTATAAATACGTTTTCTGTTTCAAAGCGTTTGTTTTGGATTAAAATAATCCACATTTTTACAAAGGCTAGTTAGAAATTAGCAAATATGTTACAATATTAAAATGTAAAATACAAGAAAGTTAACAAATAAAACTTATGAAGAGCTTGAAATTTCTTGTTTTAAGTATAAAAAATTATACAGAAAAGAATAATATTCATAAGTATTTAATTTTAACTTTTCATTCGTTTTGTTCGTAGCTACGTTAATTCGTTTGTCATAATTATGAAAGTTTTAACTCTACAAATATATTACAATTCGATAAGAAAGATATTCAACATTGCTAAATAAATCCTTATTATAAATGTTAAATTTAGGTCTAAAAATGTATCAGGAAATGCAACTTAAAATGTTTTAAAATAATATTTATTTATTATTTTTCCACATACATAAAACAGTTAGTAATCCCGTATTATATATGTTTCACTGTTTATGTATCGAAAAAATGGTATCACCCTTTAAATATTTATTTATTTATTATTAAATTAAATGTTTTCCTATCGACGTAATAAATATGATTTATACGTTTTAAATGACTTAATTTTAGTAATTTAAGAGATTTAGTCTACTTGATTTGATAAACCATAAGCAAATATAGTACAAATATAAAAATATACAAATATGATTTGTTATTCAGACCATATCAATTATAAAAAAGAATTAAGTTTCGTTAATTCATTATCTAAATATAATATTAATTTAGTCTATTTATTTAAAATATTTACATGTTTAAAAACACCTTAGAATATGAAATTCTTAAATATCATGGGAAGAAAATCGAATCCAAGGATTATATAACCAATGAAATATGCATAACTACATCCGACAAAAATATTATTCAGAAAAAAGTATATATTTGTGTGTGTTATCTCAAATCAAACACAAAACATTCTTTTAACAAATAGAATTTCAAGCTTATAAATTAAATTGATGTTTTAAATATTAATTGAAATATCACATTTCAATTATGTAGTAAATTATTCATTTAAAAATTATAAATTATATACTTACTAAAGTAACATGTTTTGTCAACAAATGTAAAACACTAGCATGTTATAAAAATAACTATTATTTTATTGAGATTTTTAATATTCAGATTAAAAATCTGATAAATTATTTTAGATAATACACAAGTGATTATTTTTATAACATTATAAAAATACGTATAAATAAATTTGTTCAATTGCAATAAAACGACACATAATTATATATCAAAAACATAATTCATAGTTTTATTTAAGATTTTATACATAGCATAATTAAAATATTAAGTTTGAAATTTTGTAAAATTTAATGAATTGTTTGATTCGGGCTACTAATTTTATTCAATTTAAACTTAAAGTTCTCAGTTTAGAGTTAGTGTGGGATTGTCGTTTGCATCACATCATTCAAAATGAACATCAAATCAAAATCAATTAATAATAATACAACCTCTATTCTAAATATGTCTAAATACCTAGATTTAATATAACTCTATGTCAAAACCAAAACTCAGTTCATATAAACATAATCTCATTTCATATTTATGTATTAAAATTATAAAAACAAGTTGGAAATTGCACGTGATTGTAGCAAATGAGGTGCGTTCGTACGATAACGAAGTTTTAAAAATATTCAGATTTTGCTGATATAGTAGAGCGTACTTCGGGTACAGTATAGCAGTCGAAATATTTGTGTTTCTGTAAATATGCAGAAAGTAATTTTTATTACACCTCAGAAACGTATATCTTATTCATAGAATGTGAAATAGTTGAATATAATTAAAACACGCCCCAAACAATGCTTCCCCGTATAGCATTATGTAGTGGAATACTTTTGTGTGGCCCTGTAATTTAATAATAAAAATTCTTTGCATCCCAGATCGTACAGAATGCATATTTTAGTATATATTTCATAGATTCATGCCAATTCTATTATGTTCGAATGAGTGTAAATGCATTTGAATCTTTTTTCCCATTGACCGTAATATAATGGAATACCTTTGATTGTCCTTGTAAATGATCTATGCATCCGACTTTAATAACATTTGAAGTGACTCGATAAAATTACATAATAATTATATGTTTTAAATTTCAAACGATTAAAATGTATTTGAATTTTTTTTACCCATTGACCGTAATGTAACGGAATCCTTTTGATTGTCCCTGTAATTGATCTATCCATCCGATTTCTATGAAATTTGAAATGACTAGACAAAATTATGTTATAATTATGTATTTTAAATTTCAAACGATTCGGTTGGGTAGTTTTTGCGTTGTTATATGCGGACGGACAGACCGACTGAGCGACAACAATAGGTGCTACGTATTTACATAATTACAAACGCACCTAAAAAGTAATTGCCTAGGATAACAGACATGATAATTCTTAAAAAAAATTTATCCTATTTGTATTAAATGCAAGTTTTTAGGATTGTTATAAAATCGGATTTCTTTTTTTTATTATTTAAGTATTTTATATATCTCTTCAAAAAAATTGTTTTTAATCTAAATAGTAAAACTGATCATGGAAATCATCTTACTCTACATGGTCTATTAAAAATTTAAAGATTCATATCTTTATTCCTCCCCCATTACTCTTTCTTTCTTTTTCTTTTTTCTGCCCTCGGGAGCACCTGTACTATTGCTTATAATTTCGAAGATTTATCCGAAAACAGGAAACCACTTTTAGATGCGTCAGTTACAATTTAATGGAGTAGCAAACAAAAAATACATAAAATCTACAATTTTTATTAAAAAAAAATACTGTCGCTATAAACCATTGTCTGTCTTTGTAAATATAAATTACACCTCAAATTTAATGGTAAAAGCTGACAAAATTGAATAATGATTAATACAAATAGGAGCAATATCTTTTCTGGTTCAACTTATAGTATTTTTTTTTTTTTTTGTTAGAAAGAAAACAGTATGATTTATATTGTAGATTTAAATGATTTGAATATAAGGATTATGAATGCTTTTAATAGTTTTCAAATTCGCACTGACAGCACAGAATGAAAATATATAATGTTAATGCTATGGAAATTTACCAAAACGATGATATGTTAATGAAATAGATAATGTTAAAAGATTGTGATAATAAGATTTACAAATAATAGCATAGTTATTTGGGAATTTATCTATATAGGTAATTACAAAGTTCTGTTTCGATTTATTAATTTGTTGGAAAATGTGACAAGTATTCACTTTAATTAGCTCTGATGCATTTTTGTTAAGTACTGGAGTTAACTTATCTATAACCAATAATTTCCACTGGTGAAGATAAGCGATAGGTTTATTGTAAGAAATAGAAATTTTATAAATAAATAAGTCTATATCATAATTAAAATGTTTTATTACTGATTTAATATTTAATGCCATAATACATTAGTTTTCTTAGTGTAAAATCATTAACAATATTAAGGTTACCAATAATTATATGACCATGGTCCTTATTAATATTATATACAGGGAGTCCCAAAAGGTCGTTTACAAACTTAACATGCTGGTCTGTCCTATCATGATGAACAATATTAAATGGGAAACTAAGGGTCCAAAACGTCTTCCAAAGGAGATTTGCGTCGTTAAAGTTTAGGGTCCAAAAATTCAAATCATTATAAAAAACGGAAAAATTGGTCGATTCGTTTGCGGTTTTCACTAAAACTATTCTTTACGTCAGTACTTTCCGGAAAATAAATTATAAAAATAAATTTCAAAAAATGTCGATAGAGGGCGCTTTAGACTTTGGAGTAACGATAAACTAGTTTTTACCGTTATTTTTTGCAACTCATTAAATTTTTTTAGAAGCTTAGACATAAGCTTAAATTTTGAGCTCAAAATCAAAATCGTTGGAAGTGGTTAAGTAGCTCAAACTGAACTGCGAGGGGACGTTCAAATTTCAAATGATTTTAAAAAACGAAAAAATTGATCAATTGATTTGCGATTTTCACTAAAATTATTCTTTATCTCAGTATTATCTTGAAAATAATTTATAACGATAAAATTCAAAAAATGCCGATAAAGGGCGCTTTAGACTTTGGAGTAACGTACGACTATTTTTTTCAGTTATTTCTTGCATTTCATAATTTTTTTTTAGAAGCTTAGACATAAACTTAAATTTTGAGATAAATATCTGAATTGTTGGAAGTGGTTAAGTAGCGCAAACTGAACTGTGTTCATAGGTGGTGGGGAGGTTCAAATTTCAAATTATTATAAATAACGGAAAAATTGGTCGGTTTTCGCTAAAACTATTCTTTATATCAATATTTACTTGAAAATAAATTTTACAGATATCTTTCAAAAAATTCCATGAGAGGGCGCCTTAAACTTTATAGTAACCAACGACTATTTTTAACCGTTATTTTTTGTATCTAGTAAAATGCTTGTAAAAGTTCAAACTTAAATTTTGTGCTCAAAATCTGCATCATTGTGAGTAATTAAGTGGCCAAAAATTGAACTGCGTTCGAGGGGTGGGGAAGGTAACATTTCAACTCCTGAACACAGTTTAATTTGCGCTTCTTAACCCCTCCTATCGATTTAGGTTTTGAGCACAAAATTTAAGTCTAAACTTTTGCAAGACATTTAATTAGATTAACAAAAAAAACTGTTAAAAAAGATTATTGGTTATTCTAAAGTTTAAGGCGCCCTCTAACGAATTTTTTTTAATTTATCTTCAAAATTTATTTTTAAGGAAATATTGCCATAAAGAATAATTTTAGCGAAAACCGACCAATGTTTCCGTTTTTTATAATCATTTGAAATTTGAACCTCCCCACCCCCACTGACCACAGTTCAGTTTGCGCTACTTTACCACTCCCAACGATGCAGATTTTCATCTCAAAATTTAAGTTTATGTCTAAGCTTCTAAAAAAGTTTAATGAGATGCAAAAAATAATGGTAAAAACTAGTTTATAGTTACTCCAAAGTCTAAAGTGCCCTCTATCGACATTTTTTGAAATTTATCTTTATAATTTATTTTCAAGAAAATACTGACATAAAGAATAGTTTTAGTGAAAATCGCAAACGAATCGACCAATTTTTCTGTTTTTTATAATGATTTGAATTTTAGGACCCTAAACTTTAATCGCGCATATCTCCTTGGGACGTTTGGGACCCTTAGTTTCCTATTTAATATTGTTCATCATGATATGACAGACCAGCATGTTAAGTTTGTAAACGACCTTTTGGGACACCCTGTATATATATATATATATGTGTGTGTGTGTGTGTGTTTAACCAGAATATAAGTACTTTTAGTACGTTTATAATAAATGATCTCCGATATTATTATTATAAAGTAGGTACACAATTTATTAATCTGTTTTCCTCATCTTAATTTCTCTTTTTAAATAACAATAGAATTTTTTATATTTTATAAAGCGAAGAATATCATTAAAATTTAAAGGTGAAAACCAGCCATTTCTTCCACAGCGCCTGATTTGATAGTATTAATTTGTGAAACAGTTTTTTATCATATTTCTAATTTTAAAATGGTAATACATGTCTTTTTCAAGTGTATATATTTAGTTACATTATTCATTATCATATAGAGAGTTTTTTTAATTATTAAAAAGCAATTCATATGCTTTTAAAGATGACATATATGCATTTATTTTATTATACTGTGATGCTTTAAACAAATTTTATTATGTAAGTAAATAAAAAAATATTTTTAGAAACTCATTTTAAAAAAATCATTAGACGAAACATTTCAAAAATATTTTTAATTTCTTTTTTATGAAACACGGCTTTTTTTTTCTATTTACATTACATAAAATGATTTGAATATATATTTGTTTGTAAAGCAAGACAAAAACTTTTTTTGTTGTTGTTGTTTACAACGTATACAAAGACAAACGTATACAAAAGAATAACTCAAAGTCCTTGAATATCACTTTTCAGATTTTTTTAAATAATAATTTAACAACAAAAGGTTTCTGAATTAAATTCAATGAAAATCGAAACTTGTTTTAAATTTCAAAGCATTCCAAAAATTTCTGTTTTTTTTTTTTTTTTTTTTTTTTTTTTTTTTTTTTTTCCTTTGTAATTTTTGTTAAATAAATGTTACCATAACCACTTATACAGGGTGATTCAGCTCGTCGGTGACAAACTTTAAGGATCGATAGAGCACACCTAGACGAACATTTTTGAATAGGGAATGTAGGGTCCCTGACGCGATGGTAAGGCGCTAGGCGCTTTCGAAAATTTGGGTGCCGAAATTCGAAACGTCATAAAAACTAGGGAAATGGTTAGATTTTCTTGCTTGTTGCGTCGAAATGATTCTGTTTGTTTAGACTTTCTTCAGTACCAATTTGATAAGCGTATCTCTTAAAACATGGATAGGGGGCGCTGCAGACTTTGGAGAGCTAGACAACAACTTTAAGCCCGTTATTTTGATAATTTAACACATGCTCGCCAAAGTTTATACTCTAACTTAAAGTTTGAACCCAAAAGTAGAGCCCTGCAAAAAGCGTAAGAGCCGGAATAAAATGTCAAAGTACAGGGTGGTCGAAACTCGAAGGCTCCTAAGAGATAAACAAACAGATTTCTTGACTTATGGCATGCATTTTCATGATTCTGTTTGCTGGGGCTCTCTGAAACTCAGTTGAACGGTACAAAAAGAAACATCGATAGGGGGCGCTTTGGGCAAAAAACATAATTCGTTGACATTTCGGACGCTAACTGGAAACGGGGCACTACGATCAGTTAGAAACAAAACAAGAGAGTAATTTACTTATCATAAGAAGCTATTAAAACTGCAGTTTGTTTTTTTTTTTAACAAACATAGCTGGTTTCAATCATGCACAATGCGCGCAATAAAATTTACATAAGGTGCTTTTTGCTGATTTATGCAAAAGATATCGTACCATATCGATATGCAAAAGATACGTAATGCGTAGACGACAACGCGAGATGACGTAGTTGTATGCGCAGACACGTCTTTTGAACGTGCGGTACCTACTTAAGCTCCGGGTTACTTGTCTGCAGATCGGTAGTAGGATGGAACGGTACACAAACTCTGAATTGGCTGACATGCATTTGGCGTATGGCGCTGCTGGTTGTAATGGACGAGCCGCTCAGCGGTTGTACGCCGAGCGTTACCCCAACAGGCAAATCCCCTGCCATGCCTTCTTCGCTCGAGTACACCAGAGGTTGTCCACAACGGGATCTTTCGACGGAGGCAGGCCTGAACGGGAGCGATCAGTGAGCACCCCCGACAACGAAGAGGCTGTGCTTAACCTGGTTGAGGACAACCCAGGTCTTAGCACGAGAGATATCGCCAGACATGTTGGCATTTCGCAAGCAACTGCGTGGCGCATCTTACGTTCCCAGAATCTGCACCCCTACCACATCCAGCGGGTGCAGTTGCTCAGAGAGCAGGATTTTGGCCCTCGAGTGGAATTCTCAAGATGGTACTTGGCGATGAGATCCAGGGATCCCCGTTTTGTAAACAGCATTTTGTTTACGGACGAGTCCACCTTCAGCCGGGAGGGAATGTGGAACGCCCACAACAGTCGTGTGTGGTGTGATGAAAATCCACATGAAACCAGAAGCCGAGCAGCCTTCTCAGTAAATGTGTGGGCCGGCATTCTGGGGGATTGCCACATTGGCCCTTATTTGTTACCTGAACGGCTGACAGGTGGAAATTACCTGATTTTCCTGGATCAAGTGCTGCCGCAGCTTCTGGAGGAGGCGCACGTACCCGAAGGTTCGCGTCGCCAGATGTGGTTCCAGCACGATGGAGCTCCGGCCCATTACACGAACGACGTGCGTCTCCATCTAAACGCAAGGTATGGCCAGCGGTGGATCGGGCGTGGGGGTCCAGTTCACTGGCCTGCCCGATCACCAGACCTCACCTGCTTGGATTTCTTCCTTTGGGGTTACCTGAAGGCCGAGGTATACCATACACCTGTCAGCAGTGCTGAAGAACTTGTGGCGCGCATTGTGGCAGCTGCAGGGCAGATCAGAGATACTCCTGGCATTGTTGGAAACACACACTCCTCAATGCGACGGAGGTGCGAAGCCTGCATCATGGCCCAAGGTCGAAATTTCGAGCATCTTCTGTAGTGTTATTTTTTGTAAATAAATTTCCAGTATCATTGATGTTTTTGGTCTAAATTTATTCAGAAGTGTTGAGCAGAGGTAGAAAATGTCTTTTCATTATTACTAACTGATCGTAGCGCCCCGTTTCCAGTTAGCGTCCGAAATGTCAACGAATTATGTTTTTTGCCCAAAGCGCCCCCTATCGATGTTTCTTTTTGTACCGTTCAACTGAGTTTCAGAGAGCCCCAGCAAACAGAATCATGAAAATGCATGCCATAAGTCAAGAAATCTGTTTGTTTATCTCTTAGGAGCCTTCGAGTTTCGACCACCCTGTACTTTGACATTTTATTCCGGCTCTTACGCTTTTTGCAGGGCTCTACTTTTGGGTTCAAACTTTAAGTTAGAGTATAAACTTTGGCGAGCATGTGTTAAATTATCAAAATAACGGGCTTAAAGTTGTTGTCTAGCTCTCCAAAGTCTGCAGCGCCCACTATCCATGTTTTAAGAGATACGCTTATCAAATTGGTACTGAAGAAAGTCTAAACAAACAGAATCATTTCGACGCAACAAGCAAGAAAATCTAACCATTTCCCTAGTTTTTATGACGTTTCGAATTTCGGCACCCAAATTTTCGAAAGCGCCTAGCGCCTTACCATCGCGTCAGGGACCCTACATTCCCTATTCAAAAATGTTCGTCTAGGTGTGCTCTATCGATCCTTAAAGTTTGTCACCGACGAGCTGAATCACCCTGTATTTATTCATGTTTTAAGAATGTCCATATTTTATTTTTGTATATTATGAATGTGTCCAGATTAAATAAATGGATGCAAATTTAAGTAATCATTTTTGGGCAATGGGTTAATGATAGAGATTTCAGTTTATTACTCTCGTTATCTTTTATGGTAATGGAAATCATGATAGAAAATATTGTATTATAATGATATATATTTTAAGAATAATAAATGTGCAAGGAAAGCATGCGTATTGATTTTTAAAAACTACTTTGTATTATTTATAAAAGGTTCAAGGATCTTGAAACGAGCTATATGTTTCTAGAATAAATATGGGCGAAATTTACGAAAATAAAAAACCATGCGTCATTTATAGATCATTAAATCTCTTGCAACACACTTATAAATGTGTAACGAGATTTCATCGTTTAACAACACATCTGTGTACGGTATTTAAAACTCGTTTAAGGTTCCATATTTGAAAAGGTGAAAACGGAACCAGTATAAGATCACTCCTGTGTATGTTTGTTCATCAGTCAAAGCCATTTCACTACTAAATTATAAAAGATGAAAAGTTCAAATTGGGAAAAGTAATAAAGATTATTTAGAAACATGTTTAAAAAGGTGATAATGGAACTGATTAAGTTACTTCAAGAAAAAAATCTTTTATTTGTATAACGTTTGTGATATCGTGTGATCTTTCATTACACGGAACTCAAAAATACATTTATTTTAATTTTAGTCATTGTACTTCGAGAGAAATAATTGGAAATGTAATACAAAAATATGTACCCCCCCCCCCTAACTTTCCGAATCTACTGAAACTAAAATTATGAAAAAATTAGAGGTCGTAGACATTAATTTAATCCTTGCAAGAAATTTATAGAATTTATCCAAGGTCAATTAGTTTTCGAGAAAATAGCATATTTCCGTTACACACAAATATCCATTAATGCGCATTCAGCAAATCTGTTGAGTAGCACTGAAGTTACCTATCATTACAAACTTATAAGAATATTATTAATAGTGAATTTCGAAAAGAAATCATCGAAAATTAGGCGCGATATTAACCATTCAACATACTGACGGTATGGACCAAAGTAATGACGAGGGCGGCGTACTCTGTGTACCATCTACCATCGACTTTTAAAACCTATATAAGAATTTTTAATGATATATTTGAGTAATGCAATGTCCAGTTGTAATACAAAAACAATAAATGTCAAATTGTTAAAAACAGTCTAATTTAACTAGAACTAATTAATATCTAACTTATTTTCTTTGTTATAATTTAAATTTCAGATTCCCCACCACTTTTAAAAGAAAAGTATTTTTACCTTATTTTCTCAATGGAATTATCTTGTGAAAGGAATTATATATTTATCTTCATATTTTCTGGCGTTAAAGACGCTTTCTTGTCATTAAGTTTAGTGATCTAATAATATACCACTAGCTGTTAATGTTTTTATCTGATAAATACTATGGTATACACGACTAGTTAGCATTCAATATATCTCAAAATACTTCCCTCGTTTTTTTAAGAGTTAGCCGCTAATGGATAAGCATTTTTACATAGTTTTTAATCTTTTATCATAGGTTTTCCAAAACACAACTTTCTGACTAATGGAATCGTTAAAACGCTCTGATTAAATAAGAAAAAATTTACTAGTGAGAAAACTGAAGGATTTTCAATACCTTATGCGGCTCACGTACTGGTCACTCGTCCCCAAGGGATTAATTAAGAGTAGAATGACCATTAGCGGTTATATTGACTGTTTCCATATGAACTCATTTCGGTTCAAGCCAGAAATTTTATTATAAATATTATAAAACATACAAAGGGAAAAACGTTAAAGGAAGAATTTAATCTATTTTAATTCAAAATTTTGGTGTGAAATATTTTTATAAAATTTCCGGCATTTCTAGTAGTAAAACCTATCTCGAAAAAAGTGGCACTTGCCACGTCGATATTTCAATTATGTGACATACTTTCGGAGCGCACATGCTTTCGAAGCACAATGTTAAATTTATATAAGGGTTTTAATTTAGCTACTATGTAAAATCAAAGAAATATTACTACGTTGAGTTAAGTTTTGTGAAATGCTAAATAAAGTTTAAATATGTACTATTTCTGTAATCAGTACTGAATTAAGCTAATAAAAAATAACATATGATTAAAAAAAAGAGTTATATCTGATATTATTTATATTTCATAACTCTTTGGAATTTTTTATAAAGACATTCACACTTTTCTAGTACATAGAGCTATAACAATAGAATGCCAAAATCTCTTAATTATTCCAGAGTTTGATTGCAGACAAGCGTGTTTCCACCTGGAAATTTGATAAATTAAACGGTTTTAAAATAAAATCGCCTACGTACAGTGTTAAACAAGCACATATTTTCTTACAAAATATGCCAGTTTTAAAGTCGTTTGCTTTGTATCAGACTCTAGAATAATTAATCAATGTTGGCACCCATTCTATATGTAACCCAAGTTATATAGTTTCTTACAAAGTCTTATTATACAAAGTCTTATTAAAATATTTCTTTCAAAAACAGAATGATTCTTATATTTACTGTACCGAACTTTCTGAGTGCGAATAATACTTGCACTTAACCGTTTATTTATTCTTATATTATTACACTTAGTGAATTTTAGCATAAAATGCATAATATAGCATAATAAATGTTTGTTTCAAAACGTTTAGCCTTGTCCTGGAAGTATGGTTATACATAAATACACATATGTAAACTTTGAAATGTCTTCATCAAACTGTGACTTTTTTTCTTCATTAAAATTATTTCTGCCTTAAAAAAAAAAGCTGAATAATATGCCAAAAAGTCATTATAAAATAAGCAAGCGGAAATAAAGATGAAAGGTTAGCATTTCGCGTTAACGAGGTTTTTGTAATTAAAATTTTATTTCTTTCCCCATAAAAAGAAGAAAAAAAGTTGGATCCTTTAGTTGCTTTTTCCTACTTCTTAATGATAATATAGTCACAAATATTCTTTCCTGAATTCTTTTAATGAGACTTTCAAGGTATAATTAAAGCCTTTCTTAATTCGCTATTGGAATTCTTCCATGAAATTATGTTGGCTCTTGTGATCTATCATAGTCAAATATTTCCCTACCCCCCCCCCCCCACTCACCCCCCAAAAAAGTGTGATAATGAATAAATCACTTGGCACCAGAATGATTACAAGACAAGGAAATTACAATCCCTTAAAAAAAAAAAACTTTAATTTTATTAACACTGAATATATATATATATATATATATATATATATATATATGTAATAAAAAAAAAAAAAATTGCGCCATTTTTTTTTTCTCTCTTAGCTTCAATTCTAAATTTGTGGAACATATTTCAATCTTAGTTTCGTAACTTGTAACAGCTAAAATTCTTTTTCTTACTTTAGTTATTAATAAATTATTTCTTGCTTCTCAAAAAGGCGGGAAGTATTTCGTAAGCTTTTTACTTTCTGGCATATTCCTGCGATTTTAATTTTATTTTTTATTTTTTAACATCGCGTGACAAGTGTTACTACGCGTTGCTAAAGGGCTTAGTGTTCCGAGGAAAAAATATAGTTCTTGCCAATAGACCGCCTATTACGGCCAATTAGAATTGATCATTTTGTCCGTTAGAGGCTCGAGTCCATCCTGATTGGATTTTTAAAATGATTGACGCGGAGTAGGAGGGCGCTAGTTTTGTCGTGAAAATGATTTTTTCATTTGGCTTTTCAGGAGAGTAGAATGCACCTTTTCTTTAAACTATCAAGACGCGCGTTTTATTGCTCCGCTGAATTAGAATGCATTTTTTCTTAAAAAACTACTCGGAAGCCATGTCATGTTTCCCGAGAATGCGATTGACTTTCAAAAATTATTAGGATGCTGTTTCTTCTTTCTCCCCAAAATTCTAATATTGTGGAATGTAGCTTAATCACGGAGTTGGTGAAGTGGAAGTTATTCGATGAGAGTGCCAAGGTGATTGCGTGAAAGAACTTAACTTATTTATGAGTTCTAATAAAATTAATTTAAAGACTGCTTGATTGAACTTTCTTATGGGGAAATAGCCCAATAAACTCATCCACTGCTGGTCAAATTGCCGGAGCGACTGCTCAGCTCGTCCCACTGTTGATTCTTGGTAGTAGTAATCTGTTCTGCCTCATAGATGGTGTGCCACTGGAACTTGTACATTGTTATGGAACATCGATCTCGTCGAATCATTACATATTAGCCGGCAGGATTTCTTAAATGAACCTGCATACGTCTCTAGAGAATTCTTCGCAACGCTGTGTGTGCACGTGCCATTTTCGCCGAGCTTGAAACTAATTGCTGGAACTTCGGCCTTTGTTTATTACTCATCTTGAACCGACATGAATCAATCTGTGAAAAAAGATCGTCTTATAAAGTTTTGTTTGTAATTATGTGTGGTATCTACATCTACAAATATTTTAATTGTGAAATATACCTCGCATTCTAGTGAGAAACTTTTCAACTGTGAGATATGCAACCAAACTGTGAGATATGCAAAATAAAAATTACAAAAGATCACCTGCATGAAATCAATTCAACATCATTTTCTTTTATTTATTTATTTACTGTATTTTCTAGGTAAAAGTGCATAAATATTTTGATAAATTTTCATTTCATAATAAATGAACACCTGCTGTATGGTTGCGAAACTACGGTAGATTCCATCAGTAATACAAGATAATTGAAATTTACACCTGTGAGTCGTATCTACGAAGTTCTTTATTTTTGTTTAGTTTAATAAAAAATTAGGTATTTGAACAAGGCCACATCGAACATGTCTGTAAGTTATTATTTATTATTTTATTGTTTTATTGATTAAGAAATTTAATGATAATTTCTTTGTTTAAATTCTTGATTTTTTTTTCTCTCTTTTATTACAGATATTAAAAAATAAATTTGTTCTTAATTTATAATTAATTAAAATTTTCTGCTCATAGAAATTTTATTTAGTTTTAAAGGTGTTATTTTTTTTTTAAATCGAATGATGGATTAATTTGTTGTTAAAAAAATACTCTGTTGCAAAATTTATTTTCCATACGTAAAGAAAAGTATTTTTGTTTTTAAAATTATTTGTTATTTCCCATGTATGGAAACCCGATATTTATTATTTTATTATTTTATTACTTATTTATTTATTATTTATTTATTTCACATGAAGTCAAACAGAATTGATTTATTTATTATTTATTATTTTTATTGTTATTTATTGAGGTATTCGAAGTATTTGAAGTATAGTAATTGAAGTTTAATAATTGAAGTATAGCATTTAAATTTTTTCCATATGAATTATCCTTCTTTCATGTATTAAGGTCAGGATTAGTAAAAGAAGAAAAAATGTCAGAAAATAAACTTGATATTGTCCCTTTTGAATTTGGGTCGGGCATGGATATTTTTAAATGGTTTAAACATTTTGATCGAGAATGTTCTGTAGAAAAAAAAGATAATGAGTGGAAACACCAAAATATTTCAAAATATTTAAAGGGGGAAGCTCTAAAAACTTATATAAATGATTGTTTAGATTGTGCTACTTATGAGGAAATTGTCGAGATTTTAAGTGAAAAATTCATTCAAGTTAGAGTTCCAAAATTTTCTGAATTTACTTCCTTAAAGTTAAATGATCTAAGTGATTTGGATTCTTATTTTAGAAAGAAAGTTGAGATTGGAAGGCAACTTCAGCTTGGGGAAAATTTAATTATACAGGGATTAACTGATGGACTTCAGCCGGAGTATCAAAATTGTTTGATGGTTAACCCTCCTTCCAATACTCGTGAATGGTTTCGCATTGCTAAACAATTAGCAGCGATTCCAAATCATACCTCTAATAACGGCAATAGAAATTTTCAACAAACTAGACCAATGCACAATCCCAATCCTCAGCCCAGACATTGGACTCGACCTACTCCAAACAATCCATCCCAAAATTTTAAACCTAGGTTTTTCACTCCTAGAATGCCTGCAACTCATTATCAAAACAATTACCCTAGTCGTCCGTGCAGAGTATGTTTAAACAGAGGCATAGAAAATGCATATCATTGGGAGAGGAGTTGTATATTTAACACAAATTCCTGTCAAGCTCAAACTCCTGCTCATATTCAACCACCCCCTACTAATAATGTCTGACAATTATTTATCCCTGGATATGTGGGCAATAACGAAGTGTATTGTGTGGTGGATAGTGGATCAACTGTCTCAATTTTACCCCTCAAATTTGTTCGATATTTAAATGGTAATTTACATAATGTTACCCCTATTACTATCAGACAGGCACAAGGAACTCTTACAATTAATAAATCTTGTCGATTATGTATTAAATTTGGTAATATAAAGAGATATGTTAATTTTTTAGTAAGTCAACTTGATTTGGACTATGCTATTTTAGGTTTACCTGATTGTGCCAAATTTAAATTGAAAATTGATTGTGCAAAAAGCCAGGTGTTACAAGACAATATTTCGTTAAACCCATATGTCAACATATCCAGTGATAACTTAGAATTGCTTCATTTTGATATTATAAAAAATGATACTACTGTGCAACCCGATTATGGAAATACCATAACTCCTCAATCCTTGTCGCGAACTAATAATGATGATTATAATCTATTGGGGGATCTGAATGCTATTCAAAATAAAAATGTAAGGGAACTTTTAAGGGATTATTTAGATATTTTTGCAAAAAATAAATATGATGTAGGGAGAATTAATATTGAACCTCAGCGTATTTATCTTAAATCTGACCTACCAATATCTTTGAGGCCTTATCGTACATCCACTGCTGATGAAAAAGAAATATCTCAGCAAATCCAATCATTATTAGCTGCTGGGTTAATTAAAGAAAGTTATAGCCCATACTCTTCTCCAGTTACGTTAGTAAATAAACGAGATGAAGGTAAAAAAAACCCGAATGTGTGTTGACTACCGAAAATTAAATTCTATCATGAAAAATGACGCTGAACCTTTACCCCGAATAGATGAAATTTTAGACAAATTAAGTGGTGCCCAATATTTCTCTACACTAGATTTAGCCTCAGGCTATTGGCACATACCTATTCACCCAGCCGATTCCGAAAAGTTAGCCTTTACTACTAATTGTGGGCTCTGGGAATGGAATGTTCTCCCCTTTGGTGTAAAGGTAGGCCCCCCAATTTTCAACAGGACAATTAGAAGAATTCTTACAAAATATAAAATAGACTTTGCTTGTTATTATTTTGATGATATAATTATTTTTTCTAAATCAATAGATGAACATATACAGCATCTCATCCAAATTTTTGATTTATGCCGAATAGAAAATATTAAATTAAAATTATCTAAATGTACTTTTGCTCAAAAACAAATCAATTTTCTAGGGTATGAAATCCAAAATGGAACTTTAACTCCAGCTAATACTAATATAGAAACGATTAAAAAATTAAAACCTCCTACTAACACTAAAGAATTACAAAGATTTCTTGGTTCTATAAATGTGTATCATAAATTTATTGACAAATATGCTGAAATTAGACACCCCCTAAATAAATTACTTAAGAAAGATACTATTTGGGAATGGAATACTGAATGTCAAAACTCTTTTCAAAAATTAAAAGATGCCCTCATTGCTAAACCAATTTTAAAGATTTATGACCCAAAATTACCCCTACACATGTTTGTTGACGCTTCTCAGGTAGCGGTAGGTGCAGTTCTTAAACAACCCGACCATAATAACTTTTTACATCCAATTGCTTATTTTTCTAGAGGATTGAGAAGTTATGAGAAAAATTATTTCATTACCGAACTAGAGTGTCTTGCTATCATTGATACTTTAGATAAATTTTATCATTACTTTCACGGTGTACAATTTACCATCCATACTGATCATGCATCTCTTGTTTGGTTAAAAAATGTCAAACATTTAAGAGGTCGATTATTTAGGTGGTCATTGAAGTTAAGTATGTTCGATTACAAAATAGAGTACTTAAAGGGATCTACAAATGTCGAAGCCGACATGTTGTCCCGAAACCCTATTTCTCATTTTTGTAAGCCCCTTACTTTTCTTCTTGACGTTAAAGAGATTATTGAGATGCAAGAAAAAGAAAATGTGTGTGGATCAAATTATATTAATGACAATGGACTGATTATAGTTAAAAGAAAAGGTTTCCGTAAAGTGGTAGTTCCCATGTCCCTAAGAAAAAAATTGCTTAATGTTGCTCATGAACAGTTTGGTCACCCTGGTGTTCAAAAAATGCAAAATTTAATTTCTCCTAACTATTATTGGCCAGATATGACCCAAGACATTACTAACTTTGTTAAATACTGTGATATTTGCCAGAAAAATAAAAAACCTAGACAGAAAAAATTTGGCTTATTACAAGCTATGCCCACTACAGATCAACCTTTTGACTGTCTGTCTGTTGATACTGTAGGAGGGTTCAATTATTATAATTCTACAAAAAAATATCTCCATATTATAATAGACCATGCCACAAGATATGTTTGGGCATTTCCTTCCAAAAGTGTCACTACAGAAACTTATACAAATTGTCTGAAACAAATTTTCAATATCAAAATCCCTCAACAATTATTCTGTTTTAGTAAGATTTCAAGTGTACAGTCCCCTCAATAAATACTTAGTGACAGGAATGCTGCTTTTACTTCTTCAAGATTCAAAAAATTCCTGCGAAATCATAATATTAAACAACGTTTGACCACTGCCCATCATCCACAAACGAATGGGAAATGTGAAAGAGTAAATCAGACAATAGTAACTAGATTAAAATGTAAAGTAAACTCCACTACCTCTAAAATTCCCTGGACTAAGCTTTTAACTGAGGTAATTAATGAATATAATAATACACCCCATTCTATTACCAAATTTCCACCTGCGTACTTGCTTTTTGGCCAATTACCCTATGACTCCCCCTTACAACAAAATTATTATCCCCCTGTTCATGAAGCACTTAAAATTGCTAAAACAAGAACTGATGAATTTCATTTAAAAAATAAAAGATATTATGATAAAGATTATATCGAACCAAAATTTAAAATAGGAGATCTAGTTATCTATGAAGAATTTCAGTACCCTAATACTAGAAAGTTGTCACAAGTATTTAGTGGCCCTTATAAAATTCTTAACAAATTATCCGAAGTAAATTTTGAAATTGATAGGCAAAACCAGTTCAAAAGTTCAGAAATAGTACATGTATCTAAATTAAGGCCTTATTATTCCCCTGATAAATTTAAATTAAGTCATGAGCAACAACCCCCTAATCAACAACAACAAACTCAGGTAAAAACTGTAGCTTAAACTATATCTCTAGTTTATCATTTTATAATTTTTTCTCTTAAACAGTAAATTTCTTTTCATATTTTAATTCAGATAATATCCTGTAATTCTCACAGAATGGCAATGATATCTCTTGACTGCAGCGAGAGTGTCACTTGTCTGGAAATTTTTATATTTGTTTTTTTATGCCGGCGTAGACGAACAAAGTGGAAATTTCTTATTCTGTACTGAATTACTCTACTTAGAATATATTTTTTTTTCTTTCAACTGAACCTATTTGTAATATTAAATTTAATCTATCAATTATTAAATTAATTATTTGCCAAGTAACAAAATTTTTATCACTTTATTTTAATATATTTTTTTTCTTTCTCTCTTTCTTTGCTTCTGCATTCCAGTCCAAGTACATGTCAATTATAATATAATTTTGTTTCTTTTTCTCTTTCCTACTTGCATCTTGCAATGTTTTATCACACCGAGAGAATATTTATAGCGTAATTATTTGACATGAATAGATCTTGTTTTTTATTTTTATCATTTATTAATATTTCTTTTTAAGAATCTTAGTAGTTTAAAGGTCACGTGCATTCTCAAACATGAACAAAATTTTTATTTATCTTTATTTTATTTTAATTTATCATATTATATTTTAATTTTTTTTTTTTTTGTACATATTCCTACTTAATCCTGTACTCGGATTACCAGATTAAGTAAATGATTTCATAGTTGATTGCATTTTTTATTTTATTCCACTTCTCTCTATATTTCATCCCAAAAATATGAGATGAGATAAACGAGATTAAGTATTTAAAGAATGTCTTTTGTGATATTTATTATTACTTATTAAGAGATTTACTTATACCCATTATGAGATTTACTTACACTTATGATATTTATTATTATTGATATTTTTCCTTATTATGTTTCTTAATTATATTGTTTATTATTTACATTGTTAAATTTTATTATTACTATATTATAAAATGTGTTATTAATTAAAAATACAATTATAAAAGTATTTTCACAAAGATTCCAAAATGGAACTGTTATGAATGTTCAAGGACTTACTCACACAAAAACTGAACTAATATTATAATGTTAGCTGATGAATTTGGACAGTTAAATGAATTAGACATCCTTGAAATGAGGTAATGAACTATGCCATTCCAAATATGACTTTAAGAGGATTTTTGAAACAAACTTTTAAAAATTGATTTCTAGATTTGACATTGTTAAAAAAGAATTTAACGTTATTGTTTTTCATTTTTATGTTTCATTTTTATGTTATTACTATGGGTAATTGCTTATATTTTCAAATTACTTTTTGATGTGTACTTTAAACAAGATTATATCTTGTATTTGTATTGAAGCCTATTTTATTGTATTTAAATTTGAAGTTATTCCACGCATCACCTTGGTGTTTTTAAATTTGAATTCTATATTTATATAAAAAAGAGAAATTAATTTAAATTTTTTTTTTATTCAGTATCTAATTATTATTACTTATATCAACAACTTCGTGAGCTAAGTCTGCATCATCTCCCTTTCTGTGAAATTGCAGGTCTCAGACCAACTTTTTCACCCGTCTTTCTGGGAGGGGGGATTTGTAATTAAAAAAAAAAAAAAAAAAAAAAAAAATGCGCCATTTTTTTTTTATTCTCTCTTAGCTTCAATTCTAAATTTGTGGAACATATTTCAATCTTAGTTTCGTAACTTGTAACAGCTAAAATTCTTTTTCTTACTTTAGTTATTAATAAATTATTTCTTGCTTCTCAAAAAGGCGGGAAGTATTTCGTAAGCTTTTTACTTTCTGGCATATTCCTGCGATTTTAATTTTATTTTTTATTTTTTAACATCGCGTGACAAGTGTTACTACGCGTTGCTAAAGGGCTTAGTGTTCCGAGGAAAAAATATAGTTCTTGCCAATAGACCGCCTATTACGGCCAATTAGAATTGATCATTTTGTCCGTTAGAGGCTCGAGTCCATCCTGATTGGATTTTTAAAATGATTGACGCGGAGTAGGAGGGCGCTAGTTTTGTCGTGAAAATGATTTTTTCATTTGGCTTTTCAGGAGAGTAGAATGCACCTTTTCTTTAAACTATCAAGACGCGCGTTTTATTGCTCCGCTGAATTAGAATGCATTTTTTCTTAAAAAACTACTCGGAAGCCATGTCATGTTTCCCGAGAATGCGATTGACTTTCAAAAATTATTAGGATGCTGTTTCTTCTTTCTCCCCAAAATTCTAATATTGTGGAATGTAGCTTAATCACGGAGTTGGTGAAGTGGAAGTTATTCGATGAGAGTGCCAAGGTGATTGCGTGAAAGAACTTAACTTATTTATGAGTTCTAATAAAATTAATTTAAAGACTGCTTGATTGAACTTTCTTATGGGGAAATAGCCCAATAAACTCATCCACTGCTGGTCAAATTGCCGGAGCGACTGCTCAGCTCGTCCCACTGTTGATTCTTGGTAGTAGTAATCTGTTCTGCCTCATAGATGGTGTGCCACTGGAACTTGTACATTGTTATGGAACATCGATCTCGTCGAATCATTACATATTTACACGCTCATTTTCATATATTAACATAAATTTACTGTATCACCTAAATTAAATTTCATTAAATACTTATATTTAGACGAAAACAAATTACATACTAACTTTTATTAAATTTAGTCTACTGATAGACAAAAAATATTTATGAATGAGATTTTATATGATATTTATGTAATTCATGCTAAGCAACAACAACAAAAAAAAGTAATGTTTATGAAATTTTCTTTTCTAAATAAACTGCAGAAAATACATTGTTAAATAGAATGGATAAAATTAAAGCAGTAATAAAAATGGTGTGAAAAAAACAGTATTAAGCTAGTAGTTTTAAGATATTTTTTAACAAGTGAAACGTGGTTTATGTTATGTATTTTTTAGTGTAAACTGAAATGGGTTTTTTCGCCGTTACACTGTAATTTTTCTCGTCCAATTTTATTTTTATCGTATTAGGTGATATTTAGGTTTTTATTAAATATATAAGAATATATTATTTCCATCAAGTTTACTTTGGTACGAGTGACTGTAAATAAGAAATGAAAATATTTGCCAATATTACAAAGAGTTTATCTATTAAAATTTCCATTGTAAATGATAATTAATCACTAAGTGTTATAAAATATTGATATTCTTGTTGAATATAAGTACTTTAAGCACGCTGATAATAAATTATCTCTGATACTATCTATATTATAAAGGTCAAACTTATCTGTGCGTAACGCATACGTCATTTTGCGAATGGCAACACTTTCACATGCAATTCGGTTTTTCAATTTTCGATACTGAAAATTTTATACTTCTAAACATCGCACATTTTCAATTTTTACACCATTGTATAAAGAAAAATGTCTTCTTTAAAAAGCAATTTGTTTGAAAGCGGCATCTCAATTTATTCTTGACACATTACATTTTTTACAGTTTTTAGTACGATTTTTGTAATTGTGGCAACAGAAATACGCAATTTTCTTTTAAAACTCATAAAATTTGAAATGTGTGGATGTAAATTTTGAGAAAATGAAAATTATGAAGGGTTTAGATTTCACGTTAAGTTCTAAGATCCTGTCAATTTGAAATTTTTTTTCAATATGAATTTATATAAAAATAGGACGTCAATTGATAACTTAATTTTAATAACTGATCTTTATTATATTTTGCTTTATTATTATATTTTTACCTATGGGATTAAAGTTTAATTTTAATAATTTGGACAATTGAGTTTTATATAAGTAGTATTTAATTTTAGCTTCTTAATTTTAACTTTAAGTGATATTTGTTTAAAAGTTAGACTGACCATTGTACAGTTCATTTTTTCTATAGCTAATTTTATACGTTTATTATAAATGAATGCAACAGTTCCTTCTTAAACATTTACTTTCGTCGAAGTTCGTCAGGTTCCGCCTTGGTATTTAAAAATAGGTTTATCGTTTAATAATTTTATACAGAAATTACATATTTCTGAAATTACAGATATTCACTTCCATTACTGATAAACAATCATGTACAATGGTTACACATCCATTAATAGTAAAATAGCATCGTTAAATTAAGCTGCAGAGTTTGGGTTTTATGTCTTTTATAAGTGTTCCTTTGTACTTATATAACAGGTTAAGGAATTTATTTTTACTATAATGGATTTATTTTTTATTAGGATGTCACACAAGAATTTATGATGTATCAAAGAAAAACTTGTTTAAACTAAATTAAAAGATTTACAGAATCATTTAATACATTTTTTGAAGGATTTTAGAAGGATTGAAGGACTTTAGAAGGATTGAAGGATTTAAAAATATTAATTAAATTTGAATTAACAGGCATTTTGTGCAATATTTATAACCCCATTCAAATCTTTTAATTAAAATTGTTTTCTTAGTATTTTGTAGAATTATAAAGTTTACAAATATGATGTTCTTACACTATTAATGTAGAAATATTTAAGAATTCAAATAATCCTCAGTGCCAAGAAAGCTGAAAAGATACAAAGGAAAAAGAAATAATCTTTTTAAAAATATTTTTGTTTTGTGTAACCAATAATGCTTTTGGAACAAAATAAGATAATGTATGTGTAACTCATTTTAAGCAGCATTAGAGCTAATTCACGTATTAAAAGAGTTTTATAATAAATATTTTTATGGTACTTATAAGTACCGTTGATAGATAAAGTGTTAAACAGTTCCTTTGTATTTATGTAACAGGTTAAAGGAATTATTTTACTAGAATGTTACAAAAGGCTTTACGTTGCATCAAATTAAAGATCATCTGGTAAGTAGACATATTTTATAAATGATCATTTGCACTTACTTGGTTAAAAAAATTATTTTCATTAGACTGTTGCAGGACGATTTAACATTTCTCTTTTCAAAAAAATTTTAAAAGCTCTTCTTTAAGTGGACATATTTTCAAAATATGTTGCGGTTTTAACAGTAAAACGTTGCTTAGATTTTATTAGAAAGTAAATGGACGATTTTAACTTTAGAAATATTAGTGAACTGAAGTGATAATTAGCTCTTTTAGTATTTTGTTACAGTAGTAAATAATAAAATAAAATATTTATTTATTTTTACTGGAATAATGTTATGAAGAAATAACATATACATAACATAATTTATTGTAACGTAATTTCTATTTTAGTTCTCTAAATTACAGATAGATTCATTGCAGAGATGCAAGCCACAACTGGCTGATTGATACCACTAAAAATATTGTAGTTTTGCTCATCTTAATAACAGAGTTTCTTATGTTTAATAAAGCGAAGAATAGCATTAAAATTTAATGATGAAAATTAGCCATATGTTGCGCAGCTATTGCATCCCTGGTTCGATATAATAAATGTGTAAAAAAATATTTTGTTATATTTCTGTTTTTAATATGTGTCTTTTCAAATATATATATAGTTAGTTGTAGTACTAATTATCATCTAAAGAACATTAATTAATAAAAAAGTAACTCTTATCCGTTTAAAGATAATAAATATAGTTATATTTTATTAAATTGTGACTTTTTAACAATTTCTATTACGTAAGAAAATAAAAAAAATTTTAAAACCTCATGTTATGAAATTTATAAAACTAAGCATTTTAAAATAATTTTTATTTCCTTTGTGAAACACGACATTTCTTTTTTATATTTACATTTTTTTAAGTAAATTGAATATATATTTGTTTGTCAAGCAAAACAAAAGCTTTTTTTTTTTACTGTTTACTTTTGAAAACTAATATACACAAAAGAAACTACCACTTTTCAGATTTTTATAATAATCATTTGACAACAAAAAGATTCTAGAATTAAATTCAATAAAAACATAAGCTTGTTTAGAATTTGAAAACATTCCAAAAATTACTGGCTTTTGAATTATAATTATATTTCCTTTGTAGTTTTGATTAAAGAAATGTAAAAAATATCCGCTTATATTTATTCATGTTTTAGGAATACCCACATTTTATTTTTATGTATCATAAATGTGTTCAGATTAAATAAGTGGATGTAAATTTAAGTAGCCATTTTTGGACAGTGGGGTTAATGATGGTAAATTCAGTTTATTATTCTCGTTATGTTTTATTCTACTGGATTTCATAGCGCACTATATGATATTGTAATACTGCATATTTTAAGAACAATAAATACGAGTGAAAAGGGTGGATAGTCTTCTTTTTTTTCCATAAGTATCTGGAATTATGTGTTAAAGGGTTATTGATGTTTTGCAAATGAACTATCTTCTTACTTAATTGATTAAATATAAGAAAAGGGAAAAAAATAACATGTGTCATCCATAGATTAATCTTACCATTGTGATGAGCGACCCATCTACGTGAGTAATCCCTACCTACGTCTTGAAGAGTAAGACTCTCTTGCGCGTAAGAGCTGTTGCTGATAAGTGACCACAAATGACGTCAAAACTCTCTTCTTACGTCTTCCTCTGGTTAGTCTTCCTTTTTTAAAGTATCTGGAATTATTTGTTGAAGGGTTTACGATCTTTTGCAAATGAGACTTACTTAATTAAATATAAGAAAAATGAAAAAAATAATTTGTGTCACGCGTAGATTAAACCTTTCTCAACACATTTATAAATGTTTAACACCTTTATTTATCAAGACATCTGTGCAAAAAAAAACTAGGTAAATGTATAACATATTTATAAACCGAAATTAAACAATTGCTGTTTAAATTTCGAAAAGTATTTATACATGAAGCCCTGCATATGATCTATAAATATGTATATATGTAATATTAGTATGGTAAAATTCAACTCAATTAGAAGAACACAATTTTGTTAAAATGTCTTCAACAGCAATTTCTGTTAATAAATAATAATAATAAAATACTAATAAATAACAAAAAACTCTCGAGGTCTTTTTTTTGTACGTCCTTCTATATGATCTATCGAACTCATAGATTTAAAGCATGATACGTAAAACATGATTTAAATGTAAAAACGCATGTAATACAACATTTGAATCTACATTTGTAGCATTAAGTGTCTATGGAAAGTACTGTTTTTTGTGTGTCCGTGTAGAAAAACTCAAATTACTATGCACTGCACAAAATTTTCATAGTAAGCATCTTGCGTTTTACCGCAGTTCCGTTAATCAGTTTCAGTAGTGCGTTTAAAATAGTATAACATCATAAATATAATTAGACGATTTTTTCAAAGACCATATGTGGTATCGTCTCCAAAGTATCGTAAATCTTTTGAGTATGCCTATAAACGAACTGAAAATGCTAAGCAGTTCCTTTACAATATGAAGCATGTGATAGTAATACTTAATAATGGATATGAATGATATGAGAAATCAAATAAATTGGCGTATTGAAAAACGACAAGGCACACAGATAAACGGAGAAACAGAATTCTAAATATACTTTTCATATATTTTTGGAATTGTCAATAAAAACATTAGCATAAACTATTTTTAAATGCCATTATACAATGGTCGCTAAATTGTGGTCACTTTTAGGTAGCTTTCATTCCAAAAAGTAAAAAACTATTTTTTGCAGCCGTCTGGAGGAAAGAACGTCTGGAAATTTTGCTACATTTTCTTCGATCGTGACCCTTAGATCCCAAAACCACTCTCTATTGAAATGTTGATTTACATATATGTACTATATATATATATATATATCCATATGTATATAGATATGCATATCAGATTTTTTCGTGCTGTAACTCACGAATTTATCAACTGATTTGGTTGAAATTCTTTATGTGCTAAGTTGATGTAGTAATGTCTCGACTGAGTTTATTGATGAGCTTCACATAAAAAATTTCATCCAAATTGGTTCATAAATTCGAGAGTTACAGCATGACAAAATTCAGATATCTATTTATCTATCTATCTATCTATCTATCCATCTATCTATCTATCTACCTCTCTCTCTCTCTGTATATATATGTTACAGGCCAAACCCGATTTTAGGCCAAACTAGATTGGCCTAGGCCAAACTAGCCTATCCTAACGCCCATCGGATAAGCTAGTTTTTCCTAGGCCAAACCGGTCTATCCTAACGCCCATCGGATAAACTAGTTTTTCCTAGGCCAAACCGGTTTATCCTAACGCCCATCGGATAAACTAGTTTTTCCTAGGCCAAACTAGTCTATCCTAACGCCCATGGGACAAACTAGTTCTTCCTAGGCCAAACTAGTTTGGCCTAACTCTTATAGGATAAACTAGTTCAGCCTGCTGTTTATTGGTCTGAACTAGTTTATCCTAGGCCGATCTAATTTATCCTAGGCCAATTCAATTTGGCGTGATTTTATTTGATTCAATGACCGCCTCAGCGCCAAAATTCTAGTTTGTCCTAGGCTGATCTAGTTTATCCTAGGCCAATGTAATTTTACGTGTTTTTAGCTCATGGGCGTCAAAGCCAAAGAAAAAATGAGCTCACAGGTTCTGTATGTATGTATGTACGCATGCATGTACGTAAGTACGTACGAATGTACGTAACGCTATAACTCTTGATATAAATATCCGATTAGCTTCAAATTTTGGATGTGGTTCCTTCTGATAAGATACTTTTCTGATTAGTTTTGGAAATTCACTGAATAAGAATAAAGGGGGCGAACGGGAGTCTAATCCCCCATCGTTAATTTAGAGAAATGCATTTATCATGCAGAATTATCAGTTTTCATTTAAAAAGTTAGATATAGGATTATTCTGACAAGGCGCCTCGGGGAGTAGTTGTGGATGTTTATTGTTTAAGTGTTAAAGAAAGGGCAATGTAGGTACCTCCCCATAATTTAGATAAATGGTTTTTAACGCAGAAATTACGGATTTGCTTCAAATTTTGGTTATAGGTTCTTTCTGATAAGGCAATTCCCTGAATAGTTTTGAGGGTTTAATGGTAAAGTATGAAGGGAAAATGGCGGATTTCCCTCTTACCTAGTAAAAACTAGTTTTTCTTACGGGTATATAGATAAACAAGTTTGGCATAGGAAATCTAGTTTATATAATTGGCGTTAGGATAAAATAGTTTAGCCTAGGCTAATCTAATTTGGCTCGAAATCGGGTTTGGCCGGTAAAAAAACATGTCTTTCACTAGAATAAGTATAAATGTGTGTCAAGAGTAATTGCTTATAACATCAATACAGGAATTTCCCATGTCCATCTTTAAGACGTAATGCATTTTACATGTGTTTTTTTTTCCTGCAGACTCGTGCCAACTGAAATCAGGCTTGCATTTATTATTATTATTATTATTGCATATTCGAGCCAGATTGGAGGTGAACATAATTTGGAATCGAACAGCGTTTTCCATAATTTAGAAATTAATTTCTTGTCGACATATAAGCTATTCTTGTCACAACGACAAGTCTTTCTTTTCCGTGAAGTCGTAACCGAAAATTCGATTCAAAACGTAGCTTTGATAGTATTTTCTCAAAGGTACATCGCTTTTATGGAAAAATGGTTAACGCCATTCGATTACATATTTTTTGAGTGAGAATGCCTGTTAATCTTATGCCTTTCCTAAAATGAATTAATTCTTAAATGTGTTAGGATGTAGCTCTTTTGGATTTGAGAAAAGTCTTAAGGAATGACAGAGAAACATATTCACAAATTTACTTTTTACTGAACAGTTTAGTTATGATATTTGTAACTCTCCTTTTTTTTCTTTTGTTCTAAACTACATTAATTATTAAATGAATCCCCATTTCAATACTGAAAGGATAAGAAACTAAATAATCAATAATACATTGTGTATTTTTCATTCTGTGAACACCTCGTAATTAAAAAATACATTGTAAATTTATCCAATATGAATGTATGCAGTATTTTTTAAAGGATTCCTAATTGTAGGTTAAGTAAAATCTGAATTTTTTGCAGAAATTGAGTAGGGCCAGAATAAGCGGGACTGAGTCTTTTTTCACATATTTTTGTAGAGGCAGGGCTCGGGCTGAACTTTTAATTTTTACACAGGGTCACGGCAAAATAATTTTCCTTCGGGAAAGGCGGGGCCCGGAACTCGAAATTCTGGCCCGTGTAAACCTCTAACAGTATTCTACAACGCATCGAATAAAATACATTATAATGGTGATGACCAAACCACTTTGCACAAGGTTAGCAATAAAGCAGTAGTCGGGATCAATATTAAAAAGAATATTGCCCAATTAAACTGATGGCTTTGCATTCATAGGCATTCATTCATCACAATCATTTGCATTCAGATAATTCTGCTTAAAAAACCATTCATCTGATTTAGAGAGGGTAATCCCACATTCCTTCCTTTATACTTAATCATTAAACATTCAAAACAATTTAGGGATTCGCCTTTTAAAGAAAAAACTATAAGCTATATTCAAAATTTACGGCAAATCGGATAATACGGCATAAAAACCCATTTATCTAATTTAAGGAAGGCGATAAATCGTCCACTAACCAATTATACATAACCATAAGAAAAGACCCAAATTAATTAAAGAAGCACCTGATCAAATGAATTCATGGCTAAAATTTTAAGCAAATTGGATAATTCAGTATTGTAACAAATTTATATATTTTAAGGAAGGAAATAAATTGCTGGTTCAGACCAAAAACCAAAGAACCACCAAAATTAATCAGTGAAACGCTTTATCAGAATGAACAAATCTAAGATTTGCAGAAAATCGGTTAATTCTTCATGAAAAACCCATTTAACAAAATTAGGCGGTATTCCCTCGTTCTTCCCTTTGTTTTTATTCAATTAATCCCCAAAACCAATTAGGGAAACGCCTTACCAGAATGAATCTATTTCTAAAATTTGAAGTAAATTAGTAAATTCTGCGTTAAAAAAGCATTTACAAAAATTATGGGGCGTTACCCCTATTCTCCCCTCCCTTTATACTTAAAAAATTGACACCCACAACTAATGAAGGCGCCTCAACGGAATACTCCTATATCTAAAATTTGAATAAAATATGCTAATAATCCATAGAAATCCATTTATTTGAATTAAGGGAAGGGGCTAATCAGCCTCTCGTCCCCTCCGCCCTTATTCTTCTCCAATGACCTCCCAAAATTAATCAGAAAAGCTCCTCATAAGAATAAACCTATATTGAAAGTTTCATGCAAATCGAGTATTTCTATCAAAAATTATTGCGTTACGTACATACATAGATACAGAATGCACGGGCACATTAGTTCTCAGTCTTTGGTAGCTGATGATATAAAAATATGTCAAAATACATTATTTCTATCAAGAGTTATCGCGTTACGTACATACGTACGTACTTACGTACATACATGCGTACATACATACATACAGAACCTGTGAGCTCATTTTTTCTTTGGCTTTGACGCCCATGAGCTAAAAACACGTAAAATTACATTGGCCTAGGATAAACTAGATCAGCCTAGGACAAACTAGAATTTTGGCGCTGAGGCGGTCATCGAATCAAATAAAATCACGGAAAATTGAATTGGCCTAGGATAAATTAGATCAGCCTAGGATAAACTAGATCAGACCAATAAACAGCAGGCTAAACTAGTTTATCCTATAAGAGTTAGGCCAAGTTAGTTTGGCCTAGGAAGAACTAGTTTGTCCTATGGGCCTTAGGATAGACTAGTTTGGCCTAGGAAAAATTAGTTTATCCGATGGGCGTTAGGATAAACCGGTTTGGCCTAGGAAAAACTAGTTTATCCGATGGGCGTTAGGATAGACCGGTTTGGCCTAGGAAAAACTAGTTTATCCGATGGGCGTTAGGATAGACTAGTTTGGCCTAGGCCAATCTAGTTTGGCCTGTAACATATATATATATATATATATCTTTTCAACGGAGGGTGGTTTTGGGATCTAGGGTTCGTGAACGACGAAAATATAGCAAAATTTACTTATGGGCTTCCCCCGGACGGCTGCAATAGGTAGTTTTTTTTTTCTTTGTAATGAAAGCTACCTAAAAGTGCCCACAATTTAAGCCACCAATGTATGTATAAATCAAAAGCCTACTTAGTTGTTATTGTGTTTTTTCTTAAAATATTAGAAATTTTTCATTAAATTCATTACAGCTGTATGATAAATACTGTTAAATATATAAAACCATACAGAAACAAAAATTCTAAACTTTGTTTTAAGAAGAATTGAAAAGTTCTCACCTGAATACAGATTTTAACACGCTTCATCTTAAGTCTTCTTCGCCTCACCATTACGAATAGATCTAACATTGTGAATAAATATAATATTAATGAATAATTTAAATTTAACTAATTAAAAAATAAGCCTTAGGTATCTTCAAGGTTTTAAAAAATTTTGTATTATAACCACATATCAATTTACACAGTACAATAATAAGTTACAATAATATGAATAAATATAATATTAATGAATAATCAAAGTTTCGAAACTAATTAAAAAAGAAAGCGTGGGTATTTTGAAGTTTTAAAAAGCTTTTGTATTTCAATCATATATCAGTTTACAAAAGTTCCAAGATAAAGCTGTTGGCACTAAACTATTTCCTACTTTTTTCACAATTAAGTGCCTATGAAATACGAATTAAAACATATTTGGAAGTAGTTTGAAAACTGATAAATATTCTTTGGATATACGAAAAAAATATTACAAATTAAACTCTAAAACACTATTTAGTTAAATATATTCCTGTAGACATTTAACAATACATCGCCCTCTTCCTTATATTAAAAATATATATTATGGCATAGAAGAAATTTTCAACTTTTAGTTTAAAGTATCTGTCAAAGTAGAGTTATGTGATTTAAATGCAGGGACAAATGTATTGGACAAGGAAAACATTTTGAGAGTGGCGTCCCTAGTTGTGATATTTAGGAAATTACTTTAAAATGTACTGCTGATCGGACACGTGTGTATTGACTTTCTACGAAAACTCTTTCTTATTTGCTTGAATATTAATTTAATTTTTCTAGAAAGTCTTAAAAAAGGTTAATTAACAAATAGATCATTGACGACTGGCCTCAAAGACTTCAGATATCATATAATAATTTCAAATATAATTATAACCATAAATATTTTAGTATATAATGTTACAAGTTGCGCACTTATAGAGAATTGTGAAAAATTCCATGATCATACGATCAAGTTACAAAGTTTATGGATTTTCATAACATGAACAGCAATATTTAAAACAGTTTTGCTTTTAGAACTATAACTAAAAAGCTATTTACATTATAGAAAATATTTCTCTATAAACAAATATGTGCAATAATCACGAACATAAATATATGTTAACTTATTTCGAGTCACCCAAAATTTTAAAAGATTCTTTATATTTAGAATTTCCCTGTAAACTATTTAATTTCGAAAATTAAAGAAGAACGTACAATAAATTAATATGTATTAGCTGTCAGTAATTTCTGGAAAAGTTTCAAAGTAGTCTTTTACTTGATTAATCAGTTCTTTGTACACAATTCTGCTTCTATCACATTAAAAATTGTTAATTTTCAAATTAATGTTACTGCTATTGATTTAGTTAATTTGTTTTTTAAACAAGTTTTCTGAATGTCAAAATATGGTACTTACGTACTAACGCCAACGCAGTGACAGATTTGGCGGTTTTTAAGTACCGCCAATCTACACCTAAAAGTTGTGCGATTAATCATAAAATAAAACACTTTATTTAAAATCAAAACACTTTATTTATTTAAAACACAAATAAGTCAATCTGATTTCGGTGGAAAATGGGATATAAAATTTAACACAGATTCAAAATATAACTTCATCTTGTTCTGTCTTTGGCAAATCTCAAATGTATTTTCGTAGAACTATAAAATGGCGTTAAAGATCAGAAAGCTACAAGGAAACAAGGAATCCAAAAGATTACATGCATGCGCGTGCGAACAACAATATTGCTCTTTATTGGCCCATTAGCGCAACTTCTGCTGCAGTGGAGTTAATACGTAAGTTTCCAAAATATTTACCTGAGAATTAATAGCAGCCACAAAAGTGATGTTCTGATTTGAGAAAACTAATTAATGCACTGTAAGAAATTCTTCGAAATCATGGGCAACTTATAGAAATTTGTATTTGAAAATTCTTTCTTAAATAGAAAAAATTGTTTTCTAAGATTTTTACAGGTAAGGTAACGCTTTTGAGAATCTTCGGTGACTTCGAAGAGTTTATTGTAAATTTTATTAAGAAAAAACTGTTAATTTTATAGTGTAGGAATTATCTACTGATCAGTGATAACAAGAAACAAATTGCACATTAATTAATCGTAACATAAATATTTCACAATCATAATTTTATAAACATTTCTACAAAATTTTCGTTTTAGTTTAATTGCTACTATTAAATAATCGCAATATGAATAATGAAATTGTAATTTAGACATCTTTTAGCTACATTTTTGCAGTTAGAAAGTCAACTATTCTGATTAAAATTTGGCAAGAAATCTATTTTTTAAAAGCATTTAGTCCATTAATCATGCGAGGCTCGAGAGGTGGGGGGGTTCATAAAAACAATCATGAAATATTACAAGGGGGGAGGGGGTCGTAGTAATATATCACGAGTATTTATTTTTTCGGCAAACGCGCGATACTGAACCGAAAAGCGGCGTTTCGTGTATTTATTTTTTCGTCAAACGCGTACAAAGTCGAAAGCGGCTTGTAGTGTGGCCTTGATTCACCGTTGCCAGGCAACGAACAAAGTGAAGTTCCCGTGAGCCGTGACAAGCGCCTGCCGGACTCAGCTTGTCAGTGTCAGTTATTCTGTTGTTTTGGCACTGAATACATGCGTAAATTGTTAACCTTGTACGTTTTGCTATGGCCTGTATTGCCCTACCATGCAGAAGGATCGGATACTTTTGGAAAGGACATGCCAGCAGTGTGCATTGTACTTCTGTACAAAAAAAAGTTAAAGCACATCTGAATTATTGTCACAACTGAATCCGTGCAATAATAGTCTAGAGATGCACAATGTCCGTCCTTCTCGTATCCTCACGCGACGAACGAATGGTAGATCGAGAGAGATTCTCTGCGTAGTGCGCGAAAATGATGATGCCGAGTGGCTTGATGAAACCAATGTTAATCTTCAACAAAGCACTGTGCCTACAACTAACTTGCAAGATGCTTATCCAGTTATTGGTGTTGAAGAAAGTCTTCCTAATCCGTGGTCTGAGGACATTGTAAATTAAATTATGTTTATGTATTACTACAAAAATGTTTTTCGCATTTCTTTCATTATTTTTATGTCAGTCCAAAACAACTTGCAACCTTTTTGTTTACCTCTTAAGGTTATTATTGTAGTTTTTTTTATTTTCTATAATAAAATTTGATGATACTTGAACCTGTATTTTATAATAAATATTCTAAAAAAAAAAAAAAGATTCTTTGTAGGTACTAAAAAATACACGTGATATAGGGTAGAGGGGGGGGCTAGTCTTGAACCTCACCATGTATCACCAAGGGGGAGGGGGGGTTTAAAATGGCAAAAAAATCATCACATGTTTAATGGACGGCCCCTTAAGAGTTTGATAATAAGTCTTTTCTATATGACGTATAATTCTTTCACATGTAATATCTTCCTCAATTTACATGAAATATAAATAAATTTAAAATCTGAGTTTGTATGGTTAAATATCATTTTAAAATATCTGGTATTATATTATTAAAATTGCTTAGTATTATATAGGCAGAACAAAATATTTTACAAATATTTTCTCTGTATTTTATGCGTTACATAAATAACTAAATGTCTGAAGCATTATAAGCTACTTCGCACTATTTACGATCTAAGAAAGAATTACTTTTAACTATAGAAAATACTATTTTTCATTGAAATTATATGAATAACTCTCGCTAAACATGTCTGAATTAAATCATCAACTGCAAAGATTTACTTAGAATTTGACTGAGTTTTATTTTATTAATTACATTTGGTTTAATAAACTTCCGATTTATTGTTTAAACGAGAAAAGTCCTTACTTTTTTACTGATAATTATTTTTTCGCTGAACAAAGAGAAATATTATCGATGAAAAGAAGTATAAAAATCTCTTAAAAGTAACAAAAAACATCGCTATTTATTTCTGATAATAGAAAAATAATAGAAAGTGTACTTATATTTATGGAGTTTTTTTAATATAGAATATATACTAATTGAAAAAAATGTATCAAATTCACAAACAAAACTTCTTTGATAAAACTCAATTTATCCAGTTTCTCCTCCTCTTAAAAGAAAAATTTCTAATAATTGGGTTTCGGTTCGAATTTCGTATAAGAAAATGGTTAAAGAAAATATTATTATACATTTTTAAAAACAACAATTATATTTGTCAAAGAGACAAAAATATTATGGAATAAGAAATATGATTTTAATATTTATTATAAATCCCAGTTGAATATTGCGCATTTTTATGCATATGCTGTGTTCTTACGTCTCAGGGAATTGAAGAAAAAAAAATTATTACAAATTAATTCATAAGAAGATTTCCGACGTATTTAAATAAAAATTTAAGTAGGCATATAATAGTGTATGGAAAATTTCCCCCTGAGGTTTCTTGAAATAAATACAATCTTCACATTTCAAACCATCCTAAAAACGGCCACCATCATTTTAGGGGTAACATTAAAAAATAACATACTTTGTTGTTATTATTACAATTGAAATTACTTCTGTGTGAACTCATTAAAAAATATAATCATTATATAAAATCGCTAAAAGTTAGTACTTTGTCGAATTTTTTATGAATTCTAATTATCATTTAACATCCTTAAAAATGTAATATCTGGAACACACACTACGTGACAACTTCTGATCTATCGTTATAATTGGTGTTAATTTCATGGTGCTGTATTTTAAGTTCTTAGAAAAGAACTTTTGAAATGCAGATAATGATTCCTTTTTAAATATAATACACTATTTTTATAATTCCCTTTTTTTATTCACATATCTGTTTCTTTCACTTTTTTCCCCCCATTGAGTCGATTTTCCCCAAACATTATATATAGACTCATTGTCAAATTAAAAAAAAATCAAATAATATTAGGGCTGCAGCTATATAAGTTAGTGGAAGCAGGACGTTTTGGTCCCGCCATTTCGGTCTCGCCATTTCGGTCCCGAGACATTTCGGTCCGAAGACACTTCGGTCCCAAGACATTTCGGTCCCTAGCCGTTTCGGTCCCAAGACATTTCGGTCCCTTCTCCAGCAAAATGAAATTTTGTGAAATAAGACATAATTTTATAGAGAACATTGCAGAGTTTTTAAACTGAAAGCCATAAAATTTTAGCATAATGCGATTATAAGTGCCCGAAAACCGCACACACGTATAACTCTTATCCAAACTATTATAATTCACCCAAATTGTGTATGGTAATCCCAATTATCAAAACAATAAGTAATTTTAATATAAAAATCAAATTAATATTTTATTAAATATATTTATTATTAATAACATGATTTATTTACATAATTAATTTTATTTTAAAATAAACTCAATCATAATCCATTTTATATTCAATACATCATTATATTTCCTGGTAGTTCTGAACTGAAATTTAACTTTTACTTGTTGTTTATTGTATATTTAAAACTACAGAAATTTAAAACAACTAGTATAGTTAAAAATAAAACGAAAATAAGAATTATCATTAATTTTCTGGGAAACTAAGAGCGAAAAGGTAGTACAAATAAATAAATAAATAAATAGATAAAAGCTTAGTTTTTTCACTTAAAAATTGAAAATAAAATTATTTAAAAGTATTATTATATTACATTTTAATATATTTTATTAAATTATACATTATATTTTAAAATATTATTATATAAATTTTATGTAAATAAAAATAAGAAATAACCATTATATTAGAATTAAATAGACCCAGTTTCAATAAAATTAACTCACAAAAATTGTCTTTATGGCGTGAGGAGACTGTTTAAAAATGCAATCAATAAATACTATTATTTAAAAAAAAGTGGCGGAGGCAAATTTCTATTTTTTTTTCCCACAGCATACCCAGTTACGAAATCACTTTTGCTTTCACAATGCTAATAATGGAAAGTAACTTATGAAAACAAATTTATACGATGCAACTTTGTATTATAAAAATATTTTTTTTTTCAATACTTATATCTCATTTATGAATTGTCAAAGGCGAGGGTGTAGATGAGTGATTTAAGGAAATATGTATATATTATAACTTATAACTGTATAATTGAATTATTAAAGACATTTATTATCAAACTAATTGGAAGGGAAAAATAAGCACAGTTTTTTTAATTATTTAATGCTAATTTAAAGGTTCTAAAAATGTACGTAAACAGCCAAAAAAAATATTTATGGCAGTTTATAAAAAATACTTTGTCGTTTATATAGTTTATAGAAGTTTATATAAAATATTGATACTAATAATTAATAATAAAATTTAAAATATTTATTCTGATTATTAATAATAATACTAAAAGTAAAAGACAATATCCTCTAAATTTATATCACATTGTTTAACCAAGCAAAATTTTCAGCTCGCTGTGATTTCATTGTCGCGAGTTAAAAAAGTTTAAATTTATCGGACTCTTATATTAAATTATTTATAAAACGTGGGGGGAGGGGGGCAATTAAAAAAAATTTAAAAAAGAACCGAATAATGTTGAATTTATACCATTTGGGAGGCCCATAACAATTAGAATTCGACTTATTAAGATAGCGAGCAAAGAAAAAACAAGGGACTGAATTGACTAAGGACCGAAATAGCAAAGGACCAAAGTTGCTGAGGACCGAAATGACCACGGACAGAATAGATTCAGGACCGAAATGTCTTGGGACCGAATTGTCTCGGGACCGTATTGTCAAGGGACAGAAATGTCTGGGGACCGAAACGGCGGCACCGTAATGGCGGGACCGAAGTGGCGGAACCGAAAAGTCGTGTACCATATGTTAGTTCCAGAAGCAAAAATCGCTCTTTGGAATAATGGTAATACTTCGAAAACAAGTTTAAAAGGGTGATTCTGGCAACAGTATAATTATCAGAATGAAGTCAACATAATAGTTAAAACAATGAACTTACTTTTGAAATAAATATCAAGTGATTAGAATACAATAGCGATGTAGTTTTACTGGTATACGCTCGTTAAAGATTGGAAAAAAAATAAACAATTCTGCAATAAAAACATGTTACCTACATTTTGAAGTTTTATTTGTGTTATTTCTGTCGGATGTTTGCTAAATACTCTTTGAATACTATTATAAAATGACTTGAACAAAGGTTAGAAAAATAATCAACAGTAATATTGTTAAACTAATTCTGGAAGTGAATACGATACCTTTTTTGAACAAGTAACAAATTGCTATTTTACTTTTTTTAAATGTAAAATGGCATTCTACGATTAGGAAAAAAAACATATTTTTTACGTTTTTGCCACATCAGCATGGAAGTAAAGTGTTTTATCTTTTGGACGATAACAATTAAGATGCAATAACAATATATATATATATATATATATATATATATATATATATATACATATATTTACAAAACTCACGTTGTATTGAAATGGCAGATTCACTCTTAGAAAATCACGGGAGAATAAACATTTTTACGTTTATCTTCTTAAAAACTAGCTGTCTTTTCGGTCCTTCTCAGAATTGTTATAATAACCTGAAACACACCTCAAGTTTTAATGATTATAAAATCGTTAAATGAATCTAGT